>OY744504.1:1719646-2090253 GCA_963556185.1 Pseudopediastrum boryanum
CCCACCTCCTGGTCCTGCCCACTGCACATATCTCTGCTGTATGTCCAGCGTCTCACTAACTCCACTTTCTACCACCGCCTTAGACCCCCTCGCATCACCCCTTGGCCCCCTCCCCCAATCACTCCTCAACAATACCCCCTCCTGGCACCCCTGAAAAATACCACTCACCCCACCCCCCTCCCACCACCCACCTCCTGGTCCTGCCCACTGCAATTATCTCTGCTGTATGCCAGTATCTCTGACCCCACTTCCTATCACCCCCCTGAAACCCCTCCTATCACCCCTTAACCCCCCTCCCCCCACCCACCCTCCCATCACCCCTTAAACCCCCTCCCCCCACCCACCTCCTGGCCCTGCCCACTGCACATATCTCTGCTGTATGTCCAGTGTCTCTGACCCCACTGTCACTCTGAGCCATCCATTGGCCCTGACCTGCATCACCACACCCTCCTTGCCCATCACATGAGGCGTCACAGGGTTCTTCTTATTACTGCCTATAATTACAACCCTGCAGCCAGCAGCAGCATGAAATTATGTCATTTGTTTATTTATTTATTCATATTAACTCATTTATTGATAAAAATCTACAAAAACCCAACTGTTTCCCCCTCCTTGCCCATAACATGAGGCGTCACGGGGTTCTTCTTATTACTGCCTATGATTACAGCCCTGCAATTACAGCCAGCAACAGCAGCAACTTAATACTCACGTAATAGCATGCAGGAGGGCAGCAGCAGCAACGGCAACAGGTTTTTATCTATTTATAGGTAGCATGCATGAGGACAGCAGCAGCAAGAGCAGCAGATTACTATTAGTTTATTAGCAAGCAAGAGGACATCACACCCTCTTTGCCCATGAGATTATCAAACGGGGTTGTGATCATTGGCCTTCTTATTACTGCCAATGATCACAACCTTGCAGCAGCAGCACCAGCAGCATGCATTCATTCATTCACTTCATTAATTAATTGATCTATTAATAGAGGTTTCTTTATTGACGTTGATTTGTCTAGTGAAAAAATATATGTTTTCTTTTATCTCCTGCCCCTTTGCAACCCCCTACCCCCAGCCTGCCCAGCGGTGCAAAGGGGGCAGGGTCCAAAACCCCCCATCCTGCAAATACACGCCAATACGTGGTACTTGGAGGCCCAGTTAAAGCATGGGGCCTGGCATGCGCTGGTCAAAGAGGGATTTTTGAACATGTGCAGCCTGCCCTCTTGCAAGGCTCAAAGTACTGACTTGTTACACCATGCCCCGGCCAGAGGGCTTTAATCTGTGCAACCCGACCGGTGGCAACATCCACACACCTTCTTCCCTTATCGCACTCAGTAATGGATCTTGCAAGGCCCACAGACACACCTCGCTCCCTTCCCGCACTCTCTGATGACCTACCTATTATTTACCATCACAATTCGCGCAATGCCACGTCACAGCAAAAGTGCCATAGGCCCGCACCTCAAGCTGTTACAGTCACAGCGTGGTGGACCACCTGACCTACCATCCCTCTCAAAAGTGTGCAGCGCTCACCAAATACCCCCTAAAACATTAAACCCCTGACCGCCCCTGCGGGGCCTCCAGATTTCACACTACCCTGAGAATGCTGCCCACTCTTGATGGAGATTGACCTACCTACCTATCGCTGAGCTACCTATCATCGACTTTACTATGTTACAGCAAAAGCGCCATACCTCAAGCTGGTGAAAAAGCTTTATTTAGGTTTTTTCAGGTTTGAGTAGCTGTTTCATCCATTTCATGATATGCCATAGCAATAAGTGCCATAGGCCCCGCACCTCAAGCTGTCACAAAGAACAGCTGTTTCATCCATCTGACCTACCTATCATTCTTCTTGAACTCCCGTTGTGGCCCATCCTTCCATCCTCCATCGCTGCTGCGCCTGTGTGTGGGGCTGCTGCCCTCAATGATAGCACCTGGGGGAAGGCCAGAACCTATGCCGGGGATCTTCAGGGCTTGCGCCACTGTACGCCAGTTGTTCTGCAAACCAGGGGGAATGCTAGGGTTTAGAGCTTGGCACCGTAGATTTAGGGTTCAGCACATAGGATTTAGGGTTTAGCACACAGAATCTAGGGTTTAGCACATAGGGTTTAGGGCTTAGCACATAGGGTGATATCTGAGGTGCATGGTTTCTGTGGGGGGTACGCCAGAACCTATGCCTTGGTATTTTCAGGGCTTGTACCTTTGCACGACAGTTGTTCTGCAAACCAGGGGGAAGAGTAGGGTCCAAGCGTTTTCATTGTAAAGGATTTAAGGAAGGTGGTACCTGGCTCCTCAAATGACATTATTGACGTCCAACCACCAGGGGGGGGGCTTGGGGTAGGGGGTAGGGGCAAAAAGCTGGGGGGTTAGGGGGGTAGGGGCGAGCTGGGGAGTAGAGGGGTACGGGGGGGGGGGGGGGAGAAACAGCTCTGCACCCGCCCGCCCACCTTGAAATGTTAGGATACCTTTTGAGACCAATTCTGCATTAACTCATTCTTTCCACTCCTGCTCCACACCAGAACCTATGCTTGGTATCTCTAGGTCGTGTGCCGCTTTATACCGGCTGTTGTGCGCATAACACAGCACATCTGGCAAGCATCAATACACACAAAGCTCTTGAGAATGGCTGAATGTTACTTGCGGATCAAGGGGATTACCTTTACAAAGATCAGAGCTGCAACAGCAGCAGATGGGACGTTGGCTGCGTTGACTGTGGCTGTGAAGCTGCTGTCGCCTAGGAGCATTTGTAAGACTTGCTCCATTTGGGGAGTTTGTGGGAGGAGCTGCAAACAGAAAGGCGGGTGAGGACCTGGGCTCACGACGGACAGCCCCTGCTCATATAGCACTACTGGCCCTGAGGAAGGCACGAAAGACTACCTGGTGAGGTTGTGCCGGCTTAGGCCGTAGGTCTGACATAGAAGGCACGGGCTGCAAGAACTCGCGCTCTTGCAGGGAGCCCTGCATGGGGTCTGCTGGAAGCATTCCTGGTGGTGGCAGGTCGGCAGCACGGAGACTGCCAGATGGAAGACGTTGCATCGGACTAAGAAGTGAGCATATGCCAGTTACTAAGCCTCTGACTGTTGTGTGCACAGCCTGCGCCGAGTGCTAACCCCGCATGCTCCAGGATGATGTTACAGGTGATGTGTGTGTGGTGCTAAGCGCTTTCCTTGTGCATGTCAACATATTCCTGCTTTCAGCACAAGTGCTCAAAGATTGTAAAGTTGCCGACTCGAGACCCGGTGATCGGTGAGTGTCTGTACTGATTTAAGTCACTGCCACATGGCTGCCGGGAGGCTTCAATGGCAGGCAGAGAGCCTGCCCCGTCCTCTCCTGTCCCGCAGCTCGGCCAGTTCAGCATGACTAACATATCTTGTCTTCGGATGTATACGTCAAGACAACAACAGACACCCCAAGCAAACCAGCAAAACAGCCTGCAGAAATCCAACCTGGGCAAGTAGTCCCATCTGCTCCATTCTCACAACAAAACACATATTCACTCACCAAGGGGGCCCCTCCCAGCATTCTGCAACATCACTTCCTTGACCTGTGATCGCCCATGGGACTCTCTGTACACTCAAGTACTACGACACCCCTGGAAGCCAGGGAGCTGCCCAGACAGAAACGGCGGCAGTTTCGCGATTCACTGGGGTATGCGCACACGTGTTCAGGACCTTGCCAGAAGCAACCCTAGACCTCATCCACTGTGCAACCATCCATCTTCACAAGCACTACATTCTTATCTTACATACAGGAGCCATATCCGCTTCGCCAGAGACTGCACCACAGTGCCTCCATAAACAACAACTTTGCGTATGCCGTTGGTCCCTAAATCAGTGGCTCCTTTTGGGTGGCGCTGCCCCCACCGGCGCCCAATAAATAAAAGATGGGGCCATTTGGCAGTCTGCAATCTGTAATGCCCATGCCCATCTCTACCTCAAACACATACAGCAGCTATTACAGCTCAACAGCTGCAGTACCATCTCTCTTGACAGGCCCTGCACTCAAACCCCTCAGCACAACCAAGGAATCCCTCAACAACTCAACCCCTCTTGATGACAAACCCTGCAATTGAACCCCTGCACAACCACCAAGGAATCCCTCAACAACTCAACCCCTCTTAACAAACCCTGCAATTGAACCCCTCCACAACCAACAAGAACCCCCTCAAGACAACTGAAACCCTCTTGACAGACCTTGCACCTAAACCCCTCCACAACCAACAAGAACACCCCTAAAACACCTCAAAACTTGGTAACGTACCCCGTGCCTTTGCATTTGCTGCACAGCACTAACCCCGTCCCTCCACACACCCTGCAATTCCTAGGGTTTGAGCTACGCCCCACCGCATCTCTTTTTGGCCTAGAAGTCTCAGTAGTCAAAATGCTCTTGTCTATGATCTCCATGGTGCCATCCCCTGAGCAAGCGAAGCAGCGGATACCACCATTACCAGCACAAAGGTCGCAAGCCTCAGGCTCCTTCTTCAGCCCAGTATAGAAAGCAGCACCTACAGCTGCGGTCACTGCTCCCCCTACAAGCACATCCTGCAGGGGAAGTAATCAATCAACCAATCAGTCACATCCTGCAGAGGAAGTGATCAACGAATCAAACAATCACATCATAGCTGAGGTCACTGCTCCCCCTACAAGCACATCCTGCAGAAGAGTCATACAAAGGACCTTCAGGCGTCAATTAGGGAGCTTGGCTTAGCACGATGAGGCGCCTCCTTTCAACAACAACGTGCATTGGTAGCATTTCACATTGGCTTACGTTCTAGTCTCGTCTCTTCATTCACCATTCATGGCAAATGTATCAAGCAAGGACTTCTAAAAAAACAAACCAATTTTAACGTCCGGGTCCAAGGCCGGAAGTCAAAACGACTCAGCGGACGGCCTTGCGGCGACGGTGTTGCCCAGTTGATCAGACCGTTAGCCCATCGAACAGACAAATCCATTCTCAAGACAACGCGACATTCTAGCAGACTTGCGCAATGATCCTAGCGAGGTTTATTATTTGTGTCTGATACTAGGCCCTCCGCACCCTCTTTCCTTCTGGCCAAAAGCTTTACACCTCAAAAAACCTGACAGGGGAGGCTCGCAAGCACAGGCGGAGCACTGGTTGCCAATGCCACAAAAAGCATAGCTATCCCATATCACAACCCTTGCACATTTCTCATACAAGATGCATCACACAACAGCTTTGTAGCAAGACAGGGCCAACAATGTGGCTGAAGCGCAGTTGCTGGTATGTAAAAAGCAATAAGTGAGACCAAGTCAACGCGTTGCCCCTCATCTGCACCCCTGCTATGTGCCACACTAAGGGGAGCCCCACAATCCTATAGGGGGTGGGGGGTGGGACGCGTGGTCTGGCGGACCCCCCACCCCCCCTTCAGTTTAAAGGTTTGTCACTAGTGACACAGGCCCAAAACGCCCTCCAGACGCCCCTCCCCCCTTTGATTTAGGCCCAGCGTCCCACCCCCCCTCCCTAAAGGATTGTGGGGCTCCCCTAAAGCCAGGTGCCCACACACTAGCACTTTCAAAGAGTTGCATGTCAGCTGTCTTACCTATACTACTTACTAACAAATTGGTTGGGAGTCACGTGACGGGTCCTGCACGGCCTAGAGCTGTGCAGTGATGTACAGGTATCTCAAAAACTACCATATAGCAAGAAAAAGCATCCCACATAAGCCAAAAGCATGGGTCAGTTTATGCATGCCTCTACTAGTTAGTATTAGGCCGGCCCCCTGATCACCTCGGACAGACATCTAACGCTGCCATGCAAAAGTGATTACTCAAGTTGTGAACGTGAGCTGAAATTGGCGAGCCCTCTGATACTATACTTCCACTAGCACATGAGCAACACTGTAATCAGATTACTCACCTGAAGGGCTGCAGGATCAGTAGCTCCTATCAATGCAAGTGGATCCAAAGCATGTGTGCAGAACTTGCTGCTGCTGCTGCTGCGGCTCAAACTGACGCTTCTGCTGCTGCTGCATGCACATGGAGCTGTGATGTGCAAATGTCTGCTGCTGCTTTTGCACACGCTGCTGCTGCTGCTGTGACTACATGGTGGTGGGGCCTGGTGGCAGCTGGCGAGGCCAGTGCTTCTGACTGCCATTTGGGGTGGCCCTGCTGTCCTTTGCATGGCGGTTTTAGAAGGGTTGGCTGTTATGTATCCAGCACACGGTCCTGCACAAAACGGAACAGAACGGAGCTCAACCACGAGCTTAAATCAGACTAAGCCGCTTGGCCTGGCCCCTGTTATATGGGGGGGGGGGGGGGGCGGCCCGCAAACTTAGAGAGCAGACGTAATCAGTCATACTGGAAAACTTTTTAAATCAGAAGCAGCTTAACGGGAGTGCTATAACGTCTAGCGCTATCCATGGTTAGCAGATTTCTATCTGCGTAGGACGCTCACCACTCACCAGAGTCTACTGCTCCACAGAACCGAGCAATGCGCAAGCTGTGCGGGCCACAGCGGCACTCAAGGACAGTGGTGATACACGCCCAAGCAAACGCGCATCAAATACGGCCCGCCTCTTTGCAAAATGGTGACTTCAAAAGCGTCAGTGGAGGACAAACACATGCACACACGGTAGGAGACAGCGGTGCAGCTGATTACCAGAAGGCTTAAAGCAGCCTGCGCGTGCAATATCAAGGTCAATTGGACCAAATGAGCAGCAACGGTGGTGAATGGTGGTGAACTGGTGGAGATGGCACTCGCACTCGCACGGGGAGCACTCGTACTGCCCGTGTCCTGCACGCAAGTCGCAAGGTTATCTGTCTCCATTAGCAGCTGGAATAGTTCAAGTACTCTTTCTCAACATTCCATTTGTGAGCATGAAGAAAGCACGGAGAAGTTTGCCATCATAAAGTGCTTCTTGACTGATGTCCTGCATGTGATCGTTGCTGTTGCCCGCCAGCTGCGCCTAGGAAGCTTGGAGTTTTCCTAGTACATCTCGGATCCACAGAATGGTAGTTTATGAGCTCAGTACGGAGGCATGCATCATAGCGCTACTCCATGCAGCCAAGTATCCCTCCTGTACCGTCAACGGACTCCTGCTTGGCAGCCAGTCCGCAAGCGACAGCAAGCCTACTGTAGTCACAAAAGCCATCCCTTTGTTCCACAACAGCCACCTCTTGGCCTCATGCGTGGAGACAGCACTCACGCAGGTACACTGCTGGACTCGGTTTACACAGCAATTTGCATCCAGGATGAAGTGCTAATTCCTATGCACAACTCACACAAAATCATTCCATGTGATGGACACGGGCTTGAACTTGCAGCAGTTCAGACAGGCAAGGCCTGAGGTCTGCGGGGCTGGGATGCCTTGAATGATCAGCCACTAAATTCCATTCCCAGCAAGTCAACCTGTCATGCCCTGTATATCCCTGTGGCAAGAGACTGATTTCAAGATGGGTCCACACCGGGGTAGGATATGGTGGTTTGGAAGTGTGCACAGCATATAGCCCTGTAGATGGAAGATAGCAGGAAACCCTTACTCCTTACAAAAAGCTGCTGGCTGAGGCTGTCCTGCTTTGCTGTTGATACCTGGGCTTGAAGCCTTCCAGTTGGCTACATCACTCTGACAACCACATGCTTCCCCATGCAGGTTGATGCGTATGCCAGCCAAAATGAGCTGAAGTTACTGGGCTACTACCACGCAGAGTACCGCTTCAATGCCACAGACATCCATCCAGTGGGCAAGCGGATTGCAGACAAGCTCGCAGATCGTAACAGCTCAGCTTTCATCCTAGCAGTGGACAACCAGAAGCTGGCAGAGTTCTCTGGAGTGGCTGACGCCAAGACCGATAGCAGCAGCAAAGGCAAGGGCAGTGGAGGTGCAACAGCAGCAGCAGCTGATGCCAGTACAGGCCAAGAGCTTCAACCACCGTTTAATCTAATGCTACGGGATTCCTCAGGGCAGAAAGGTAGCTGGAAGAAGGTGCTTGGCAGCAGCTCGTCAGCGCAGTTGAAGCTCGCAAGCGACAGCAGCAGCAGCAGTGGCTGGCAAGACCTGCAGAAGCGGTTCCTGAATCTCTTTGCACAGGGGGTGCATCTGCAGCTTGCAGATTTTGATGAGCACCTGGATGATTTGACGCGGGACTACCTCAATGCAGATCTGCTACCAGCTAGTACAGCTTTGATTAGCAAGTGAGGAAGACCTGCTGCCAGGGTCATGGATCTTGTGCTGCATGAAGGCAATGGTCGAAGTCATGTGGCGGGTGCTGCACGGAGCGAGGGCTGTGCAGTGATCTATCTTATATATGAAGGCAGTGGTTTCTCTTAACATATATGAAGGCAATGTATGTGCTGAACTAGGGCTGAGGGATGCGGTCAGGCTGCACTGGGCTCAGAGCAGGCAGTGTGGCAACTCCCACACAGCCAAGGGTGCATGTGATCGGGTGATCATGTGGCGGGTGAGTGCACGGTCCGAGGGCTGTGCAGTGATCTATGCTCATTTAGATAGGTGACCATGCCTTCGCTGGCTCAGCTTGGTTGGCGAATACTTTGGTCATGGCTGGTGAGTGTGAGGCTGCCTTTGGTGAGTTCTGTTGAAGCGGGCTTTCTTCCAAAGAGCCTCTGTATTTCGGGCAGCAGCGGTCTGTGTGTGCCGTATGTTCCACATGTGTATGTGCTGCGGGTGGCCATGCTATCATGATAAATGCCCTGAGTTGCAGTTCACATGGTGACTACTTTCAGTGCTGTTTGTTGAGAGAGCCCGTTGTTCATCCACGGTTTGCTTTCTCAGGCAGATGTGCCTGACCTAGTGTGTAAAGAGTTCATGTTATCAGGGTTGTACATGTTTCAGTCACTGTCACTGTGAGGTCCAGGCGGCAGAGCATACGATAAGTTTATGTATGACTCAGTGCGCAGCCTTGCGGTTGTGCCGCGCCCGAGTCTTGACTCCAACCAGTCTATTAGGATGCAGGGAGCGAGAGAGGAGAATGAGAGCCAAGAGTATGAGAGATTGACAAACGCAGCGGACGGCCATGGCATGTGTACCTACACGCTTCCGGCGAGACCCTTGTGTGTGAGGGGTGCATATTGTTTGACCAGAATCCAAGGGTCGCCCAAACCTATTGGTTACCCACTTAGAAGGCCTTGACGGCACCGTTCACACTAGGAGCAGGTGGGCGAGCCTTGAAAGATCAGCATGCTGCGCGCACTTTCACTCACACTACAGGCAGCCCCCAATCATGCAGCAAGTGGAACCATTCATGCCCGATCAGGAGTACGAACTCTCTCCAGTTCTCCAGTTCCAGAAGGCCCGGGTCGCTCTGGGCCTCACATGACCTCCAAAAGCGCATTGATTCGAAGTGATATTTTTCACAGATTCTCAAATATCTCGGAGCTCGGGTTCGTCATCGATTGCGGTTGCAAGAAGCCCGCTTGCAAACAGCCCAGCAAAACACGTTGCACGCTTGGTTGGCGAGTGTGAGTTGGTGTGGCATTTACAGTATCTGTCGTAAACGAAAATTCTCGCTTTTGCCCTTCCTTTGAATGTCTGTTGCGAGTTCCGAGAGTTAAGGCAGACGTTCTGGGTGGCGGTTTTAGGCCAATAGATTGAACAGTCCCGTGCCAGGGTAGCTGTACATTATATCGACTAGTAGCTTTGAAGTGGTTAGCAGGAACAAGTGCATGGCGGAGCCGTGGATGCACCAGGTGGAGCTCTGCGGAATGCTGTTGGATTGCTAGAAGAACAGTGTTGACAGGTGGGTGCACAGGGGGGTTTGTGCAGGTGAAGGGCTAGAGCAACGCAGCGTCCTTGTGCGTCCTGTGCAGTAGTACCCAGAAAAGGCCTTCGCACGTTGCGTCGGGACTAGTTTAAGAGGAATACCTGCATGCTAGGCTTCGTTTCCCAGTCTGTACGTCTTATGTGGTTTACCTGGAGACGATAAGTAATGGCATATCGTGGGAGGCTGTACCCGCAAAAAGGTTCTGCATGGCCCGGAAGGGACGTCCTCGGCGGCTCTTGCTGCAACCTTCCAGAAGTGATCACGCATTTTACCTGCTAACAATTGCTTTGCAGTATGAGCTCCTTTGATGATGAAGATGGTGGGAGTTCGAGCAGTGGCGGTGATGAGCAGACGACAAGCGTTCGAGGAGAGAGCAGTCAACACGGCAGGTCGCGCTCCAAGTACACGGAAGAAGAGCGCAGAAGGCGTCGCAGGACAGCCAACCGTGAGTCTGCTCGGCGCATGCGCGCCAAGCGCAATGAAGCAATGTCCATTCTTCAGCAGAGTGTTCAGCGCTTGGAGGACAATAACAAACAGCTCCAGAACGAAAACAAGGCCATTCTCAAACGGCTGCAGCGCATGGAGATGGAGAACAAGAACCTAAGACGGCAGACAGGGTCTCAAAAGCAGCAGCAGCAGCAGCAGGCACGGAGCTTGGCAGGAGCAGTAGCAGGCTCAGATCGAGGGGAGGGCTTGGAACAGCCAAGCTCTGGTGAAGGGCTGCATGCAAGCGTAGCAGAGGGGTGGCAAGGATCTGCAGGACAGCCTGAGTCAAACCAGCCCAGTGCAAATCAGCCAAGGAGGCCAGCTTCAACTTCTCCCAGCCCTGTAGGTGGTGGCGCAACCTCGGAAGGGGGGCTAAGCAAGTACAGCAGCGGTGCCAGCAAGCCTTATAAGCGCAAGCGGACCACGCTTGGACGCCCCAGCTCAAGCCTGCTGCGGATAAGGCTGCCAATTGAGCGCAGCAAAACTACGTCAGCAGCTGCTGAAGAAGGCACAACGCCAGACGCCCCTGCCCCTGATGCTCCAGCTGCTATCACAGGCACAGGCTCGTTCACACATCCAGGAACTCCGCGCCATGGTACCACGCCCATCCGCATGCCCAGCGATATTCCGCAAGCAACCCTAGCCGCACACAAGCAGCTGTCGCAGCGGGAGGAGCAGCGGACAAGCAGCCCTCAGCTGGGTTGTGACCTTGGGCTGCTCGTCCATATGCCTGCCACAGGCCCTTCGCCGTTGGGCCAGGGTGCCCTGTCAGACCCTAGCGGTTCAGGCCCTATGCTACTGCTTCCGCAGGCATCCTTTGCTGCATGCTACTCACATAGTGATGTGCCGGGAGGCAGCTTGGGCATTCCGATGGCAACAGCAGCAGCAGAAGGGGTGGCGGAGCAAACAGCAGCAGCAGGAGGAATGGCAGGCCTACAGCGGGTGCCTGAAGGTTCTGGGTGGCTAGCTGTTAACAAAGGCACGGGAAGCTCCAATGGAGGGGCTCCTTTGACCACTTGGAGCCACCCTGCACTAGTACAGCCACAGCAGCAGCAACAGCAGCAGATGGGTGTGAATAGTTTCAGTGGGTATGGGCCGCTGCAGTCGCTGCCGCACACCAGCAGCTCACCGGTGCTTATCATGACGGATCCATCAGCACTAGCAGCAGCAGTGGGGGAGCGCTTGCAGGAGTACGGGACGTCAGGTTCTGCCAGTCCTAAGGGTCCAGGTTTAGGGCTGGATTGGGCTACACCTGATGAATTGGTGGACATATTGCTTATGCAGCAACCACCACGGGAAGGCTCTACTACTCCAGGGGGCAGCAGCGATGAGAAGGAGTTGGATGAGCAACAGCAGCAGCAGCGGCAGCAGCAGGGTTGGCAGGAGCAGCAGCCTATGGAGCTGGAAGTGGGACAGCAGCAGCAGCGGCAGGGGCAGGGGCAAGGAGTCAAGTTGGAGCAGGAGGAACAGCAAGAAAGGGTTGGGAGAAGATTTTCTCAACCGGTTACAGCAGCGAGGAGCAGCAATGGGGCTGGTGGCAACAGCTGTGGGGCTTTTGTGCCGGTTGCCATACCCCAACCACCAGCAGCTTTGCACCGTTCAGAATCGTTGTCAGTACCCGCAGCAGCAGCAGCAGCAGGATCTGAATTTCTGGGACCGTCCCGGCTGGTATCAAGCAGGTCAATCGGGGTGAAACGTCCGCCTTCGCAAAGCCTACTCGCACCCATGCCAGCAGTAGCAGCAGCAGGTGCAGGTGTCTCAGGGCCAGAGCTAGTGCTTCCTGTGGTTCCCACAGCGCCAAGTGCTCCAGCAGCAGCAGCACCGGCAGCAGCAGCAGCAGTACATCCAGCCGGCTTGACTGCAGCAGATGTTTTCAGTAAGAAGCCACAAGGCTTTCCTTCTGGTGTATGGCTTTCTTCCTTGCCTGGGTCTCATCCCATGGGGTTCATGCAGCTGAGGCCGGGGGGTGTGATTATACCTGGTTCGGCAGCAGCAAGGGCAATAGCAGCAGGTGGGGAACCGGCGGCAGAGGGAGCAGGGTTGCTGGGAGCAGCAGCTGCAGCAGGAATACAGGCAGCACGGGCTTCGGGTGATAATAGCCCACAGTTTGGGGCCCTCAGTTTGGAAAGTCCCCCTTCTCCTAGGCTTGCGGCAGCAACAGCAGCAGCGGGAGAGGGAGATGCAGGTGCAGGGGATGGAGGGTTGAAAGCAACCTGCAATGCATATGCGGCATTGCATGCTGCTTGGGCTGCTGAGTCACATCCAGCTACTTCTTCTGCTGCTGCTGCTGACGAGGCACTGCCTAAGCAGCAGCAGCAGCAGGAGCAGCAGGGAGGAGCGATGGGCAGTGCGGGAGGTGTCAGTCAGGGTTTAGCTGCTGCACCTGCTTCTAGCAGGGGTACGGGAGGCCCAGCCATGGCCCCAGCAGCAGCAGACCCCTTTGAGCAGTGGGCAAACAAACATGCTGTGGCAGGCAAGCATGACCTGCTAGCGCAGGTCTCTAGTCTGCTTAATGTGTTTGTGCCCCCTGCTCCTAGTGGGTTGTATGGGAGTGAGGAGAAGGATAGCTGGCATGGCCCGCCACCTCTGAAGCGGCGATACCCCTTGAAGAGACCGTCCAAGATTAATTTGATGGGGCCGGGGTTGGCGGTTGGGAGGGGCTTTGCTAGTAGGGCGCATTCTGAGCCTGGTGGTGTGAATCTCTCTCCTACTGGGAGGGGGATGGAGGTTGGGGAGGAGGATAGGTTTATTGATGAGATCATGCGGGAGGAGGAACTGCAGCAGCAGCTGGGGGAAGAAGGGGTGGGGGATTTGGCTGGAGATGGGGGCGGCTCGGTGATAGGGTCGTCTGGAACTGCAGTCCGTAAGCATCGGAATGGTGGGGGAAGCGACCATAGGAGCAGCAGCGGCCTAGCGTCGTACTTGCAGTCCAGCGGGCAATTGAGCAGGGCACCTACTCGTGGCTCTCCAGTTACTGTTGCGGGGGGGTCTCCTGCTAGAGCTGGTCATAGTGGGGCAGCTGCTGCTCGTGGGGAGGGGGGTGATAGGCAGGGCAGCCACAGAATCAGGTTTGCGGCAGGAAGGAAACCTGGTCTGCCGACTGGGCCAGCTCACCGCCGACAGTCGAGTGACGTTGGTCGTCAGCGGAGCAAGCGGGGCGCTAGGGGCCATGCTAAGAGCGAGCCCCGGATGCAAGCCAGTTTGGTGTCTAGCATGGCTGATGGATGCAGGAGCTTTGCATCGGAGCCTGGGCCTTTCACAAGTCCACCTTTCAGCTGTGTTAGTAGCGGAGCACATAAAGGGAGGGAGCATGAGGTGGGGCGACTTAGTGGGGTGGAAGACATGCAGACGGATGAGCATGGAACGGCGCATAGCCTGCTAGCTGTGAACGAGGATTTGGAAGCAGCAGCAGCAAGGGCAAGTTCGTCTCCCCCGCTGCAATGGCAGCATGGACACTGTGCTGCTCCTGCTGGTGGTGTTAGCAGGATGCATTCTTGCTCCCTGAGCAGATCAGCAGCTGCTGCTGTGCAAGCAGCTAGCCCAGTGTCTATTAATGCTGGAGCGCAGAAGCTGCACCCCCTACAAGGAGCAGCAGCAGCAGGTCCAGCGGGTGAGCCTATTGCTGGGGTTGATATTGCAAACGCAGCAGCAGCAGGTGGGTTACTATCACCGTCACCATCAGCAGCAGCAGCAGGAGGAGCAGGAGTACCACTTTTAGTTCGGGTTAAACCAACTCAGGAGGAGTGTGGGGATGGAGACATGGGGGATATCAGCGAAGGGTTCTCCCCTGGGATTGTGCCTTCTTTACCTGACCTTCTTCAGGCGCTGTATAATCCACCAGACAAGGAACGGCGGCAGAGAAGCTGCGGAGAAGCTGGCTTCAGTTCTGAAGTTACGCAGCAGCTGCAACCGCCGCCGCAGCAGCAGCAGCAGCTGTTGATGGTGCCAGTGCAGCAACAGCAGCAGCAGCTATTGGCGCAAGTGCAGCAGCAGCAGTTGATGGTGTCAGCACAGCAACAGCAGCAGCAGCAGTTGATGGTGCCTGCGCAGGAGCAGCTGCAGCAACAGCAAGTGCAGCCCTCGGTGCAAGTGCCCCAGCAGCAGCAAGGACAGGAGCTGGCACCAGGCTTTGGGCTGTTTAGCCCTGCAAATACTACAGCAGCAGCTAGCGCCCTAAACTTAGAGCAGGGCACCTTTGGGGCAGAGGGCGGGCTGGGTGCAACTTCTAGCATGCTAGAAGGGGCCCCACAGCAGCAGCAGCAGCAGTTACAGCCTCACCTTACGCATGGTGGTTGGTGGGGGTTGCATGGCGGTGGGATGGCGCAGTCGGGGGTTCTGGAGGCATGGCAGCAGCAGCAGCAGTTACAGCAGCGGGCGCTGCTTGCTAGAGCCCAAGTTCCACCTGGTAAGGGTGCGGGTTTAGGGGTAGCATTTTGTGATGTACTATAGCACCAAAGGGCTCCTCCTTTGCTCACAAGTAGTGCACCGTCGACAAGGGGCCAGGCAGGGTAGATAAATGATAATGATAGCACGAAGTGCCGTAGGCCCCGCGCCTGAAGCTGATACAAGAAAAGGGAGCTGGAACAGAATACATGGCACGCAAGTACGTTGCTTGCTATTTTACATATCCTTACTTTCTATGGTCTGACAGGGGTTAATGGCACTGTATGACAGACTCCTGCTTTTCTTGTCCGCACTCTCCCCTGCTCTGATTACCTGTACCCAACCTCCAGGGCTAAATCGTGTGCTTTGTCACCTGCATTAGGTTGGCCCTTTGGACCCAGCATGGCAGCAACCCAGACCCCACCCGTGGCACTTGACTCCGTCACCCAGTCACTACAAGGTGCATCCACTGGTTACAGCGGTAGTTACGGCCCTTCCCCTGTGTCCCTTGGCCTTCCGAGCAGCAGTGTTGCCAGCATGCAGCATCAGCAGCACCAGCAGCAGGGTGTGGGGTTGTCAGGCAGCTATCACACACTCCCCTCTCTAGCACAGTTTGTCCCGACCGACGACAACAGCGGAACCCTCCCTACCACAGTGCAGTCTAGTGCTATGGTGACGCTGCCTGGGTTTGTTCCAGTGGCACCTCCTGCTGCAGTACATCCCGTGGCAGCAGCTGCACCATCAGTAGCAGATGAAGGTCTTTGGGGGAAAGCACTACAGGGTAGTGCTGGTCATTCGGGCCGCCTAGGGGGACTGGTGAGAGAAGGTGCGACTGGGAGTGGCAGCTTTGCAAGCAGCTTATGGGGTACAGCACCCAATGCTGCCGGGGCGCATCCAGCGGTAGCGGCAGGGTTGCAGCTTCTATCCAGCTCCACGCAGGAGCTGGAGCAGCTGCTGGTGCCGCCGGTGTGTAGGGAGGGCAGCGGGACGGGCAGCACTGACCAGAGCTTCTTGATGTTGCTGACAGAAGCCCTGGGCTTGCCGCCGTTGACGCAACAGCCCCCGCAGCAGCAACAACAGCAGCAGGAGGATGGTGGTGGTGGGCATCGCATCGGCAGCAGGAGTTCTGCCTTTGCGCCGATTGGTACAGGGGGTGGGTTTAAGCCGTATAGGCCTTAGGTTGTCCTGCATTATAAGCTGAGAGGAGGGCAGCACCTTGCTTTTTGGTGACCTGTGCCTGTGCCTCAAAGTTGAGACTCGTCTGGAAGCGCGGTGATGGTCGATAATATGTGGCAGTCTCCAGCTTATCTCAGGCATATCAGGGTTTGCCCGTTGGGGGGGGGGGGGGGTGAACACCTTGATTTTTTGCAAACGTACGGCACAAATGGAATCCCGCTTTGAGAGCGTTGTTGGTTGAGCACGGCCTGGTTGCTGATTTTACATGATGCAGAGGGCCAGCTTTAGAAGGATTGAAATAGGTTGGAACTAGCATGCGAAGGATCGTTGGAGAGTTGGGCCTACTGAGTGCCTTGTTAAGTGGTTTGAGCACTCCAAGTGCCACGATTGATCTAGGAGGGCTTGAATAGGGTCAAATAGGGGTCCGTGCAGGGTTTTGGCAACACAATTGGGAATGGATTGCTGTAGTCCGCTTGTTTTGAAATGAGATGGGCTGCGATTGCATGGCATGATAATAATGCTGTACATGAGCTCGCCCAAGAGGCTAGGAGCTGGCCCACAAGGTGGGCATTGTCTGTTGTGCGCTGTCATGTTTTTGTACCATAAAGTATCGGTTGTTGTGGGGCTGCATCCCTACTTATAACACCATCCCTCCTCAGGTTTTTGAAACTGACCTTGCTTATGCTTTCCTGCGGCTAGAGGCCATCTCCTTTACCTTCCTCCTGCTTGGTGCCCAGTCCAGAGCCAGCAGCTGCAGCAAGTGTGGACATTCGTGTGGACCGTTGTTTGTGTTTGTTCTCTGCATGCTCCCCATGCTGAAAAGTATCCGGCTTGGCAGCTCATGATCATGCTTAGAACTTGTTCAGGCGTCATGTGTCGCACCTCGTGAACTCATGAACAGTCCATTTTGCATTGGGGCTTCTATGCTGTCTTGTCTGATCTTGCACTCGCGTTTTTAGTCCTTTACAGGTAGTTCCTGATGCCTTAAGAAGTTGTTTACATGCCGGAGGTTGGGTACAGGTAATCAAAGCAGGGGAGAGTGATGCGACAAGAAAAGCAGGGTTTGTCATGCAGTGCTGGGACATCTCATTGTTGTTTGGGGTGGGTGTGTCTCATTTTGCGGCTGGATTAACCCATGAGGGCATGGGGGTATTTTCTGAGATGTGCCTGGGCGGGCTGTGCGCTTTGGGGCATATTGTTTATGCCACAATGCAACTATCCCTAAAAGTAAGGGGTCAAGGCAGCAGATGCAAGCAGGTTATGGATGTTTTTCACTCTCTCCGTCACGTCATTTTTTGTTCGCCTTTAGCCATGCTTTTTCCATCAGCGTAGCACTTGATGAATGCATGCTTAAGGCTTTTGTCAGTGGGTGGGTTTGGGAACGCAGCACAGCAATGGTGTTGGGAAGTGCTAGGCGTTGACCATGTTGAGGCATGCAAGGTATATGGCGGTTTATGGTCTACACAGCTATTGCCTGCTTGGTTGCCCTTTGTTTCCAGCATGCTTCCCGACTCGTGAGAGAACTCTATGTCATGAAATGAGCAGCAGGTTTGTTAGTAGTCTTTGGGGTGGAGTGCTGTGCATTCTTGTTGACTAGGTAAGTGGCTACTCGCTGCTTAAGGGGCTTTAGTATGGCTGGCTGGCTGTGTGGCCCGGTGTTTAAATGGAGCCATGGAGCTCTTTTATAATAGAAACGGGAGTAGCATGTATGCTTTACGTGGACGCCTATTGTGTGAAGTTTAGGCTGGTGCAGGCTATGCATGTTTGGATGGTTGAGGGCTGTTCTTTTGTGCTGTTGTTGTGTAAACCTGGTCTTAACTGTGCTTGAAGGCAGTTGACCAAACAAGCCTAAGAAGGGCCGTTGTAATGCACCATGCGGGCTAAAGCTTGGTCCTGTGTAGTAGTGCATGTGGTGTTTTTGGAAGTGGCTTATGTGGTGTGAGGAAGTAGACGAGCAGAATGGAGTTTTCTGTATGTTGTCATATATGTCTGGGTACTTGGCGTGTAGTAGCGTGGTGGCTCTCAGGTGTGGCTTGCGTGGTGTCAGTTGGCGAAATAGCAGCCTGCTGCCTTGAAAGCATAGCATGCTTATACATGCTACCCTCTCGTGTAGCGTATGTGCGCACACTGCTGGTAGAGTGGGTTTTTGCCCCTTGCCTGCTCTCAGCTGCCGGAGGTGCAAAATGTGGGGATCAGTTTCCCGCTTGGTGGTTGGGGTACTCTTATTTGGCTCCAACTGCCTTGGGGAAGCCCCACAATCCTATAGAGGGTGGGGTGGGACGCGGGAGGGTTCTGGAGGGCCTTTTGGGCCTGTGTCACTAGTGACAAACCCCTAAAAGTGAGGGGGGTTGTCCGCCAAACCCCGCGTCCCCCCAGCCCCCTGTAGGATTGTGAAGCTCCCCTTGTGCTCATCACACCTGCTACTGCCAGCATGTTTCTGCAATTAAGAGCACAGTGTCAATGCCTATAGGTTATCTCCATTGCGGAAAAGGGCCCCAACGGTCACGTCTGTAACTCTTTGATCCTACAGATGAGTGCGGCTGTTGACTTTCATATTCTGGTGTTCAACAAGTTGTCAAAGCTTCTTGTGCGGAAGGGCTTGCTGTATCTCGGATGTGCATTTCCTGCTCTGCATAAGCACATTGCTTTTTTCTGAGTGGTGTAGAGAGCATACCTTTTGCAGCTGGTTGTTTACGTGGCATTGTCCAGCACAGCGTGCAACGCATAATTTTTTCTTTTCAAAGTGTCATGGGGATCAGTTGGCCATGGGAGTATGTAACTATCATGGTATCCTTTGCATTCAATCAGCCCCCAGTACCGTCCGTTGGTCTGCAATAGTTGGGGGAGCTAGGTGGTATGTAGGAATTGCCTCCAGAAGCTTATCTGAGGAATTTTTCTTTGTGGGGGCTGTGGTTGTAAAGAGGGATTGTGCATAAGCAGCGACTGTGTGTCCTGTGGGCTATTCTTCTGCAGAGCTCGATGGGACAGCACATGCCTGCATGCTGAAAGTGTGTCGTGTATGGGTGGGGCTTCATTTAGAGGGTGCGCGCGTGGGGCTTCCTTTGTGCAAGATTGTCATGCCATATGGGGGCACCTCAGCTGTGCTGTGGGCATCTTCCGAGTCGCCCATCTTAAATGCTTGCTTGTTTGCCCGTCTTGCCCTCCGGTGATTGCCCTGCTGGCAGGCTTGTTCGTATGACTGCCTGATCCAATGCTTTAAAAGTGTCGGCTTGCAAAGCACATGCACCTGCCTGGGTGGTCTTGAGTTTTCCAAAACGGTGGCAGGTGGCTTGTGCAGAACTTATACCACAATGCATAAGTGCTTTTTTACTTGTTCTGATACTTTTGAGGCAATTGAGCATGCTGTATTTGTGCACTGTGTGGGTCGTCGTGGTGTTTGGGCAGCGCAGTGGCTTGCTCAATAGCCCTGCTAAAGCTTGATTTTACAGAGATGCTTGGCACAGGCATTTCTATATACATGGGAGCTTTCGGTGGTTTGGGTATGAAGCAGGGTCTGAGTGGGGTTTGGCTGCCCAGCAACTGCAGCAGGTACATCCAGAGAGGGTGCATGACAGAGATCACTGGGTTTTTGTCCCTGAAGCTCCGCGAGAAAACCTGATCTGGAACAACCCCTGGGCTTCCAGCCTGGGAGAAACCCAATTTACTAACAGGGAGGTTTTAAAACGCATAGTTTTGGAGCTTTTTGTCATAGTTATGGCTTGCAAGTGCCCAAGATGTGGGCACATGCGCAGCCAGAAAGACAGGTGCAGGGTTCATGGGTGAATGATAAGAAAAGCAGAGTAACGTTGGTTTGCACGGCGGCCCATCGGTCTTCCTGCTGGATGATCTGTTGAGGTGCCTTTGTTGTGCTCTATGGGATTGTTGTGCGCAGAGGGTTGTAGATGCATGTACTACCTCGCATCCTGATTCTTATGCCTCATATTCATGCATGCTACAATGCAGCAACGAGCGGAGAACGGTTTGTGTGGCTGCATCAGATGTTGTGGTGTTAAGACAGTATGTTGTGCCTCGTTTGGAACATCTCACTCATGAGTGTAACTAGTGCCACAGTGCAGCATGTCAAGTTGGACTCCTGCGCCTTCTCATATCGTGCCGCTCACCGTAGTACTGTCATGACAGAAAGTGGATTATGCATGCATTGGTTGCAGTGCGTTGCACGGCCAGAAAGCTGTGCAGTGATCTATCTCATGTATGCATGCTCTTACTCACCACCCCACACCCCTAACAAACTGGGTGGCGTCATGCTTGGGTGCTGCATGGCCTGGAGGGCTGTGCAGTGGTCTCTCTTAACATGTATGCATGCTCGTGTGTGCGAAGAGTCGGGCAGGGACTGTGGGTATTGTCCCTGCTCCAAAGCTTGCAGCAGCATTCCAGCTTTGTGCTTTGGCTTACTTTGCTTGTGGGTTTTTGCACCCAGTGGTTTCAGTGTTAACTGCATTGCTAGGGGAGCTTCAGGGACACCTTTTTAATTGGCATGAAGCCGTTATGTTGTAGAAAACTGGTTTAGAAACACATTACTCATTGTCTGTGACAGCGGGCAGATCACCTTTACCTTTACATCCTATGGGAAGTATGTAACCCCGGTGCTGCTAGTACCAGTGAGTTATCAGGCGTCGGCGGATCAATGACATAAATTGAATATGCATGCTTGGGTACTAATATTGGTTGGTGGTCTGGAATCTATTGTTTTTGGATCCATCCGATGGTGTGTTTGGTCGTTTCGACCTGGCAGCCCTCTCCGGTTGCCATACCTTAAACATGTTTGTTTGTTTATGCTCAGGGGCAGAGTGCTGCCTGACGGTACCTGTATTTCGGCATGACATGCTCTTTGGATTTTTGCATTGTTGACGGCGTTGGTCGACAGCTAGATCACAAGAGCGGGCATTGGATTTTGAAAGTGCAGCCCATCATGTGGGCTTCTTTTGGCGATGCGTTATGTTACATGTGACATGTTGTTGTGCTGCTTTGGTAGAGAGCGCCTGATGCACTGAGGCATTGGATCTAAGTCTGAAGGTGCAATCTCGTGGATCTGGTGCAGGGCTTGGGAGCGGTTGTGGATTGGGGTTAAAAATGCGACACAAGGGATCTGGTCTGGACTTCACTATGAGATAATCATCTCAATCCAATGCCTGATTAAATACAACACCATAAGCGTTGGAACTAAGTAGATGCAGGGATGTACACTGTGGCGTTGTGTCAAAGGGATCAAGGGAGGGGCTTGGCACCCCTGAGTGTTGTACCAGCCTGGGGGTGGTGTCTGTTGGGCGCTCAATGAGACCTTGTTATTCTGTTTGCTTGCAAGTACTTGCTGACAGGGGCGTGTTGCTACAACCATATTTTGCTTGCAAGTACGGTACTTGCGGACAGGGGCCTGTTGCTACAACCATATTTTGCTGCCACTTTGGGCACCTTGGCATTTTGAGGTCCAGCTGAAGCTACGTACATGCTTGGTTGGTTGCAAGGGCGCTTCAATGCCAGGGGAGTTCCGTCACTGGCGTTTTGGCAGGGTTGACCGGGTCAATACATGAGGGGAAGCAGGCAACCTCGGCTTGCGTTTCAAGTCTTAAGAGAGACCACTGCACAGCCCTCTGGGCCGTGCAGCACCCAAGCATGACTCCAACCTGGTTTTTTTAGTGCGGCTTGCGTTTCAAGTGGGAGAGTGTGGCAGAAGCTGTTGGTGACGGATCAATCAACCACTAGGTGTGAGCCTTGCCAATGTTTCTGTTCATCCCCTGCCAGTGTGAGGATATGAGTATTGACGAGCTCAATAATTATGCTATGCTTAGTGCAAGGATACGATATGCGTGGTCAGTACGCTGTGAATTGTCATTGTGTGTTTTGACTGCATTTGACCATGCATGGGTTTGCATCAGCAAGTGTTCCAGCAACTGCATGCAGACAGGGATGACTGGGTCCATTTGTGCAATAATGCCAAATGCCTACGAGTTTGCAAAAATGTAGAAAAAGGGCCCCGTAGCTCACCTCATTGGATTCCCCCGTGGACAGTAGAGTTGCTTGAGGGGATGTTACGAGGCACTCAGCTGCACACTACTGGTTGTAACCTCAGATCTACGACCTCTCTCAATATCCAGACAAGTTTGTAAGTGATCTGGATGAACTCATGAGACCATGAGTCATGTGGCGGGTGCTGCATGGCCCCAAAGCTGTGCAGTGATCTGTCAGATAAGAGCTACTTATGCAGACGTTCTGCTGCCCTCCATATGGCCAGCTAAATGACCAGCGAGTAGGGCAGACCGGGAGACAGTGTTCTGTCTCATATATGTGGGACTTTCCCCCCTTCTCTGCGTAGATCTTTCTTTCTGGGATGAGACACTTTGCTAAACAGCCAGAACAGTACTTAAGCAGTGCTCAGGACGAGGTTGGTGCTATATGCAGGCGTTTTGGTGTCCTCCATATGGCCAGCCAAATGGGAGGGGCAGGAGAAGAGACCAGCAACTGGTGCAGCAGGGGAAGGGAGGCAAGGTAGGATAGTGCAAGACTAATACATGGGAGTAGTGCACCAGCTCACAAAAGCATGTGTGCAGTGGTCTGTGCAGTGGTATCTCTTTAAAAAAAAGCATATATGGAAGCTGCGAGCGTGAGATGCATGCTGGAGGAGGCATGATGGTATGAACCTATCTCCAAATTGCATGGCCCCTAACAAACTGGTTGGAGTCATGCTTGGGTCCTGCAGGGCTCGGAGGGCTGTGCACTGGTCTATCTTAATGCATTGCATGGTCAGATGGGCTGTACATCTGTTGTGGTGTAGATGCCTCTTGAGGTCTGAATGTCTCTGGTTGTCTTACTTAGCTTTTGGTATCGGCCTTCTTTCAAACACACACTAACAAACTGGTTGTAGTGATGTGGCGGGTGCTGCAGCGGGTCCAGAAGGGCTGTGTGATTTATGTGATGAGGTGTGGGTCATGCTAGGCTAGTATTATGACAAATGTGTTAATGGTGCTTTCCTCTGGAAGAGCGCATCCCATGTGTCCCATTGTTGTGTGATTGTTGTTTGGCCATTTACCTTCATTCATTCATCATCTTCGCAGTGGATCTTTTTTGGCTAGCAAGGGACAAAGGTTACAGATTACAGATTACAAAGTGGCCCCACAAAGGGGGCGCCCGTAACGGAGCCAAACTAGGCTCCATGGGCATCATACACCATGCCAGACTCATCAATATAATCATCATAGTCAGACGAAAACGTATCAATTTGATAACCAACCAGACCTAGCTCCTCTAGTGTCTCCCTAGTTGCATAAGGTAGAAGGTCTGATGCTTCAAAGCGCCTATAGTCTAGGCATTCTGATACAAAGGCAGCAACCTTCCTGGGGTTCTGGTTCATGAAAGCACTGACCTTCCCAGAGGGCCACATAGACCGAGCAGCCCGGGACACTCCTCCAAAATTTGAGAACAATGCTTCCTCATACTTCAACCGAATGTGGTGATATGTGGGGCATTCAAACAGGACATGATACTCATCCTCCATAACTGAGCCCAAAGTACCAATTACCAATTACCAATTACAAAATGGCCCCGTCAAAGCGGGGCGCCGGTGGGGGCAGCGCCACCCACAAGGAGCCAACTTAGGCTCCAACGGCATACTCAAGTTCCTGTCCAAAACTCACACAATGGCTGCCACCAGCCCACCCTAAATCCCTTGCTAGCCAATGTATGTCAGGCCAGCCCATTTCGACTTGCCATGTGCTGACCAGTTGACCCAGTCAACAGCAACCCAGTACACTTCTGACAGACCCTCTCAGATCTCGGCAACCGAGCGGGGGCCGGCACCCACCTTTCAGTTTCCACTCTTAAATGATGTGCACCAGTCCTAAACCGTATCAACTGCTTAATTTGAGAAAAAGGGATCCCACCAGAATGCTTAATGTAGTTGGGCATACCCGGAGGGTAGCCTTTCTCCTGTGTCCCACCAGTCCCATGGGGAACAGCAAACCAATTGTTGTACGTAACTAATCTTATACGCGCCGTGGGTGCTGTCCTGGGGTTTGACTCCAAATTGTCCCAAGGTTGGCTAAGGGTGCCTGGGCTGCTGTGGGAATCTTGGAGGAACTTGAGTATGCTGTTGGAGCCTAAGTTGGCTCCTTGTGGGTGGCGCGGCGGCGCCTTGCTTGACGGGGCCATTTGGTACTCTGGTAATCGTTTCTTCAGTAACTGAAGTTCTTTAGTGGTGCAGCTTCTTGCTGTCTATGTGTATGCAGGTAGTGGTGGTGCCAGGCAAAGCAAGGCTGTATGTGTGATGCAGCAGGCATCGGTAAGGGTTTATAGGGGACAGTTAATCAGTCAGGTGCCCGCTAACCTTTTGAACACAGCAATGGTGCTGCTAGTGCCAGCACGGGCGTTGGGATGAGAACTTTGGGCCATGGGGCCGGTGGCCCAGGCAGCAAATGCGGCCTTTTGAATTTGGTCAATACAAGAGCATAAAATATGCATGTGTGATGCCTCATTGCCAACTGATTTGCTTCTTGGCTTAACCCTGACACAACGCGACGAGTGGGGGTCGCGACCGAAAGGAGCGGCATGTACTGCGAGACTAACATCGACCAAAAAGAGAACCCCGATCTAGCAGCATCTCCTTTGTTACATACGTACCTTCTGCAGCTTTCCAACATCAGAAAAAGAAAGATGGCTTGCGGGCAGTTGTCGCCGGGCCAAGTTCCGCCTTTGACATGTTAATATCGTAAGTACCAGACTTGTGGGGTGCGAAGGGGCCTACGAGAACATAAGTGCCCAGTCGTACAGTGTCTCATTCACGATAAGCAACTGGGAAGGCTGTTGTGCCAGTTTTGCGTGTCGGGTGACCCGTCGACACTTGCCGAACTCAGGTCCCCTGACTATGGTGCAGACGATGGCATATCTGCCCAAGAGGACCCCAGAAGGACCAGGACGATCCTCTCGTCCTGTCCTAATGTGCGTTGTAACCCTCTTCGTCTGACGGTACCAGCCCATGTCGTGGGGGTGGCGAGCGAACGCACAGAGCTTACCTTACGAATACTCAGCTCTTTTTGGATCAGAACTAGTGGCCTTGGTGCAAGTGGTACAATGGATCTTGCTCGATAGTTCCTAATCTGCTTGAGGTGGAAGCATATACGGTGAGAAATGGCGGTGAGAAATGGCCCATCTTGCCTGACTCCCTAGCATGGGAAATCACGTGCTGCCATTGAGGCCATTCAGTATTATAAAAGGGGGAACAACAGTGATGCTATCGAGCTAGGGAAGGGTCAAGCTCAACGCTGCCTTTATCACAACCACGCCTCATCTTTGTTCGTCGATTGCTGCCCTTGCTCATCTCGCATGGGATGCCCTGATGTCTATCTATCCTCACATCCCTTTATTAATAGGGTTCATAAGATATGGGCCTGCACATGGCCAGCCCCTCCCTCAGCTCTTGCATTGTACAGCAGACATCAGCCTCCCCCATGCAAGCTGCTGCACTCGTCATTCTTTCACAACATACGCCCCCTGGACTAATATTGATCCGAACCATTTTACGCAGGAAGCGCCATGGACGTACCGGAAGCCTTAAACATTGCCCCCATACGCACATCAGCAGCACCATCAGCTGCAAGACGGATGAGCGCAAGCCATGCAGAGTCATCCACACCTCCTGCTCCCGCCCTTACAAACAGCAGCAGCAACAACAACAACAACAACAACAACAACAGCTACAGCCAAAGGAATCAACAACAACGCCCCAATGTGCAACAGCTAAGAGAACAGCTGCAAGCAGTCAACATGAAACTTAACCGCCTTGCAGCAGTTGCAGCAGAAGATGCCGAACAAGCCGCCACAAGCCCGTCCAAATCAGCCACTGCATCTACAGGTGGTGCAAGAGGAGCAGTAGCAGCAGCAGCAGCCAAATGGGAAGGCAGCAGTAGCAGCAGTAGCAACAGCACTGCAGCCCCTGCTACTGCTGCTTCAAGGAGGCGGAGTGACAGCAGTGCCACACTCAGTGGCGCTACGAGGAATGGTCACAGCAGCAATCTAAAGAGTCTCAATGGGGTTGATAGTGATAGTTCTGCAGCTAAGGCAGCGCAGGAGATAGACAGCAACAGCAATGTCACAGCAGTCTTAGCTGGTAGGGGTGGATCTCTGGGGGGCTATAACAGCCTCGAGTCACAGCAGCAGCAGCAGCAGCCTGGTGATGTTATCAGAGAGCAATTGATGAAGCCTTCTAGCATGAGGAGGAGCAGTGACGGGGGCGTAGGGTATAGTCACTACAGTAACTTGGGTGAGTTCCAGCTTCCGGTGCCACAAGTGCCACCAGCCTTCCCTGAAGAAGAAGAGGAGCAAGAGGAGGAGCAGGGGGGGCTCGGGGAAGCGGGAGGGGAGCAAGGGCAGCAGCAGCAGCAACAAGGGGGAGTTAAGCAGGTGGGTTCTGAAGATGAGGAAGAGGAGATGTTCGAGTGGAAGCGGCTGCTGGAAAAGAGGAAGCAGGAGCGCTTGGCATGGGAGAAGAAGCAGCAGGAGGAAGACCAGCAGCAGCAGCAGCAGCAGCAGGAGGAGGAGGTTGAGGAGGTAGCTCCACGACCTTGGTTGCAGCAGCAGGAGGCAGGGGCTGCGCTGCTATTGCCGCTGTTGCAGCAACAGGAGCAGGAGGTAGAAAGACAGCAGCCTTTCTACGGGAAGGGATGGGAACAGCAGCAGCAGGTAGGCAGTAAGCACCAGGGGCAACAGCATGTGGCTAGGGAGTGGGGTCAGCAGCAGCAGCAGCAGCAGGGAAGGGAGCAAACGCAGCCATATGCGGAGGCAGCAGTAGATCAAGAGACGGAGGAGAGGGTTGCTGTTAGAGACTGGGAGCAACAACAAAAGCAGCAGCAGAAGCTGGAGGTGGAGAAGGAGAGGCAGGTGGAGATCAGAAAGCAGGAGGAGGAGCAAATGGCACAGGATAGGTTCTTGCAGCAGCAGCAGAAGCAGCAGCAGTTGGAGATCGAGATGGAGAAGGAGAGGCAGGAGACAATCAGAAAGCAGAAGGAAGAGGAGGAGGAGCAAATGGCACAGTACCGGTTCTTGCAGCAGCAGCAGCAGCAGCAGAAGACGGGGTTTATGCTTGGAGTGGCGACAGATATGCAGCCAGAGGCGCAGCAAAGGGGGTTGAAAGTACAGCAAGAGATAGAGGATAGTACTCGTGAAATAAAGCAGCGGCACGTGCTTGAGGAGCAGCAGGGGAAGGAGTGGGAGGGGTTGCAGCAGGAAGAGGACTGGGAGAAGGAGCAGGAGCGGGAGGAGGAACAGGAGCAGGCTGTATCACAGCAGCTATACCACCACCACCAGCAGCAGCAGCAGCGGCAGCAGCAGCAACTAGGAAAAGAGCAGGGGGATATGGCAAGGCAGGGGTTGTGGGATGATGGAGGTGGTAGGGTGGGCAAGGGGGGCATTTGGGATGCAGAAAGGGATGGCAGCTTGCCCCCTTCCGCTTCTGACGGCAGCGTGCGATCTGCTTCAGTTGCAAGCATTCTTTCCGCGTCGGTGGCGAGCATGCCCCCCTCAACGTCGGTCGGAAGCTTTGGAGCTGTCTCTTCAATTGCAGCATCAGTTAAAGCCGTGCCCCCTCCAGCAGCAGCAGCAGAAGATGGGAGTGGGGGTTTATGGTCTTCCGGGGGTTTAGCTGTTAGCCGCTCCCGAGGTGGTTCTGTGGCATTGGGAGACGAACGGGTGGCGCTGGGAGATGGAGGGGCGGACGATGGCTTCCTGGCTTCCTGCCTGCCGAACCGCACGTTGAGAGAGGTTATGAATATGTTAGCAGACAATAATGCAGATGTGGAGGATGCGGAGGAGCTGCTAAGGCAGCTATTTGTGAAGCAGACTGCTTTGAAAGAGGCGAGGAAGCTATTGGAGCAGGAGAGAGTCATGAGTGTGCTGCATGTGCCCATGGGGTACAACAAGGGGAGGCCGGTGGCAGCAGTAGTGCTATTCAGGTGGGTGGCTTAGGGCTTGGGGTTTGAAGTTTAGGGTTTTAGGTAACCCTATACCCTAAACTACACGTGACTGGTCTGGTGGGTGGCTTAGGGTTTGGGCTTTACTTAGCCGCAAACCTTGCGGCCACCAACAAGATTTCTTTACAACATGCATTGCCTGAGGTCTGTGGCTGGGGTGCTGGGGTTTTGCCATTGCTTTGTCCCATCAGGATGCCGCTTGGCCCAGCTTTTGTGACTTTCCTGTGGCTGTTGGGCTGCCTCCCTGAAGCCTAAACCCTAGGTCTGCTGGCTCCCTGCTGTTGCTCCCTCTCTTCTAGGGTTTAGGGTTTAGGGTTGCTGCTGCATTTTTAGGGTTTAGTGTTTACTTGCTGCCTCCCTTTCAGGGTTTAGAGTTTAGGGTTGCTGCCTCCCTTTTAGGGTTGCTGCCTCCGCCTTTTTAGGGTTGTTTAGGGGTTAGGGTTGCTGCCTCCCTTCCTCCCTTTGCACTCGCTGCAGGCTGTTTCCATTGTGCTCTCGTACTGCTGCTTATTATTCAAAAAGTAGTCGTTCTTTACACGCACCCATGCCCACCGTGTTGGAAGGCGTCACGTTGAGCTTGCCGGGTCACCGAAGGACCACGGGGTTCAGGGCCTATCGCAATGGATTGGGGTTCATTAGGGTTGACAGTGAGCTTCCGGCTGCGTGAATTCGCTCCGCAGCCCCGTTGTGGTCTCTATGGGGCGTGCAACCACATTTCATGATATGCCATAGCAAATTGTGTCATGGGCCCAGCACCTCCAGCCGTTATGAAAAACAGGGAGGTGGAACGGAACAGTGTTGTGCTGATCTCTAACTTTGCTGCTGGTCTGCTCTGTTATTGCTGTTCCAGGGGGTTCCTCCACTGGAGTTTGCTGCAATCAGGGAGCTCAGGCAAAGCGCTGGTGCTGGTGTTGTGGTCTTTCATTATTGAACTTCCAGATCAAATATTTTCAACTTAATTTCCAACTTTTTTGCAACTTTTTCAGCTTTCCAGTGCTGCTGGCGCCGTCCACTTCCATTTCAATCCCTGAAATTTCTGCTGGTTTGCTCCTCCTGCTGCTATTGCTGTTCCAGGGGTTTCCTCCACTGGGGCTTGCTGCAATCAGGAGCACATGGGGAGCAATTGGTACAAATGGGTGATGTGATTAGTCGGCAGCTGGAATCAGAGGAGGAGTGTGCACCTGTGGGGGTGCATGAGCTGCAAACGCATGTGGCTTACTGGTAAGTGGGAAGGTTGAGGTTTAAGGTTTAGGGTATAAGATTTGTGGAATTGTTATTATTTGGGTGGCAGTTGTATTTAGAGGACGGGCGTGCGCCTGTGGGGGTGCATGAGCTGCAGACACACGTGGCTTACTGGTAAGTGTGACGGTGGAGGTTTAGGGTTTAGCGTATGATGTTTAGGGTTTGCGCAATGTTGTCTGGGGCGAGCAGCTGGAGTCAGAGAAGGAGCCTGTGGACACATGTGGCTTACTGGTGAGTTGAAACGTTAGGGTTTGATGTTTAGGGTAGGGTTTTCTGGAATATTCTTTTCTGGGGGGCAGCTGGAATTAGAGGAGGAGTTAGAGGAGGTGCATGGTAAGTTAGGGTTCAGGATTTGATGTTTAAGATGATTGTTGTAGTTGGAATCAGAGGAGGAGTGTGCCCCTGTGGGGGTGCATGAACTGCACATGGCACAATTGCTATGGCATGCCATGAAATGTACTAAACTGGAACCGTGCTCTAGTCCGATTTTGCATCGTTCCCTGATTGTGAACTTACCACACAGGCATGGGTTTCTTCCACCTTCGCTCTTCTAACAACATCTGCACTTTTGCTATGGCACATCATGAAGTTCCTTTGATAATGGAAGCCATGGATTTTGCTCCTTGCAGGTTGACAGTCTCAGCTGTGTCCTTGAGCCTGTTAGCAAAAGCTGCGGGACCATTGTACGGCAACTGGTGGGCTGTAGCAGATTCCACGGGCAGTACCGCCGGCTTTGCGGGCCGTGCACTGCTGACTGTCGGCAAGCAAGTGCTGAAGGGAGTGAGCACCTTGCGTGCCGGCGGGGCTTATGGTTTACAAGTTCTGCTGAACAGGCGGTTTAGGGGGGCGGGCGGGCGGGGTTCAGGGATGCGACGGAGCGGCTCGGGCATGGAGGGCGGGGGGGAGGGTGATGAGTTAGAGGTGGCGGCTGCTGCTGCTGTTGATGTTGATGACGGATCCGGCAGTGCTACTGCTGTTGATGAAGATCAGAGAGAGGCGGCGGCTGTAGCAAGAGGGGCGGCAGCGTTAGAGCGGGAGCTACTGCGCAGGAGGGCGCAGGAGGCGGGGGGCGATGCGCTAGAAGCTCCGTCAACGGCGGGGGTGTCAGCGGCGACGGTGGCAGGCCGGGATTCGGGTGAGAGTAACAGCACGACGCCAGAAGGCTTTGTGTTCTTGCCGTCTTCCCCTGCTTATAATACAGATGCTACTGCTGCGGCAGCGGCATCAGCAGCCGCAGCCGTAGCGGCAGCGGCTGCTGCTAGTGCCGGACCGACCGGCGGCGGCGGCGGCGGCAGTGTAACAGCAGGGCCGACCGGGGGTGGTGGTAGGAGCGGGGCGGCAGCTGCTGAGCAGCTGCCGCCGCAGGAGTTACTGTATTTCTTCCAGAGCTTGGACGGGACGGTGGTCAAAGCGTGGGGTATGCTACGGGACCAGTTGAAACGGCGCATTACCCCGCTGCTCGCACAATGCATGTGCGCTCCGTCTTCTACGGGAGGTGATGCGACGGGAGCGGCGGCGGCCGGGGATTTGAGCCGAGGTGCAAGTCAGGAGTTAGCATTAGCGAAAGAGGGTGCGGGGGTGCTGCTGGGGTTAGGGGTATCGGGGGTGAATATCGGTTTGGGGCCGAGGATGGGGATTGCGGTCTCGTCGGAAGGGGGGTCGGCAGGAGAGGGCGGGGTAACTAATACTACTGCTGCTGCTGCTGCTGGTGGTGGTGGTGGTGGTGGTGGGGAGGCTGCGGGGGGTGCAGGAGGGGAGGCAATGGATAAGAAGCATCTCTTGGCGGGGCATGCGGTGGTGGTTGGGTCTGCAGTGGTGTCGAAAGCGGCGGGGGAGGCGGAGCTCCAGTCGTACCGGAGTTGGTGTGAGCTGGTTGGTGTGCTGCATAGCTCCCTCACTACCCTGAGAGATGCTGGAGTGCCAAAGGGGCTCATTGCTAGCCTCATGCAGCAGGTAGGATGGGTGGGGGGCAGGCGGTTGGGGTTTTGTGCAGGGTGTTAGGGCTTTGTGCAGGGTGTTAGGGTGTTGTGCAGGCTGTTAGGGTTTTGTGCAGGGTGTTAGGGCTTTGTGCAGGGTGTTGGGGTGTTGTGCAGGCTGTTAGGGTTTTGTGCAGGGTGTTGGAGTGTTGTGCAGGCTGTTAGGGTTTTGTGCCCTAGCCAGCAACAATGCCAGCCTGGCAAGTTTTTTGGAGCACAACGGTATCGATGTTCATCGGAGGAAATTATAAATCTTTTTAAAACTTAAAGATAAAGAATAAGAAGATAATTAAAGGTTAGTCATCCTACCTTAATTCTGCCGCCTTTTGCTTGTCCCAGGTTTTGGCTTTCATCAACTGCCAGTTGTTCAACCAGCTGCTGCTCCGTCCCGAGTGCTGCAGCGCAAGTAATGCCCGCTTCAGCCTCCGAGGTCTCAAGCTCTTAGACACCTGGATCGTAGCGGAATCTGAACAGGTGGTCCCACGCTCTGCTACCCCCTGCACCCCACCCGCCCACCTTTCCTTCGCCCCCTCGCCTCTAAGCCGCGCCTCCAGCTTAAACCCTCCACTGGGAGTTGGACAGTCGTCCAGGAGGGTTTCGGACGCCTCAGGCGGTTTACCTGAACCCCATGTACGACCTCAGGGTTCAGACGCAGGGCATATCAGCAGTGGGGGTGGTGGGGGTTTAGGGGGCGGCATGGAACGCATGGGGAGTGGAATGGAGCGGGCTTCAAGCATTGGGGTGGAAAGATCCTCTGTGAGTTCAGGTTCTGGTGCGTTAGACCCTAGGTCTTTGGGTCAGGGGCGGCACCATGAGGTTTCGGAGCATCCTGAGGAGGAGGGGGATTTGGGCAGAGGGCCTTGGAAGGCTTTGGGCCATGTCAGGCAGGTGAGTGAGTTGAGGAGGGGCTGAGGCGATGAGCTTAGGACCCATGGTGATCCACCAACCTTCTGCTTGTAAGGCAGGCCATCTTTTTGTGATGGACTACTGGACTGCGAGGCAATGTTTTTACGCGACCCCAGAGGAGCAGGATTGGTTGCAGGGTTCAGGGTTTAGGGTTATTCCTGATGTCCTGTTTTACACGTGAAGATACTGTAGGCAAGCTAGAGCCAGCAGCACGTAACATGCCCCCTTTTATTATCATTTCCTGATTTGCCATAGCAAAAGTGTCATAGGCCCCGCAGTATAAGCTGTTAAGAAATGGGTCCCTTGCCACCCTCTATAGCTTAGTAGCCTTTTTACTTCAGTGCCCAAGAAGCCCCTTAGTCCGCTCTTAACCCCCTTGTTAAGGGAAGGTGCATGTGAGACAGTCAACAGGACATGTGAGACAGTCAACAGGGCAGCTGAGTCAACAAATACAGGACAATTGACTGTTGGTTGAATAACAAGAAGGTCCATGCTTAATACCCACTATTCTGGGTTGTACTGCTTCCTCTTGACTATGCTGTGCTGTACTGCCGTACTCCATTGTTGAATGGGGGCACTCACTTAATACAAAAACCCTGATGCTTAAACCCTAGGCACCTGGTGACACGCTCTGTTCAGTCTACTTGTGGATATTCAGTTGGTGTGTTTACGTTTTTCCGTTGCATGCGCACAAGAGGATCCGATGCTGGCCAGCAGGCTGAAACACATAACCCCATCCACTTGATGTAGGGATTCAGAATTGATTGTATTGCTATTTGACACCATGATGTGCTGTACTGCTTTGGTACTGCTTTATACAGGCACTACAGTTCCTTGTACTGGACCACAAGGGTGCGCTGAACTTGGAGGACATCAGCAAGCACTTATGTCCCAGCCTGTCACCTGCTCAGGTGTACCGCCTTTGTACTACAACATGGAATGAGGCTCCTTCTATGGGTAAGGGGGCGGGGAGCAGCTATTTTTCAGCTATTCTTCAGCTATTCTTCAGCTATTCTTCAGCTGTTTTTTAGCTATTTTTTAAGCTTGGACCAAACAAGAAAGCCATAAGACAAGTAGACCAGCTTGGCATTCCCTCAGGTTGCCAGACATCTCCTTTCATTGAGGGGAGGACATTGGCTGATTGATTGTGTTAACATTCCTTGAGGTATTTGTAGCAGCTAAACAATTGGACCTTAAGCTGTTTCTCTTTTGATGGTGATTTCAGTAGTCAAGTGCATGGGACTCTGTGTTTTCGCCTGTTCGCCATCGTCGGAGGTAGGAGAGGGAATTGAGGAAATAGACCGTGAGCATCCTTAAAAGCAGAGACAATGCCAGGGATGTTGCTGCAGCTGTATTAGCAAGGGACTGTAAGATTTGAATCAATGGTGCTCGTGCAAATGCGGACAGTGTGTCATGCAAATGGGTTACTAGCATAACAGCTAGTGAACGCAGACAAACTGGATTGACTTATGACCCTCTGACTGGCCTTTCTAGCCTGTAGGCATGCACTTTCGAGCCCGTTTGAGCAGTAGCAAGGTCACTGCAATCCAGCAGCTGTAGGGGCTGGACCTAAGCCGCAGATGCAGCACTTTCAGCCATACCCGCTGCCTTCTGTCCTTCTGCTGCTGCAGATGCTGGTGTCTCTGGTAAAGTGCTTGCACCACTCATGTTGTCCTTTTGCGGTTCTTGGCCTTTCACAAGCAGGACATCATCTTATTTTTGGGCACTGCAACTCTAGCTTCTGACTGCACTCCTACCCTGCCGTCTGTTGTTCTTGTGTTCCAGATGCCGGTGTCTCTGGCGAAGGGGTTGGGATCAGACGTTTCAAATTTGGGTCAAACCAATACTCGAGCCCTGCACATTGTCACCCATATCCGCTGGCTTTTGCGTTTCTTCTACTGCAGATGCGGGTGTCTCTGGTGAAGTGCTTGAGCAGCTCAAGGGACAGAACCCCACCGCCAACAGCAGCAACGGAGGTCTGCTAGTGACCTGCCTATTGGATGAGCCACACCCCACACCACCTTTCTTGAGCCAAAGGTTAAAGGGGAGGTGCAGCTGGGCGGCTGTAGCGAGCTGGACGGACGGGAAGGACTACAGCCTGGGGATTCCAGTTCCGGAGGCGCTTGTGGATGGGAACAGTCCGGTGCAGGCCTTCATGTACTTGGAGAGGGACTTACAGATGGGCAGCTGAGCGTGTGAGGTACTGTTTAAGGGTTAAGGTCAGGGTTTGAGGATTTATGGTTTAATTACATACTTGGAAAGGAATTACACATGGGCAGTTGACCCTGTGAGGTTGTGTCTTGGGGTTAAGGGTTTTAGGGTTTGGAGAAGGACTTACAGAGGCGCAGGTGAGCGTCCCGCGCCCGTTACTTTATTGCTGGTGGTGAGTTGTTGCCACTTGTGGGGTGGTAGGTTGGAGCTAATTATGCAGGCGTTCTGCCGACCTCCGTATGGTACAGTCAGATGTGCCAGCATTTCCTGCGTCTAGGGTTCCGCGGCAAAGCTGCTAGGGTGACCACCTGTGAGCATGGTGAAGCAGCATCACCATCGAGATAGACGTGGAGTTTGTTAAGAGAGACCACTGCCGTGCAGCATTCTGAAAGCATGCCTCCAACCAGTTTCTTAGTGGGGTGAATTCTGTGGGGTGCACTTTGTGTTCTGCGTGGCACCCTACAATGCAATGCAATACAGTATACCAATTACCAATTACCAGATGGCCCTGTCAAAGCAGGGCGCCGGTGGGGGCAGCGCCACCCACAAGGAGCCAACTTAGGCTCCAACGGCAGACTCAAGTTCCTGTCCAAGCTCAAACAATCGGCTGCCACCAGCCCACCCTAAATCCCTTGCTAGCCCAATATAAATTGGGTGACTAAAACCCCTCCCAGCACTAGGCGGGTGTTATATTTCATCAGCACTGGCAACTCAGGCCAAGTGTGTGGATGCATCATGTCTTTACGTAGTTCAGAGGATACCTGTACTTATGTGCTTTATTTCGGGTGGGAAGTACAGTACAATGGAGGGGTTGGGGCCTTACTTGGAAAAGGACAGAAAGTGCGTGGCAGTTGGGCGGCTAGCAAGTAGCCAAATTATGCTGTCTTGGTTGGTGGTGTAGGCTATCTGTGGCATTGGCAGTGGGGGGTAAAGTTTTTTGTTCGTTGATGGAGGGCGCAGGGGCGGGTGGAGGATCTCAGCAGTTAGAAGGGTCTACTTAACTGCACGGTTTGAATGTTACATTTGAAAAAAGAAAAACCCGGAGCCAACACGAGGCTCAAGGGGCTTCCAAAAAAACAGACTAATATCATCAACTTCAACTAATTCATTGAACTGCACTTCTGGGTTAGTGGGTTACACTATGACAAAGGGGTTCCCTAGTTTCAGCGGCAGGGTTGTGTTCGCCGAAAGTCGGTGCCGCCTGCCGTGCGTGCCAGGCCGACTGGGTTCCGTGCCGTGGTAATGATTGCTCTGCCTTAACCCCAAGGGATATTCACTGGACCCACAGTCTTTCTACATCGAATATCTATGAGAATCTGCAAATGGCCACACCGGCTCCCGGAGGGCGTCAAGGGGTCATTTATTTCTTACATGGCAGGAATTGACGTACACGGTGCCGCTTGAGCCTGTCTCCGATTGAGGTTACCGCGGTGTTCGATCGCAAAGCGTGCTCCCTTGGTGTTAAAAGTCGTCGATGTCATAATCACGTGATGCACAGTTCATTCATCCACTGCGGATGCCAGCCAAGTGAGGTCTGGCAGATGCACATGGGCCCAAGACGGTGCAAGAACCCGGATGAGCATCTAATAGCTGCCTTCAATTACGAATGACTGAATTATGCAAGTCCACTAAGAGTGCCGCTAGTACTTCGGCAATACTAGCCACCGTCGACCCTCTCCCCGGCGGTGCGACTTTAGACAGTGTGAAACTTTTTGACGGGAAAAAGTCGGAGTCTGCCGTTCGAGCCTAAGTTAGTTAGCCCCTTGTGAATGGTGCTGCCCCGCACACTCAGACGTCCCACTTTGATAAGGCAGTGGTGAGTAATCTGGTAAGGACAAGAGCACCCGTGGATCACGTGCACCATGCCAGTCTGAAATCACATACAGGCATGTGCACATATCAGCGTGTAGCTGCTCACAAACCGTACGACATGGTCCTGCCAAAACAAAAAGAAACCAACGTCCAAAATCAGCCTCACAGTTCAAAACTAACAACCCTGCAGCCGATAATGCAGCATGCAGAATTGCAGCCGTTCAGTGAGAACCCAAAACCTTGGTTGCACTGGAGCACCTCATCCATACTAAGCAGGGGTGCAGGTGCCCTGATACTCATTACCTAGCAGAAATCCCTTGCCACAATCCTTGCCACAATCCTTGCCACAATCCTTGCCCAAGGAGCCACCATGTATGGCATACCCAGCAAAGCCAGCACCGAGGGCCTAGTATCTGCTGGCTGCCTCAAGCAGACTGACAGGAAAGCAATCTCATCTGGCTGTAGAGCGCACTGGCCATGTGGCCCATCATACAGATGTGGACACTCTTTTAACTGCAGCTCAGCTACCAAATCCTCCCTCCGCACCTCCAGCTGCTCTACCTGCCACTGCTCTAGTTCCTCACCATCATCACTGCGCAGCTGCGGGTACAAGTACCAGAAGGGCAACTCACCAAACCACATCTCCAGCAGCAGCATGCCCAGGAAGAAGCTGTCCACACGGCCATCATGGAAGACACCCTTCTGAAACATCTCCATGGGAGCAAACACCCTGGTGGAAACATTGGGCGTGGAGCCAAGGTCATCCATGCTGTACTGAATCTTAGCAGACCCAAGATCTGCAATCTTGGGCTTGGGCTTGGCAAGGTCCCCAAAGAGCAAGACATTGCTGGACTTGAGATCGCGATGGACAGCACGGGCTTTCTCATGCAGGTCTGCCATGCCATTGCAGATGTATCTCAGCAAGATGCTGGCCTCCTCCTGTCTCAATCCCACAGGCTTCCCCCCTGGCCTTACTACCTAACCCAAGCAGCCAAGCTCTGACAACTCCACAAGCAGACAAGGCAAGCTTCCTGTGCTGCCAAGAGGAATGCAAGCCATAGCTGTTCAGCATACTGTGACTCAGCCGTTGCCTCCATGACAAGCTGCTCAGTAGCAAGAGCTGCAGTGCAGGCATACCCCAAGCCACTGCTGAGCTTGACGGCTAGAACAGAGCCCTCTTCAACCCTATTAATGAGCTGAGCTGCTGCACTGCTCCCATCCCCCAAGTACTTCTGCAGCAGCACCCTCCACACGCTAGCATTGACACCTCTGCCAAGCTGCTGCAGCAGAAGCAAGGTGCAGCTCAGGCCGACAGGCTGGAAGTTTAGGGGGCTGAGGAAGTCCATCTGCAACTGCAGGCCAGGAGAGGGACCCTGAGCCAACAGAGTTGCTGGGTGATGCTTCACTCTCCATCACCTGATGAGGGTGGCCCTCGACTGCAGGAAGTCGCACCTGCACAACAGCAAGGCATCACAGCTCAGCTCACTTGCTTGCTTCCGGTTCTGAAAGTGCACGCAGCCATGGTCATTGAAGGGTTGCTCAAGTTCTCTGGCACAGGAGACTGGCATTCCAATACTAATTACCATAAAATTTTGCAGTGCTAGAACTGGAAAGCCCTGCATGAGTACCTTAACAGAAGGTATAAGGAACAAAAACCAAGGCTAAGCCCACCTTGCGTTTGGAAACCTCAAGCATCTGTCTCAATTCTGCCAGGCATTTGCAACAGACGCTCATGTTTTACTCCGCCACCTAGATGTATCGCTGTTCACTAAGCCACTTCTGGGGCTTTTTGAAGTCCATGAGAAAGCAGCACTTTCGGCAAGGCATGGTTTTACAATCCGCTCTGGAGGCATCAGGGCCATAGAGGTTCATAATCCCACAGTGCAAACGCAACCACTGGGATGTGCTAGGTCTGCAGACACTTAATCTTGGCTAACATTGATAACTGCACAGATCATGCGAGCTGCTGGGGCCATATCAATAAGACACATGTACTTATCTGTGCAAATGTCAGCATGTCTTCTGTGTTATTGCCAGCAAGTTGATCAAGAAGGCCCGCAGACAAGACATGACCGGACATTACAGGGTCAGCCCTTTCAGTTGAACTAGGCCACACATCAGAATGTTAGGTTTCGCTGCTATCACCATAGGTACTGATATGTACTTCCGCTGAGTAGTACTGCTAAGCCACCTTCTGACTAGAAATTACCCATGAAGAATCAATTGCAGGTCTTAGCAAAAGCTCCCATAATCAGTCGTCACAAACCACAAAGCATGCTATAAGGCTTCTCTATCATGCGGCAATGGGAATGGCAATGGAAATGAGACACCCCTGTGGCAGTTCTGATAATACCCTTTTGCCCTTCCCAAACCCATCCCAACAGTTTGTGCAGCCTATGGATTCAAGAACATGTTATCTAATGGCTTCCCTCACAAGCCAGTAAGCCTTAAACAAGCACCCTACTTACCTGAGGAAGGCTCCATAAGAGCCCTGCGGAAGGACTGGAGGGACCTCTGATCCACCCCAGGCCTTTACAACAGGACCACATGCAGAACAGTGCTGTTAGAACCCTGCGGAAGGACTGGAGGGACCTCTGATCCACCCCAGGCCTTTACAACAGGACCACATGCAGAACAGTGCTGTTAGAACCCTGCGGAAGGACTAGAGGGACCTCTGATCCACCCCAGGCCTTTACAACAGGACCACATGCAGAACAGTGCTGTTAGAACCCTGCGGAAGGACTGGAGGGACCTCTGATCCACCCCAGGCCTTTACAACAGGACCACATGCAGAACAGTGCTGTTAGAACCCTGCGGAAGGACTGGAGGGACCTCTGATCCACCCCAGGCCTTTACAACAGGACCACATGCAGAACAGTGCTGTTAGAACCCTGCGGAAGGACTAGAGGGACCTCTGATCCACCCCAGGCCTTAACAACAGGACCACATGCAGAACAGTGCTGTTAGAACCCTGCGGAAGGACTAGAGGGACCTCTGATCCACCCCAGGCCTTTACAACAGGACCACATGCAGAACAGTGCTGTTAGAACCCTGCGGAAGGACTAGAGGGACCTCTGATCCACCCCAGGCCTTTACAGCAGGACCACATGCAGAAGAGTGCTGTTAGAACCCTGCGGAAGGACTAGAGGGACCTCTGATCCACCCCAGGCCTTTACAACAGGGCGACATGCAGAACCGTGCTGTTAGAACCCTGCGGAAGGACTGGAGGGACCTCTGATCCACCCCAGGCCTTTACAACAGGACCACATGCAGAACAGTGCTGTTAGAACCCTGCGGAAGGACTGGAGGGACCTCTGATCCACCCCAGGCCTTTACAACAGGATGACATGCAGAACAGTGCTGTTAGAACCCTGCGGAAGGACTAGAGGGACCTCTGATCCACCCCAGGCCTTTACAACAGGATGATATGCAGAACACTGCTGTTAGAACCCTGCGGAAGGACTGGAGGGACCTCTGATCCACCCCAGGCCTTTACAACAGGACAACATGCAGAACGGTGCTGTTAGAACCCTGCAGAAGGACTGGAGGGACCTCTGATCCACCCCAGGCCTTCACAACAGGACAACATGTAGAACAGTGCTGTTAGAACCCTGCGGAAGGACTGGAGGGACCTCTGATCCACCCCAGGCCTTTACAGCAGGACAACATGCAACCCGGTGCTGTTAGAACCCTGTGCAAGGACTGGAGGGACCTCTAATCCACTTCAGGCCTTTACAGCAGGACAACATGCAGAACAGTGCTGTTAGAACCCTGCGGAAGGACTAGAGGGACCTCTGATCCACCCCAGGCCTTTACAACATGACCACATGCAGAACAGTGCTGTTAGAACCCTGCGGAAGGACTGGAGGGACCTCTGATCCACCCCAGGCCTTTACAACAGGACCACATGCAGAACAGTGCTGTTAGAACCCTGCGGAAGGACTGGAGGGACCTCTGATCCACCCCAGGCCTTTACAACAGGACCACATGCAGAACAGTGCTGTTAGAACCCTGCGGAAGGACTGGAGGGACCTCTGATCCACCCCAGGCCTTTACAACAGGACCACATGCAGAACAGTGCTGTTAGAACCCTGCGGAAGGACTAGAGGGACCTCTGATCCACCCCAGGCCTTTACAACAGGACCACATGCAGAACAGTGCTGTTAGAACCCTGCGGAAGGACTAGAGGGACCTCTGATCCACCCCAGGCCTTTACAACAGGACCACATGCAGAACAGTGCTGTTAGAACCCTGTGGAAGGACTAGAGGGACCTCTGATCCACCCCAGGCCTTTACAGCAGGACCACATGCAGAACAGTGCTGTTAGAACCCTGCGGAAGGACTAGAAGGACCTCTGATCCACCCCAGGCCTTTACAACAGGGCGACATGCAGAACCGTGCTGTTAGAACCCTGCGGAAGGACTGGAGGGACCTCTGATCCACCCCAGGCCTTTACAACAGGACCACATGCAGAACAGTGCTGTTAGAACCCTGCGGAAGGACTGGAGGGACCTCTGATCCACCCCAGGCCTTTACAACAGGATGACATGCAGAACAGTGCTGTTAGAACCCTGCGGAAGGACTAGAGGGACCTCTGATCCACCCCAGGCCTTTACAACAGGATGATATGCAGAACACTGCTGTTAGAACCCTGCGGAAGGACTGGAGGGACCTCTGATCCACCCCAGGCCTTTACAACAGGACAACATGCAGAACGGTGCTGTTAGAACCCTGCAGAAGGACTGGAGGGACCTCTGATCCACCCCAGGCCTTCACAACAGGACAACATGTAGAACAGTGCTGTTAGAACCCTGCGGAAGGACTGGAGGGACCTCTGATCCACCCCAGGCCTTTACAACAGGACCACATGCAGAACAGTGCTGTTAGAACCCTGCGGAAGGACTGGAGGGACCTCTGATCCACCCCAGGCCTTTACAACAGGACCACATGCAGAACAGTGCTGTTAGAACCCTGCGGAAGGACTGGAGGGACCTCTGATCCACCCCAGGCCTTTACAGCAGGACAACATGCAACCCGGTGCTGTTAGAACCCTGTGCAAGGACTGGAGGGACCTCTAATCCACTTCAGGCCTTTACAACAGGACCACATGCAGAACAGTGCTGTTAGAACCCTGCGGAAGGACTAGAGGGACCTCTGATCCACCCCAGGCCTTTACAACAGGACCACATGCAGAACAGTGCTGTTAGAACCCTGCGGAAGGACTGGAGGGACCTCTGATCCACCCCAGGCCTTTACAACAGGACCACATGCAGAACAGTGCTGTTAGAACCCTGCGGAAGGACTAGAGGGACCTCTGATCCACCCCAGGCCTTTACAACAGGACAACATGCAGAACGGTGCTGTTAGAACCCTGCGGAAGGACTAGAGGGACCTCTGATCCACCCCAGGCCTTTACAACAGGACCACATGCAGAACAGTGCCGTTAGAACCCTGCGGAAGGACTGGAGGGACCTCTGATCCACCCCAGGCCTTTACAACAGGACCACATGCAGAACAGTGCTGTTAGAACCCTGCGGAAGGACTGGAGGGACCTCTGATCCACCCCAGGCCTTTACAGCAGGACCACATGCAGAACGGTGCTGTTAGAACCCTGTGCAAGGACTGGAGGGACCTCTGATCCACCCCAGGCCTTTACAACAGGACAACATGCAGAACAGGAGCTGTTAGAACCCTGCGGAAGGACTGGAGGGACCTCTGATCCACCCCAGGCCTTTACAAAAAGACAACATGCAGAACAGGTGCTGTTAGAACCCTGCGGAAGGACTGGAGGGACCTCTGATCCACCCCAGGCCTTTACAACAGGACAACATGCAGAACAGTGCTGTTAGAACCCTGCGGAAGGACTGGAGGGACCTCTGATCCACTCCAGGCCTTTACAACAGGACCACATGCAGAACAGTGCTGTTAGAACCCTGCGGAAGGACTAGAGGGACCTCTGATCCACCCCAGGCCTTTACAGCAGGACCACATGCAGAACAGTGCTGTTAGAACCCTGCGGAAGGACTAGAAGGACCTCTGATCCACCCCAGGCCTTTACAACAGGGCGACATGCAGAACCGTGCTGTTAGAACCCTGCGGAAGGACTGGAGGGACCTCTGATCCACCCCAGGCCTTTACAACAGGACCACATGCAGAACAGTGCTGTTAGAACCCTGCGGAAGGACTGGAGGGACCTCTGATCCACCCCAGGCCTTTACAACAGGATGACATGCAGAACAGTGCTGTTAGAACCCTGCGGAAGGACTAGAGGGACCTCTGATCCACCCCAGGCCTTTACAACAGGATGATATGCAGAACACTGCTGTTAGAACCCTGTGCAAGGACTGGAGGGACCTCTAATCCACCCCAGGCCTTTACAGCAGGACAACATGCAGAACAGTGCTGTTAGAACCCTGCGGAAGGACTAGAGGGACCTCTGATCCACCCCAGGCCTTTACAACAGGACCACATGCAGAACAGTGCTGTTAGAACCCTGCGGAAGGACTGGAGGGACCTCTGATCCACCCCAGGCCTTTACAACAGGACCACATGCAGAACAGTGCTGTTAGAACCCTGCGGAAGGACTAGAGGGACCTCTGATCCACCCCAGGCCTTCACAACATGACAACATGTAGAACAGTGCTGTTAGAACCCTGCGGAAGGACTGGAGGGACCTCTGATCCACCCCAGGCCTTTACAGCAGGACAACATGCAACCCGGTGCTGTTAGAACCCTATGCAAGGAATGGAGGGACCTCTAATCCACCCCAGGCCTTTACAGCAGGACAACATGCAGAACAGTGCTGTTAGAACCCTGCGGAAGGACTAGAGGGACCTCTGATCCACCCCAGGCCTTTACAACAGGACCACATGCAGAACAGTGCTGTTAGAACCCTGCGGAAGGACTGGAGGGACCTCTGATCCACCCCAGGCCTTTACAACAGGACCACATGCAGAACAGTGCTGTTAGAACCCTGCGGAAGGACTAGAGGGACCTCTGATCCACCCCAGGCCTTTACAACAGGACAACATGCAGAACAGTGCTGTTAGAACCCTGCGGAAGGACTAGAGGGACCTCTGATCCACCCCAGGCCTTTACAACAGGACCACATGCAGAACAGTGCTGTTAGAACCCTGCGGAAGGACTAGAGGGACCTCTGATCCACCCAAGGCCTTTACAACAGGACAACATGCATAACAAGTGCTGTTAGAACCCTGCGGAAGGACTGGAGGGACCTCTGATCCACCCCAGGCCTTTACAACAGGATGACATGCAGAACAGTGCTGTTAGAACCCTGCGGAAGGACTGGAGGGACCTCTGATCCACCCCAGGCCTTTACAACAGGACCACATGCAGAACAGTGCTGTTAGAACCCTGCGGAAGGACTGGAGGGACCTCTGATCCACCCCAGGCCTTTACAACAGGACAACATGCAGAACAGTGCTGTTAGAACCCTGCGGAAGGACTAGAGGGAGCTCTGATCCACCCCAGGCCTTTACAACAGGACCACATGCAGAACAGTGCTGTTAGAACCCTGCGGAAGGACTGGAGGGACCTCTGATCCACCCCAGGCCTTTACAACAGGACAACATGTAGAACAGTGCTGTTAGAACCCTGCGGAAGGACTGGAGGGACCTCTGATCCACCCCAGGCCTTTACAGCAGGACAACATGCAGAACGGTGCTGTTAGAACCCTGTGCAAGGACTGGAGGGACCTCTGATCCACCCCAGGCCTTTACAACAGGACAACCTGCAGAACAGGTGCTGTTAGAACCCTGCGGAAGGACTGGAGGGACCTCTGATCCACCCCAGGCCTTTACCAAAAGACAACATGCAGAACAGGTGCTGTTAGAACCCTGCGGAAGGACTGGAGGGACCTCTGATCCACCCCAGGCCTTTACAACAGGATGACATGCAGAACAGTGCTGTTAGAACCCTGCGGAAGGACTGGAGGGACCTCTGATCCACCCCAGGCCTTTACAACAGGACAACATGCAGAACAGTGCTGTTAGAACCCTGCGGAAGGACTAGAGGGACCTCTGATCCACCCCAGGCCTTTACAACAGGACCACATGCAGAACAGTGCCGTCAGAACCCTGCGGAAGGACTGGAGGGACCTCTGATCCACCCCAGGCCTTTACAACAGGACCACATGCAGAACAGTGTTGTTAGAACCCTGCGGAAGGACTGGAGGGACCTCTGATCCACCCCAGGCCTTCACAACAGGACCACATGCAGAACAGTGCTGTTAGAACCCTGCGGAAGGACTGGAGGGACCTCTGATCCACCCCAGGCCTTTACAACAGGATGACATGCAGAACAGTGCTGTTAGAACCCTGCGGAAGGACTGGAGGGACCTCTGATCCACCCCAGGCCTTTACAACAGGACAACATGCAGAACAGTGCTGTTAGAACCCTGTGCAAGGACTGGAGGGACCTCTAATCCACCCCAGGCCTTTACAGCAGGACAACATGCAGAACAGTGCTGTTAGAACCCTGCGGAAGGACTAGAGGGACCTCTGATCCACCCCAGGCCTTTACAACAGGACCACATGCAGAACAGTGCTGTTAGAACCCTGCGGAAGGACTGGAGGGACCTCTGATCCACCCCAGGCCTTTACAACAGGACCACATGCAGAACAGTGCTGTTAGAACCCTGCGGAAGGACTAGAGGGACCTCTGATCCACCCCAGGCCTTCACAACATGACAACATGTAGAACAGTGCTGTTAGAACCCTGCGGAAGGACTGGAGGGACCTCTGATCCACCCCAGGCCTTTACAGCAGGACAACATGCAACCCGGTGCTGTTAGAACCCTATGCAAGGAATGGAGGGACCTCTAATCCACCCCAGGCCTTTACAGCAGGACAACATGCAGAACAGTGCTGTTAGAACCCTGCGGAAGGACTAGAGGGACCTCTGATCCACCCCAGGCCTTTACAACAGGACCACATGCAGAACAGTGCTGTTAGAACCCTGCGGAAGGACTGGAGGGACCTCTGATCCACCCCAGGCCTTTACAACAGGACCACATGCAGAACAGTGCTGTTAGAACCCTGCGGAAGGACTAGAGGGACCTCTGATCCACCCCAGGCCTTTACAACAGGACAACATGCAGAACAGTGCTGTTAGAACCCTGCGGAAGGACTAGAGGGACCTCTGATCCACCCCAGGCCTTTACAACAGGACCACATGCAGAACAGTGCTGTTAGAACCCTGCGGAAGGACTAGAGGGACCTCTGATCCACCCAAGGCCTTTACAACAGGACAACATGCATAACAAGTGCTGTTAGAACCCTGCGGAAGGACTGGAGGGACCTCTGATCCACCCCAGGCCTTTACAACAGGACCACATGCAGAACAGTGCTGTTAGAACCCTGCGGAAGGACTGGAGGGACCTCTGATCCACCCCAGGCCTTTACAACAGGACCACATGCAGAACAGTGCTGTTAGAACCCTGCGGAAGGACTGGAGGGACCTCTGATCCACCCCAGGCCTTTACAACAGGACAACATGCAGAACAGTGCTGTTAGAACCCTGCGGAAGGACTAGAGGGAGCTCTGATCCACCCCAGGCCTTTACAACAGGACCACATGCAGAACAGTGCTGTTAGAACCCTGCGGAAGGACTGGAGGGACCTCTGATCCACCCCAGGCCTTTACAACAGGACAACATGTAGAACAGTGCTGTTAGAACCCTGCGGAAGGACTGGAGGGACCTCTGATCCACCCCAGGCCTTTACAGCAGGACAACATGCAGAACGGTGCTGTTAGAACCCTGTGCAAGGACTGGAGGGACCTCTGATCCACCCCAGGCCTTTACAACAGGACAACATGCAGAACAGGTGCTGTTAGAACCCTGCGGAAGGACTGGAGGGACCTCTGATCCACCCCAGGCCTTTACCAAAAGACAACATGCAGAACAGGTGCTGTTAGAACCCTGCGGAAGGACTGGAGGGACCTCTGATTCACCCCAGGCCTTTACAACAGGATGACATGCAGAACAGTGCTGTTAGAACCCTGCGGAAGGACTGGAGGGACCTCTGATCCACCCCAGGCCTTTACAACAGGACAACATGCAGAACGGTGCTGTTAGAACCCTGCGGAAGGACTGGAGGGACCTCTGATCCACCCCAGGCCTTTACAACAGGACGACATGCAGAACAGTGCTGTTAGAACCCTGCGGAAGGACTGGAGGGACCTCTGATCCACCCCAGGCCTTTACAACAGGACCACATGCAGAACAGTGCTGTTAGAACCCTGCGGAAGGACTGGAGGGACCTCTGATCCACCCCAGGCCTTTACAACAGGACCACATGCAGAACAGTGCTGTTAGAACCCTGCGGAAGGACTAGAGGGACCTCTGATCCACCCCAGGCCTTTACAACAGGACCACATGTAGAACAGTGCTGTTAGAACCCTGCGGAAGGACTGGAGGGACCTCTGATCCACCCCAGGCCTTTACAGCAGGACAACATGCAGAACGGTGCTGTTAGAACCCTGTGCAAGGACTGGAGGGACCTCTGATCCACCCCAGGCCTTTACAACAGGACAACATGCAGAACAGGTGCTGTTAGAACCCTGCGGAAGGACTGGAGGGACCTCTGATCCACCCCAGGCCTTTTCAAAAAGACAACATGCAGAACGGTGCTGTTAGAACCCTGCGGAAGGACTGGAGGGACTTCTGATCCGCCCCAGGCCTTTACAACAGGATGACATGCAGAACAGTGCTGTTAGAACCCTGCGGAAGGACTGGAGGGACCTCTGATCCACCCCAGGTCTTTACAACAGGATGATATGCAGAACGGTGCTGTTAGAACCCTGCGGAAGGACTAGAGGGACCTCTGATCCACCCCAGGCCTTTACAACAGGACGACATGCAGAACGGTGCTGTTAGAACCCTGCAGAAGGACTGGAGGGACCTCTAATCCACCCCAGGCCTTCACAACAGGACAACATGTAGAACAGTGCTGTTAGAACCCTGCGGAAGGACTGGAGGGACCTCTGATCCACCCCAGGCCTTTACAGCAGGACAACATGCAACCCGGTGCTGTTAGAACCCTGTGCAAGGACTGGAGGGACCTCGAATCCACTTCAGGCCTTTACAGCAGGACAACATGCAGAACAGTGCTGTTAGAACCCTGCGGAAGGACTGGAGGGACCTCTGATCCACCCCAGGCCTTTACAACAGGACAACATGTAGAACAGTGCTGTTAGAACCCTGCGGAAGGACTGGAGGGACCTCTGATCCACCCCAGGCCTTTACAGCAGGACAACATGCAGAACGGTGCTGTTAGAACCCTGTGCAAGGACTGGAGGGACCTCTGATCCACCCCAGGCCTTTACAACAGGACAACATGCAGAACAGGTGCTGTTAGAACCCTGCGGAAGGACTGGAGGGACCTCTGATCCACCCCAGGCCTTTACCAAAAGACAACATGCAGAACAGGTGCTGTTAGAACCCTGCGGAAGGACTGGAGGGACCTCTGATCCACCCCAGGCCTTTACAACAGGATGACATGCAGAACAGTGCTGTTAGAACCCTGCGGAAGGACTGGAGGGACCTCTGATCCACCCCAGGCCTTTACAACAGGACAACATGCAGAACGGTGCTGTTAGAACCCTGCGGAAGGACTGGAGGGACCTCTGATCCACCCCAGGCCTTTACAACAGGACGACATGCAGAACAGTGCTGTTAGAACCCTGCGGAAGGACTGGAGGGACCTCTGATCCACCCCAGGCCTTTACAACAGGACCACATGCAGAACAGTGCTGTTAGAACCCTGCGGAAGGACTGGAGGGACCTCTGATCCACCCCAGGCCTTTACAACAGGACCACATGCAGAACAGTGCTGTTAGAACCCTGCGGAAGGACTAGAGGGACCTCTGATCCACCCCAGGCCTTTACAACAGGACCACATGTAGAACAGTGCTGTTAGAACCCTGCGGAAGGACTGGAGGGACCTCTGATCCACCCCAGGCCTTTACAGCAGGACAACATGCAGAACGGTGCTGTTAGAACCCTGTGCAAGGACTGGAGGGACCTCTGATCCACCCCAGGCCTTTACAACAGGACAACATGCAGAACAGGTGCTGTTAGAACCCTGCGGAAGGACTGGAGGGACCTCTGATCCACCCCAGGCCTTTTCAAAAAGACAACATGCAGAACGGTGCTGTTAGAACCCTGCGGAAGGACTGGAGGGACTTCTGATCCACCCCAGGCCTTTACAACAGGATGACATGCAGAACAGTGCTGTTAGAACCCTGCGGAAGGACTGGAGGGACCTCTGATCCACCCCAGGTCTTTACAACAGGATGATATGCAGAACGGTGCTGTTAGAACCCTGCGGAAGGACTAGAGGGACCTCTGATCCACCCCAGGCCTTTACAACAGGACGACATGCAGAACGGTGCTGTTAGAACCCTGCGGAAGGACTAGAGGGACCTCTGATCCACCCCAGGCCTTCACAACAGGACAACATGTAGAACAGTGCTGTTAGAACCCTGCGGAAGGACTGGAGGGACCTCTGATCCACCCCAGGCCTTTACAGCAGGACAACATGCAACCCGGTGCTGTTAGAACCCTGTGCAAGGACTGGAGGGACCTCGAATCCACTTCAGGCCTTTACAGCAGGACAACATGCAGAACAGTGCTGTTAGAACCCTGCAGAAGGACTAGAGGGACCTCTGATCCACCCCAGGCCTTTACAACAGGACAACATGCAGAACAGTGCTGTTAGAACCCTGCGGAAGGACTGGAGGGACCTCTGATCCACCCCAGGCCTTTACAACAGGACCACATGTAGAACAGTGCTGTTAGAACCCTGCGGAAGGACTGGAGGGACCTCTGATCCACCCCAGGCCTTTACAGCAGGACAACATGCAGAACGGTGCTGTTAGAACCCTGTGCAAGGACTGGAGGGACCTCTGATCCACCCCAGGCCTTTACAACAGGACAACATGCAGAACAGGTGCTGTTAGAACCCTGCGGAAGGACTGGAGGGACCTCTGATCCACCCCAGGCCTTTACAAAAAGACAACATGCAGAACGGTGCTGTTAGAACCCTGCGGAAGGACTGGAGGGACTTCTGATCCACCCCAGGCCTTTACAACAGGATGACATGCAGAACAGTGCTGTTAGAACCCTGCGGAAGGACTGGAGGGACCTCTGATCCACCCCAGGCCTTTACAACAGGATGATATGCAGAACGGTGCTGTTAGAACCCTGCGGAAGGACTAGAGGGACCTCTGATCCACCCCAGGCCTTTACAACAGGACCACATGCAGAACAGTGCTGTTAGAACCCTGCGGAAGGACTGGAGGGACCTCTGATCCACCCCAGGCCTTTACAACAGGACCACATGCAGAACAGTGCTGTTAGAACCCTGCGGAAGGACTAGAGGGACCTCTGATCCACCCCAGGCCTTCACAACATGACAACATGTAGAACAGTGCTGTTAGAACCCTGCGGAAGGACTGGAGGGACCTCTGATCCACCCCAGGCCTTTACAGCAGGACAACATGCAACCCGGTGCTGTTAGAACCCTATGCAAGGAATGGAGGGACCTCTAATCCACCCCAGGCCTTTACAGCAGGACAACATGCAGAACGGTGCTGTTAGAACCCTGTGCAAGGACTGGAGGGACCTCTGATCCACCCCAGGCCTTTACAACAGGACAACATGCAGAACGGTGCTGTTAGAACCCTGTGCAAGGACTGGAGGGACCTCTGATCCACCCCAGGCCTTTACAACAGGACAACATGCAGAACAGGTGCTGTTAGAACCCTGCGGAAGGATTGGAGGGACCTCTGATCCACCCCAGGCCTTTTCAAAAAGACAACATGCAGAACGGTGCTGTTAGAACCCTGCGGAAGGACTGGAGGGACTTCTGATCCACCCCAGGCCTTTACAACAGGATGACATGCAGAACAGTGCTGTTAGAACCCTGCGGAAGGACTGGAGGGACCTCTGATCCACCCCAGGTCTTTACAACAGGATGATATGCAGAACGGTGCTGTTAGAACCCTGCGGAAGGACTAGAGGGACCTCTGATCCACCCCAGGCCTTTACAACAGGACGACATGCAGAACGGTGCTGTTAGAACCCTGCAGAAGGACTGGAGGGACCTCTGATCCACCCCAGGCCTTCACAACAGGACAACATGTAGAACAGTGCTGTTAGAACCCTGCGGAAGGACTGGAGGGACCTCTGATCCACCCCAGGCCTTTACAGCAGGACAACATGCAACCCGGTGCTGTTAGAACCCTGTGCAAGGACTGGAGGGACCTCGAATCCACTTCAGGCCTTTACAGCAGGACAACATGCAGAACAGTGCTGTTAGAACCCTGCAGAAGGACTAGAGGGACCTCTGATCCACCCCAGGCCTTTACAACAGGACAACATGCAGAACAGTGCTGTTAGAACCCTGCGGAAGGACTGGAGGGACCTCTGATCCACCCCAGGCCTTTACAACAGGACCACATGTAGAACAGTGCTGTTAGAACCCTGCGGAAGGACTGGAGGGACCTCTGATCCACCCCAGGCCTTTACAGCAGGACAACATGCAGAACGGTGCTGTTAGAACCCTGTGCAAGGACTGGAGGGACCTCTGATCCACCCCAGGCCTTTACAACAGGACAACATGCAGAACAGGTGCTGTTAGAACCCTGCGGAAGGACTGGAGGGACCTCTGATCCACCCCAGGCCTTTACAAAAAGACAACATGCAGAACGGTGCTGTTAGAACCCTGCGGAAGGACTGGAGGGACTTCTGATCCACCCCAGGCCTTTACAACAGGATGACATGCAGAACAGTGCTGTTAGAACCCTGCGGAAGGACTGGAGGGACCTCTGATCCACCCCAGGCCTTTACAACAGGATGATATGCAGAACGGTGCTGTTAGAACCCTGCGGAAGGACTAGAGGGACCTCTGATCCACCCCAGGCCTTTACAACAGGACCACATGCAGAACAGTGCTGTTAGAACCCTGCGGAAGGACTGGAGGGACCTCTGATCCACCCCAGGCCTTTACAACAGGACCACATGCAGAACAGTGCTGTTAGAACCCTGCGGAAGGACTAGAGGGACCTCTGATCCACCCCAGGCCTTCACAACATGACAACATGTAGAACAGTGCTGTTAGAACCCTGCGGAAGGACTGGAGGGACCTCTGATCCACCCCAGGCCTTTACAGCAGGACAACATGCAACCCGGTGCTGTTAGAACCCTATGCAAGGAATGGAGGGACCTCTAATCCACCCCAGGCCTTTACAGCAGGACAACATGCAGAACAGTGCTGTTAGAACCCTGCGGAAGGACTAGAGGGACCTCTGATCCACCCCAGGCCTTTACAACAGGACCACATGCAGAACAGTGCTGTTAGAACCCTGCGGAAGGACTGGAGGGACCTCTGATCCACCCCAGGCCTTTACAACAGGACCACATGCAGAACAGTGCTGTTAGAACCCTGCGGAAGGACTAGAGGGACCTCTGATCCACCCCAGGCCTTTACAACAGGACAACATGCAGAACAGTGCTGTTAGAACCCTGCGGAAGGACTAGAGGGACCTCTGATCCACCCCAGGCCTTTACAACAGGACCACATGCAGAACAGTGCTGTTAGAACCCTGCGGAAGGACTAGAGGGACCTCTGATCCACCCAAGGCCTTTACAACAGGACAACATGCATAACAAGTGCTGTTAGAACCCTGCGGAAGGACTGGAGGGACCTCTGATCCACCCCAGGCCTTTACAACAGGACCACATGCAGAACAGTGCTGTTAGAACCCTGCGGAAGGACTGGAGGGACCTCTGATCCACCCCAGGCCTTTACAACAGGACCACATGCAGAACAGTGCTGTTAGAACCCTGCGGAAGGACTGGAGGGACCTCTGATCCACCCCAGGCCTTTACAACAGGACAACATGCAGAACAGTGCTGTTAGAACCCTGCGGAAGGACTAGAGGGAGCTCTGATCCACCCCAGGCCTTTACAACAGGACCACATGCAGAACAGTGCTGTTAGAACCCTGCGGAAGGACTGGAGGGACCTCTGATCCACCCCAGGCCTTTACAGCAGGACAACATGCAGAACGGTGCTGTTAGAACCCTGTGCAAGGACTGGAGGGACCTCTGATCCACCCCAGGCCTTTACAACAGGACAACATGCAGAACAGGTGCTGTTAGAACCCTGCGGAAGGACTGGAGGGACCTCTGATCCACCCCAGGCCTTTACCAAAAGACAACATGCAGAACAGGTGCTGTTAGAACCCTGCGGAAGGACTGGAGGGACCTCTGATCCACCCCAGGCCTTTACAACAGGATGACATGCAGAACAGTGCTGTTAGAACCCTGCGGAAGGACTGGAGGGACCTCTGATCCACCCCAGGCCTTTACAACAGGACAACATGCAGAACGGTGCTGTTAGAACCCTGCGGAAGGACTGGAGGGACCTCTGATCCACCCCAGGCCTTTACAACAGGACGACATGCAGAACAGTGCTGTTAGAACCCTGCGGAAGGACTGGAGGGACCTCTGATCCACCCCAGGCCTTTACAACAGGACCACATGCAGAACAGTGCTGTTAGAACCCTGCGGAAGGACTGGAGGGACCTCTGATCCACCCCAGGCCTTTACAACAGGACCACATGCAGAACAGTGCTGTTAGAACCCTGCGGAAGGACTAGAGGGACCTCTGATCCACCCCAGGCCTTTACAACAGGACAACATGTAGAACAGTGCTGTTAGAACCCTGCGGAAGGACTGGAGGGACCTCTGATCCACCCCAGGCCTTTACAGCAGGACAACATGCAGAACGGTGCTGTTAGAACCCTGTGCAAGGACTGGAGGGACCTCTGATCCACCCCAGGCCTTTACAACAGGACAACATGCAGAACAGGTGCTGTTAGAACCCTGCGGAAGGACTGGAGGGACCTCTGATCCACCCCAGGCCTTTACCAAAAGACAACATGCAGAACAGGTGCTGTTAGAACCCTGCGGAAGGACTGGAGGGACCTCTGATCCACCCCAGGCCTTTACAACAGGATGACATGCAGAACAGTGCTGTTAGAACCCTGCGGAAGGACTGGAGGGACCTCTGATCCACCCCAGGCCTTTACAACAGGACAACATGCAGAACGGTGCTGTTAGAACCCTGCGGAAGGACTGGAGGGACCTCTGATCCACCCCAGGCCTTTACAACAGGACGACATGCAGAACAGTGCTGTTAGAACCCTGCGGAAGGACTGGAGGGACCTCTGATCCACCCCAGGCCTTTACAACAGGACCACATGCAGAACAGTGCTGTTAGAACCCTGCGGAAGGACTGGAGGGACCTCTGATCCACCCCAGGCCTTTACAACAGGACCACATGCAGAACAGTGCTGTTAGAACCCTGCGGAAGGACTAGAGGGACCTCTGATCCACCCCAGGCCTTTACAACAGGACCACATGTAGAACAGTGCTGTTAGAACCCTGCGGAAGGACTGGAGGGACCTCTGATCCACCCCAGGCCTTTACAGCAGGACAACATGCAGAACGGTGCTGTTAGAACCCTGTGCAAGGACTGGAGGGACCTCTGATCCACCCCAGGCCTTTACAACAGGACAACATGCAGAACAGGTGCTGTTAGAACCCTGCGGAAGGACTGGAGGGACCTCTGATCCACCCCAGGCCTTTTCAAAAAGACAACATGCAGAACGGTGCTGTTAGAACCCTGCGGAAGGACTGGAGGGACTTCTGATCCACCCCAGGCCTTTACAACAGGATGACATGCAGAACAGTGCTGTTAGAATCCTGCGGAAGGACTGGAGGGACCTCTGATCCACCCCAGGTCTTTACAACAGGATGATATGCAGAACGGTGCTGTTAGAACCCTGCGGAAGGACTAGAGGGACCTCTGATCCACCCCAGGCCTTTACAACAGGACGACATGCAGAACGGTGCTGTTAGAACCCTGCAGAAGGACTGGAGGGACCTCTGATCCACCCCAGGCCTTCACAACAGGACAACATGTAGAACAGTGCTGTTAGAACCCTGCGGAAGGACTGGAGGGACCTCTGATCCACCCCAGGCCTTTACAGCAGGACAACATGCAACCCGGTGCTGTTAGAACCCTGTGCAAGGACTGGAGGGACCTCGAATCCACTTCAGGCCTTTACAGCAGGACAACATGCAGAACAGTGCTGTTAGAACCCTGCAGAAGGACTAGAGGGACCTCTGATCCACCCCAGGCCTTTACAACAGGACAACATGCAGAACAGTGCTGTTAGAACCCTGCGGAAGGACTGGAGGGACCTCTGATCCACCCCAGGCCTTTACAACAGGACCACATGTAGAACAGTGCTGTTAGAACCCTGCGGAAGGACTGGAGGGACCTCTGATCCACCCCAGGCCTTTACAGCAGGACAACATGCAGAACGGTGCTGTTAGAACCCTGTGCAAGGACTGGAGGGACCTCTGATCCACCCCAGGCCTTTACAACAGGACAACATGCAGAACATGTGCTGTTAGAACCCTGCGGAAGGACTGGAGGGACCTCTGATCCACCCCAGGCCTTTACAAAAAGACAACATGCAGAACGGTGCTGTTAGAACCCTGCGGAAGGACTGGAGGGACTTCTGATCCACCCCAGGCCTTTACAACAGGATGACATGCAGAACAGTGCTGTTAGAACCCTGCGGAAGGACTGGAGGGACCTCTGATCCACCCCAGGCCTTTACAACAGGATGATATGCAGAACGGTGCTGTTAGAACCCTGCGGAAGGACTAGAGGGACCTCTGATCCACCCCAGGCCTTTACAACAGGACGACATGCAGAACGGTGCTGTTAGAACCCTGCAGAAGGACTGGAGGGACCTCTGATCCACCCCAGGCCTTCACAACAGGACAACATGTAGAACAGTGCTGTTAGAACCCTGCGGAAGGACTGGAGGGACCTCTGATCCACCCCAGGCCTTTACAGCAGGACAACATGCAACCCGGTGCTGTTAGAACCCTGTGCAAGGACTGGAGGGACCTCTAATCCACTTCAGGCCTTTACAGCAGGACAACATGCAGAACAGTGCTGTTAGAACCCTGCAGAAGGACTAGAGGGACCTCTGATCCACCCCAGGCCTTTACAACAGGACAACATGCAGAACAGTGCTGTTAGAACCCTGCGGAAGGACTGGAGGGACCTCTGATCCACCCCAGGCCTTTACAACAGGACCACATGCAGAACAGTGCTGTTAGAACCCTGCGGAAGGACTAGAGGGACCTCTGATCCACCCCAGGCCTTTACAACAGGACCACATGCAGAACAGTGCTGTTAGAACCCTGCGGAAGGACTGGAGGGACCTCTGATCCACCCCAGGCCTTTACAACAGGACCACATGCAGAACAGTGCTGTTAGAACCCTGCGGAAGGACTGGAGGGACCTCTGATCCACCCCAGGCCTTTACAACAGGACCACATGCAGAACAGTGCTGTTAGAACCCTGCGGAAGGACTGGAGGGACCTCTGATCCACCCCAGGCCTTTACAACAGGACCACATGCAGAACAGTGCTGTTAGAACCCTGCGGAAGGACTGGAGGGACCTCTGATCCACCCCAGGCCTTTACAACAGGACCACATGCAGAACAGTGCTGTTAGAACCCTGCGGAAGGACTAGAGGGACCTCTGATCCACCCCAGGCCTTTACAACAGGACCACATGCAGAACAGTGCTGTTAGAACCCTGCGGAAGGACTAGAGGGACCTCTGATCCACCCCAGGCCTTTACAACAGGACCACATGCAGAACAGTGCTGTTAGAACCCTGCGGAAGGACTAGAGGGACCTCTGATCCACCCCAGGCCTTTACAGCAGGACCACATGCAGAACAGTGCTGTTAGAACCCTGCGGAAGGACTAGAGGGACCTCTGATCCACCCCAGGCCTTTACAACAGGGCGACATGCAGAACCGTGCTGTTAGAACCCTGCGGAAGGACTGGAGGGACCTCTGATCCACCCCAGGCCTTTACAACAGGACCACATGCAGAACAGTGTTGTTAGAACCCTGCGGAAGGACTGGAGGGACCTGTGATCCACCCCAGGCCTTTACAACAGGATGACATGCAGAACGGTGCTGTTAGAACCCTGCGGAAGGACTAGAGGGACCTCTGATCCACCCCAGGCCTTTACAACATGATGATATGCAGAACACTGCTGTTAGAACCCTGCGGAAGGACTGGAGGGACCTCTGATCCACCCCAGGCCTTTACAACAGGACAACATGCAGAACGGTGCTGTTAGAACCCTGCAGAAGGACTGGAGGGACCTCTGATCCACCCCAGGCCTTCACAACAGGACAACATGTAGAACAGTGCTGTTAGAACCCTGCGGAAGGACTGGAGGGACCTCTGATCCACCCCAGGCCTTTACAGCAGGACAACATGCAACCCGGTGCTGTTAGAACCCTGTGCAAGGACTGGAGGGACCTCTAATCCACTTCAGGCCTTTACAGCAGGACAACATGCAGAACAGTGCTGTTAGAACCCTGCGGAAGGACTAGAGGGACCTCTGATCCACCCCAGGCCTTTACAACAGGACCACATGCAGAACAGTGCTGTTAGAACCCTGCGGAAGGACTGGAGGGACCTCTGATCCACCCCAGGCCTTTACAACAGGACCACATGCAGAACAGTGCTGTTAGAACCCTGCGGAAGGACTAGAGGGACCTCTGATCCACCCCAGGCCTTTACAACAGGACAACATGCAGAACAGTGCTGTTAGAACCCTGCGGAAGGACTAGAGGGACCTCTGATCCACCCCAGGCCTTTACAACAGGACCACATGCAGAACAGTGCTGTTAGAACCCTGCGGAAGGACTAGAGGGACCTCTGATCCACCCCAGGCCTTTACAACAGGACAACATGTAGAACAGTGCTGTTAGAACCCTGCGGAAGGACTGGAGGGACCTCTGATCCACCCCAGGCCTTTACAGCAGGACAACATGCAGAACGGTGCTGTTAGAACCCTGTGCAAGGACTGGAGGGACCTCTGATCCACCCCAGGCCTTTACAACAGGACAACATGCAGAACAGGTGCTGTTAGAACCCTGCGGAAGGACTGGAGGGACCTCTGATCCACCCCAGGCCTTTACAAAAAGACAACATGCAGAACAGGTGCTGTTAGAACCCTGCGGAAGGACTGGAGGGACCTCTGATCCACCCCAGGCCTTTACAACAAGATGACATGCAGAACAGTGCTGTTAGAACCCTGCGGAAGGACTGGAGGGACCTCTGATCCACCCCAGGCCTTTACAACAGGACAACATGCAGAACAGTGCTGTTAGAACCCTGCGGAAGGACTGGAGGGACCTCTGATCCACCCCAGGCCTTTACAACAGGACGACATGCAGAACAGTGCTGTTAGAACCCTGCGGAAGGACTGGAGGGACCTCTGATCCACCCCAGGCCTTTACAACAGGACAACATGTAGAACAGTGCTGTTAGAACCCTGCGGAAGGACTGGAGGGACCTCTGATCCACCCCAGGCCTTTACAACAGGACAACATGCAGAACGGTGCTGTTAGAACCCTGTGCAAGGACTGGAGGGACCTCTGATCCACCCCAGGCCTTTACAACAGGACAACATGCAGAACAGGTGCTGTTAGAACCCTGCGGAAGGACTGGAGGGACCTCTGATCCACCCCAGGCCTTTACAAAAAGACAACATGCAGAACATGTGCTGTTAGAACCCTGCGGAAGGACTGGAGGGACCTCTGATCCACCCCAGGCCTTTACAACAAGATGACATGCAGAACAGTGCTGTTAGAACCCTGCGGAAGGACTGGAGGGACCTCTGATCCACCCCAGGCCTTTACAACAGGACCACATGCAGAACAGTGCTGTTAGAACCCTGCGGAAGGACTGGAGGGACCTCTGATCCACCCCAGGCCTTTACAACAGGACCACATGCAGAACAGTGCTGTTAGAACCCTGCGGAAGGACTAGAGGGACCTCTGATCCACCCCAGGCCTTAACAACAGGACCACATGCAGAACAGTGCTGTTAGAACCCTGCGGAAGGACTAGAGGGACCTCTGATCCACCCCAGGCCTTTACAACAGGACCACATGCAGAACAGTGCTGTTAGAACCCTGCGGAAGGACTAGAGGGACCTCTGATCCACCCCAGGCCTTTACAGCAGGACCACATGCAGAACAGTGCTGTTAGAACCCTGCGGAAGGACTAGAGGGACCTCTGATCCACCCCAGGCCTTTACAACAGGGCGACATGCAGAACCGTGCTGTTAGAACCCTGCGGAAGGACTGGAGGGACCTCTGATCCACCACAGGCCTTTACAACAGGACCACATGCAGAACAGTGTTGTTAGAACCCTGCGGAAGGACTGGAGGGACCTGTGATCCACCCCAGGCCTTTACAACAGGATGACATGCAGAACGGTGCTGTTAGAACCCTGCGGAAGGACTAGAGGGACCTCTGATCCACCCCAGGCCTTTACAACATGATGATATGCAGAACACTGCTGTTAGAACCCTGCGGAAGGACTGGAGGGACCTCTGATCCACCCCAGGCCTTTACAACAGGACAACATGCAGAACGGTGCTGTTAGAACCCTGCAGAAGGACTGGAGGGACCTCTGATCCACCCCAGGCCTTCACAACAGGACAACATGTAGAACAGTGCTGTTAGAACCCTGCGGAAGGACTGGAGGGACCTCTGATCCACCCCAGGCCTTTACAGCAGGACAACATGCAACCCGGTGCTGTTAGAACCCTGTGCAAGGACTGGAGGGACCTCTAATCCACTTCAGGCCTTTACAGCAGGACAACATGCAGAACAGTGCTGTAAGAACCCTGCGGAAGGACTAGAGGGACCTCTGATCCACCCCAGGCCTTTACAACAGGACCACATGCAGAACAGTGCTGTTAGAACCCTGCGGAAGGACTGGAGGGACCTCTGATCCACCCCAGGCCTTTACAACAGGACCACATGCAGAACAGTGCTGTTAGAACCCTGCGGAAGGACTAGAGGGACCTCTGATCCACCCCAGGCCTTTACAACAGGACAACATGCAGAACAGTGCTGTTAGAACCCTGCGGAAGGACTAGAGGGACCTCTGATCCACCCCAGGCCTTTACAACAGGACCACATGCAGAACAGTGCTGTTAGAACCCTGCGGAAGGACTAGAGGGACCTCTGATCCACCCCAGGCCTTTACAACAGGACAACATGTAGAACAGTGCTGTTAGAACCCTGCGGAAGGACTGGAGGGACCTCTGATCCACCCCAGGCCTTTACAGCAGGACAACATGCAGAACGGTGCTGTTAGAACCCTGTGCAAGGACTGGAGGGACCTCTGATCCACCCCAGGCCTTTACAACAGGACAACATGCAGAACAGGTGCTGTTAGAACCCTGCGGAAGGACTGGAGGGACCTCTGATCCACCCCAGGCCTTTACAAAAAGACAACATGCAGAACAGGTGCTGTTAGAACCCTGCGGAAGGACTGGAGGGACCTCTGATCCACCCCAGGCCTTTACAACAAGATGACATGCAGAACAGTGCTGTTAGAACCCTGCGGAAGGACTGGAGGGACCTCTGATCCACCCCAGGCCTTTACAACAGGACAACATGCAGAACAGTGCTGTTAGAACCCTGCGGAAGGACTGGAGGGACCTCTGATCCACCCCAGGCCTTTACAACAGGACGACATGCAGAACAGTGCTGTTAGAACCCTGCGGAAGGACTGGAGGGACCTCTGATCCACCCCAGGCCTTTACAACAGGACAACATGTAGAACAGTGCTGTTAGAACCCTGCGGAAGGACTGGAGGGACCTCTGATCCACCCCAGGCCTTTACAACAGGACAACATGCAGAACGGTGCTGTTAGAACCCTGTGCAAGGACTGGAGGGACCTCTGATCCACCCCAGGCCTTTACAACAGGACAACATGCAGAACAGGTGCTGGCAGAACCCTGCGGAAGGACTGGAGGGACCTCGGATCCACCCCAGGCCTTTACAAAAAGACAACATGCAGAACAGGTGCTGTTAGAACCCTGCGGAAGGACTGGAGGGACCTCTGATCCACCCCAGGCCTTTACAACAGGATGATATGCAGAACACTGCTGTTAGAACCCTGCGGAAGGACTGGAGGGACCTCTGATCCACCCCAGGCCTTTACAACAGGACAACATGCAGAACGGTGCTGTTAGAACCCTGCGGAAGGACTAGAGGGACCTCTGATCCACCCCAGGCCTTTACAACAGGACCACATGCAGAACAGTGCCGTTAGAACCCTGCGGAAGGACTGGAGGGACCTCTGATCCACCCCAGGCCTTTACAACAGGACCACATGCAGAACAATGCTGTTAGAACCCTGCGGAAGGACTAGAGGGACCTCTGATCCACCCCAGGCCTTTACAACTGGACAACATGCAGAACAGGTGCTGTCAGAACCCTGCGGAAGGACTGGAGGGACCTCTGATCCACCCCAGGCCTTTACAAAAAGACAACATGCAGAACAGGTGCTGTTAGAACCCTGCGGAAGGACTGGAGGGACCTCTGATCCACCCCAGGCCTTTACAACAGGATGATATGCAGAACACTGCTGTTAGAGCCCTGCGGAAGGACTGGAGGGACCTCTGATCCACCCCAGGCCTTTACAACAGGACAACATGCAGAACGGTGCTGTTAGAACCCTGCGGAAGGACTAGAGGGACCTCTGATCCACCCCAGGCCTTTACAACAGGACCACATGCAGAACAGTGCTGTTAGAACCCTGCGGAAGGACTGGAGGGACCTCTGATCCACCCCAGGCCTTTACAACAGGACAACATGCAGAACAGTGCTGTTAGAACCCTGCGGAAGGACTGGAGGGACCTCTGATCCACCCCAGGCCTTTACAACAGGACGACATGCAGAACAGTGCTGTTAGAACCCTGCGGAAGGACTGGAGGGACCTCTGATCCACCCCAGGCCTTTACAACAGGACCACATGCAGAACAGTGCTGTTAGAACCCTGCGGAAGGACTGGAGGGACCTCTGATCCACCCCAGGCCTTTACAACAGGACAACATGTAGAACAGTGCTGTTAGAACCCTGCGGAAGGACTGGAGGGACCTCTGATCCACCCCAGGCCTTTACAACAGGACAACATGCAGAACGGTGCTGTTAGAACCCTGTGCAAGGACTGGAGGGACCTCTGATCCACCCCAGGCCTTTACAACAGGACAACATGCAGAACAGGTGCTGTCAGAACCCTGCGGAAGGACTGGAGGGACCTCTGATCCACCCCAGGCCTTTACAAAAAGACAACATGCAGAACAGGTGCTGTTAGAACCCTGCGGAAGGACTGGAGGGACCTCTGATCCACCCCCGGCCTTTACAACAGGATGATATGCAGAACACTGCTGTTAGAACCCTGCGGAAGGACTGGAGGGACCTCTGATCCACCCCAGGCCTTTACAACAGGACAACATGCAGAACGGTGCTGTTAGAACCCTGCGGAAGGACTAGAGGGACCTCTGATCCACCCCAGGCCTTTACAACAGGACCACATGCAGAACAGTGCCGTTAGAACCCTGCGGAAGGACTGGAGGGACCTCTGATCCACCCCAGGCCTTTACAACAGGACCACATGCAGAACAGTGCTGTTAGAACCCTGCGGAAGGACTAGAGGGACCTCTGATCCACCCCAGGCCTTTACAACAGGACAACATGCAGAACAGGTGCTGTCAGAACCCTGCGGAAGGACTGGAGGGACCTCTGATCCACCCCAGGCCTTTACAAAAAGACAACATGCAGAACAGGTGCTGTTAGAACCCTGCGGAAGGACTGGAGGGACCTCTGATCCACCCCAGGCCTTTACAACAGGATGATATGCAGAACACTGCTGTTAGAACCCTGCGGAAGGACTGGAGGGACCTCTGATCCACCCCAGGCCTTTACAACAGGACAACATGCAGAACGGTGCTGTTAGAACCCTGCGGAAGGACTAGAGGGACCTCTGATCCACCCCAGGCCTTTACAACAGGACCACATGCAGAACAGTGCCGTTAGAACCCTGCGGAAGGACTGGAGGGACCTCTGATCCACCCCAGGCCTTTACAACAGGACCACATGCAGAACAGTGCTGTTAGAACCCTGCGGAAGGACTAGAGGGACCTCTGATCCACCCCAGGCCTTCACAACAGGACCACATGCAGAACAGTGCTGTTAGAACCCTGCGGAAGGACTGGAGGGACCTCTGATCCACCCCAGGCCTTTACAACAGGATGACATGCAGAACAATGCTGTTAGAACCCTGCGGAAGGACTGGAGGGACCTCTGATCCACCCCAGGCCTTTACAACAGGACAACATGCAGAACAGTGCTGTTAGAACCCTGTGCAAGGACTGGAGGGACCTCTAATCCACCCCAGGCCTTTACAGCAGGACAACATGCAGAACAGTGCTGTTAGAACCCTGCGGAAGGACTAGAGGGACCTCTGATCCACCCCAGGCCTTTACAACAGGACCACATGCAGAACAGTGCTGTTAGAACCCTGCGGAAGGACTGGAGGGACCTCTGATCCACCCCAGGCCTTTACAACAGGACCACATGCAGAACAGTGCTGTTAGAACCCTGCGGAAGGACTAGAGGGACCTCTGATCCACCCCAGGCCTTCACAACAGGACAACATGTAGAACAGTGCTGTTAGAACCCTGCGGAAGGACTGGAGGGACCTCTGATCCACCCCAGGCCTTTACAGCAGGACAACATGCAACCCGGTGCTGTTAGAACCCTGTGCAAGGACTGGAGGGACCTCTAATCCACCCCAGGCCTTTACAGCAGGACAACATGCAGAACAGTGCTGTTAGAACCCTGCGGAAGGACTAGAGGGACCTCTGATCCACCCCAGGCCTTTACAACAGGACAACATGCAGAACAGTGCTGTTAGAACCCTGCGGAAGGACTAGAGGGACCTCTGATCCACCCCAGGCCTTTACAACAGGACAACATGCAGAACGGTGCTGTTAGAACCCTGCGGAAGGACTAGAGGGACCTCTGATCCACCCCAGGCCTTTACAACAGGACAACATGCAGAACAGGTGCTGTTAGAACCCTGCGGAAGGACTGGAGGGACCTCTGATCCACCCCAGGCCTTTACAACAGGACCACATGCAGAACGGTGCTGTTAGAACCCTGCGGAAGGACTGGAGGGACCTCTGATCCACCCCAGGCCTTTACAACAGGACAACATGCAGAACGGTGCTGTTAGAACCCTGTGCAAGGACTGGAGGGACCTCTGATCCACCCCAGGCCTTTACAACAGGACAACATGCAGAACAGGTGCTGTCAGAACCCTGCGGAAGGACTGGAGGGACCTCTGATCCACCCCAGGCCTTTACAAAAAGACAACATGCAGAACAGGTGCTGTTAGAACCCTGCGGAAGGACTGGAGGGACCTCTGATCCACCCCAGGCCTTTACAACAGGATGATATGCAGAACACTGCTGTTAGAACCCTGCGGAAGGACTGGAGGGACCTCTGATCCACCCCAGGCCTTTACAACAGGACAACATGTAGAACACTGCTGTTAGAACCCTGCGGAAGGACTGGAGGGACCTCTGATCCACCCCAGGCCTTTACAACAGGACAACATGCAGAACGGTGCTGTTAGAACCCTGCGGAAGGACTAGAGGGACCTCTGATCCACCCCAGGCCTTTACAACAGGACCACATGCAGAACAGTGCCGTTAGAACCCTGCGGAAGGACTGGAGGGACCTCTGATCCACCCCAGGCCTTTACAACAGGACCACATGCAGAACAGTGCTGTTAGAACCCTGCGGAAGGACTAGAGGGACCTCTGATCCACCCCAGGCCTTTACAACAGGACAACATGCAGAACAGGTGCTGTCAGAACCCTGCGGAAGGACTGGAGGGACCTCTGATCCACCCCAGGCCTTTACAAAAAGACAACATGCAGAACAGGTGCTGTTAGAACCCTGCGGAAGGACTGGAGGGACCTCTGATCCACCCCAGGCCTTTACAACAGGATGATATGCAGAACACTGCTGTTAGAGCCCTGCGGAAGGACTGGAGGGACCTCTGATCCACCCCAGGCCTTTACAACAGGACAACATGCAGAACGGTGCTGTTAGAACCCTGCGGAAGGACTAGAGGGACCTCTGATCCACCCCAGGCCTTTACAACAGGACCACATGCAGAACAGTGCTGTTAGAACCCTGCGGAAGGACTGGAGGGACCTCTGATCCACCCCAGGCCTTTACAACAGGACAACATGCAGAACAGTGCTGTTAGAACCCTGCGGAAGGACTGGAGGGACCTCTGATCCACCCCAGGCCTTTACAACAGGACGACATGCAGAACAGTGCTGTTAGAACCCTGCGGAAGGACTGGAGGGACCTCTGATCCACCCCAGGCCTTTACAACAGGACAACATGTAGAACAGTGCTGTTAGAACCCTGCGGAAGGACTGGAGGGACCTCTGATCCACCCCAGGCCTTTACAACAGGACAACATGCAGAACGGTGCTGTTAGAACCCTGTGCAAGGACTGGAGGGACCTCTGATCCACCCCAGGCCTTTACAACAGGACAACATGCAGAACAGGTGCTGTCAGAACCCTGCGGAAGGACTGGAGGGACCTCTGATCCACCCCAGGCCTTTACAAAAAGACAACATGCAGAACAGGTGCTGTTAGAACCCTGCGGAAGGACTGGAGGGACCTCTGATCCACCCCAGGCCTTTACAACAGGATGATATGCAGAACACTGCTGTTAGAACCCTGCGGAAGGACTGGAGGGACCTCTGATCCACCCCAGGCCTTTACAACAGGACAACATGCAGAACGGTGCTGTTAGAACCCTGCGGAAGGACTAGAGGGACCTCTGATCCACCCCAGGCCTTCACAACAGGACCACATGCAGAACAGTGCTGTTAGAACCCTGCGGAAGGACTGGAGGGACCTCTGATCCACCCCAGGCCTTTACAACAGGATGATATGCAGAACACTGCTGTTAGAACCCTGCGGAAGGACTGGAGGGACCTCTGATCCACCCCAGGCCTTTACAACAGGACAACATGCAGAACGGTGCTGTTAGAACCCTGCGGAAGGACTAGAGGGACCTCTGATCCACCCCAGGCCTTTACAACAGGACCACATGCAGAACAGTGCCGTTAGAACCCTGCGGAAGGACTGGAGGGACCTCTGATCCACCCCAGGCCTTTACAACAGGACCACATGCAGAACAGTGCTGTTAGAACCCTGCGGAAGGACTAGAGGGACCTCTGATCCACCCCAGGCCTTTACAACAGGACAACATGCAGAACAGGTGCTGTCAGAACCCTGCGGAAGGACTGGAGGGACCTCTGATCCACCCCAGGCCTTTACAAAAAGACAACATGCAGAACAGGTGCTGTTAGAACCCTGCGGAAGGACTGGAGGGACCTCTGATCCACCCCAGGCCTTTACAACAGGATGATATGCAGAACACTGCTGTTAGAACCCTGCGGAAGGACTGGAGGGACCTCTGATCCACCCCAGGCCTTTACAACAGGACAACATGCAGAACGGTGCTGTTAGAACCCTGCGGAAGGACTAGAGGGACCTCTGATCCACCCCAGGCCTTTACAACAGGACCACATGCAGAACAGTGCCGTTAGAACCCTGCGGAAGGACTGGAGGGACCTCTGATCCACCCCAGGCCTTTACAACAGGACCACATGCAGAACAGTGCTGTTAGAACCCTGCGGAAGGACTAGAGGGACCTCTGATCCACCCCAGGCCTTCACAACAGGACCACATGCAGAACAGTGCTGTTAGAACCCTGCGGAAGGACTGGAGGGACCTCTGATCCACCCCAGGCCTTTACAACAGGATGACATGCAGAACAATGCTGTTAGAACCCTGCGGAAGGACTGGAGGGACCTCTGATCCACCCCAGGCCTTTACAACAGGACAACATGCAGAACAGTGCTGTTAGAACCCTGTGCAAGGACTGGAGGGACCTCTAATCCACCCCAGGCCTTTACAGCAGGACAACATGCAGAACAGTGCTGTTAGAACCCTGCGGAAGGACTAGAGGGACCTCTGATCCACCCCAGGCCTTTACAACAGGACCACATGCAGAACAGTGCTGTTAGAACCCTGCGGAAGGACTGGAGGGACCTCTGATCCACCCCAGGCCTTTACAACAGGACCACATGCAGAACAGTGCTGTTAGAACCCTGCGGAAGGACTAGAGGGACCTCTGATCCACCCCAGGCCTTCACAACAGGACAACATGTAGAACAGTGCTGTTAGAACCCTGCGGAAGGACTGGAGGGACCTCTGATCCACCCCAGGCCTTTACAGCAGGACAACATGCAACCCGGTGCTGTTAGAACCCTGTGCAAGGACTGGAGGGACCTCTAATCCACCCCAGGCCTTTACAGCAGGACAACATGCAGAACAGTGCTGTTAGAACCCTGCGGAAGGACTAGAGGGACCTCTGATCCACCCCAGGCCTTTACAACAGGACAACATGCAGAACAGTGCTGTTAGAACCCTGCGGAAGGACTAGAGGGACCTCTGATCCACCCCAGGCCTTTACAACAGGACAACATGCAGAACGGTGCTGTTAGAACCCTGCGGAAGGACTAGAGGGACCTCTGATCCACCCCAGGCCTTTACAACAGGACAACATGCAGAACAGGTGCTGTTAGAACCCTGCGGAAGGACTGGAGGGACCTCTGATCCACCCCAGGCCTTTACAACAGGACCACATGCAGAACGGTGCTGTTAGAACCCTGCGGAAGGACTGGAGGGACCTCTGATCCACCCCAGGCCTTTACAACAGGACAACATGCAGAACGGTGCTGTTAGAACCCTGTGCAAGGACTGGAGGGACCTCTGATCCACCCCAGGCCTTTACAACAGGACAACATGCAGAACAGGTGCTGTCAGAACCCTGCGGAAGGACTGGAGGGACCTCTGATCCACCCCAGGCCTTTACAAAAAGACAACATGCAGAACAGGTGCTGTTAGAACCCTGCGGAAGGACTGGAGGGACCTCTGATCCACCCCAGGCCTTTACAACAGGATGATATGCAGAACACTGCTGTTAGAACCCTGCGGAAGGACTGGAGGGACCTCTGATCCACCCCAGGCCTTTACAACAGGACAACATGTAGAACACTGCTGTTAGAACCCTGCGGAAGGACTGGAGGGACCTCTGATCCACCCCAGGCCTTTACAACAGGACAACATGCAGAACGGTGCTGTTAGAACCCTGCGGAAGGACTAGAGGGACCTCTGATCCACCCCAGGCCTTTACAACAGGACCACATGCAGAACAGTGCCGTTAGAACCCTGCGGAAGGACTGGAGGGACCTCTGATCCACCCCAGGCCTTTACAACAGGACCACATGCAGAACAGTGCTGTTAGAACCCTGCGGAAGGACTAGAGGGACCTCTGATCCACCCCAGGCCTTTACAACAGGACAACATGCAGAACAGGTGCTGTCAGAACCCTGCGGAAGGACTGGAGGGACCTCTGATCCACCCCAGGCCTTTACAAAAAGACAACATGCAGAACAGGTGCTGTTAGAACCCTGCGGAAGGACTGGAGGGACCTCTGATCCACCCCAGGCCTTTACAACAGGATGATATGCAGAACACTGCTGTTAGAGCCCTGCGGAAGGACTGGAGGGACCTCTGATCCACCCCAGGCCTTTACAACAGGACAACATGCAGAACGGTGCTGTTAGAACCCTGCGGAAGGACTAGAGGGACCTCTGATCCACCCCAGGCCTTTACAACAGGACCACATGCAGAACAGTGCTGTTAGAACCCTGCGGAAGGACTGGAGGGACCTCTGATCCACCCCAGGCCTTTACAACAGGACAACATGCAGAACAGTGCTGTTAGAACCCTGCGGAAGGACTGGAGGGACCTCTGATCCACCCCAGGCCTTTACAACAGGACGACATGCAGAACAGTGCTGTTAGAACCCTGCGGAAGGACTGGAGGGACCTCTGATCCACCCCAGGCCTTTACAACAGGACAACATGTAGAACAGTGCTGTTAGAACCCTGCGGAAGGACTGGAGGGACCTCTGATCCACCCCAGGCCTTTACAACAGGACAACATGCAGAACGGTGCTGTTAGAACCCTGTGCAAGGACTGGAGGGACCTCTGATCCACCCCAGGCCTTTACAACAGGACAACATGCAGAACAGGTGCTGTCAGAACCCTGCGGAAGGACTGGAGGGACCTCTGATCCACCCCAGGCCTTTACAAAAAGACAACATGCAGAACAGGTGCTGTTAGAACCCTGCGGAAGGACTGGAGGGACCTCTGATCCACCCCAGGCCTTTACAACAGGATGATATGCAGAACACTGCTGTTAGAACCCTGCGGAAGGACTGGAGGGACCTCTGATCCACCCCAGGCCTTTACAACAGGACAACATGCAGAACGGTGCTGTTAGAACCCTGCGGAAGGACTAGAGGGACCTCTGATCCACCCCAGGCCTTTACAACAGGACCACATGCAGAACAGTGCCGTTAGAACCCTGCGGAAGGACTGGAGGGACCTCTGATCCACCCCAGGCCTTTACAACAGGACCACATGCAGAACAGTGCTGTTAGAACCCTGCGGAAGGACTAGAGGGACCTCTGATCCACCCCAGACCTTTACAACAGGACAACATGCAGAACAGGTGCTGTCAGAACCCTGCGGAAGGACTGGAGGGACCTCTGATCCACCCCAGGCCTTTACAAAAAGACAACATGCAGAACAGGTGCTGTTAGAACCCTGCGGAAGGACTGGAGGGACCTCTGATCCACCCCAGGCCTTTACAACAGGATGATATGCAGAACACTGCTGTTAGAACCCTGCGGAAGGACTGGAGGGACCTCTGATCCACCCCAGGCCTTTACAACAGGACAACATGCAGAACGGTGCTGTTAGAACCCTGCGGAAGGACTAGAGGGACCTCTGATCCACCCCAGGCCTTTACAACAGGACCACATGCAGAACAGTGCCGTTAGAACCCTGCGGAAGGACTGGAGGGACCTCTGATCCACCCCAGGCCTTTACAACAGGACCACATGCAGAACAGTGCTGTTAGAACCCTGCGGAAGGACTAGAGGGACCTCTGATCCACCCCAGGCCTTCACAACAGGACCACATGCAGAACAGTGCTGTTAGAACCCTGCGGAAGGACTGGAGGGACCTCTGATCCACCCCATGCCTTTACAACAGGATGACATGCAGAACAATGCTGTTAGAACCCTGCGGAAGGACTGGAGGGACCTCTGATCCACCCCAGGCCTTTACAACAGGACAACATGCAGAACAGTGCTGTTAGAACCCTGTGCAAGGACTGGAGGGACCTCTAATCCACCCCAGGCCTTTACAGCAGGACAACATGCAGAACAGTGCTGTTAGAACCCTGCGGAAGGACTAGAGGGACCTCTGATCCACCCCAGGCCTTTACAACAGGACCACATGCAGAACAGTGCTGTTAGAACCCTGCGGAAGGACTGGAGGGACCTCTGATCCACCCCAGGCCTTTACAACAGGACCACATGCAGAACAGTGCTGTTAGAACCCTGCGGAAGGACTAGAGGGACCTCTGATCCACCCCAGGCCTTCACAACAGGACAACATGTAGAACAGTGCTGTTAGAACCCTGCGGAAGGACTGGAGGGACCTCTGATCCACCCCAGGCCTTTACAGCAGGACAACATGCAACCCGGTGCTGTTAGAACCCTGTGCAAGGACTGGAGGGACCTCTAATCCACCCCAGGCCTTTACAGCAGGACAACATGCAGAACAGTGCTGTTAGAACCCTGCGGAAGGACTAGAGGGACCTCTGATCCACCCCAGGCCTTTACAACAGGACAACATGCAGAACAGTGCTGTTAGAACCCTGCGGAAGGACTAGAGGGACCTCTGATCCACCCCAGGCCTTTACAACAGGACAACATGCAGAACGGTGCTGTTAGAACCCTGCGGAAGGACTAGAGGGACCTCTGATCCACCCCAGGCCTTTACAACAGGACCACATGCAGAACAGTGCTGTTAGAACCCTGCGGAAGGACTGGAGGGACCTCTGATCCACCCCAGGCCTTTACAACAGGACCACATGCAGAACAGTGCTGTTAGAACCCTGCGGAAGGACTAGAGGGACCTCTGATCCACCCCAGGCCTTCACAACAGGACAACATGTAGAACAGTGCTGTTAGAACCCTGCGGAAGGACTGGAGGGACCTCTGATCCACCCCAGGCCTTTACAGCAGGACAACATGCAACCCGGTGCTGTTAGAACCCTGTGCAAGGACTGGAGGGACCTCTAATCCACCCCAGGCCTTTACAGCAGGACAACATGCAGAACAGTGCTGTTAGAACCCTGCGGAAGGACTAGAGGGACCTCTGATCCACCCCAGGCCTTTACAACAGGACAACATGCAGAACAGTGCTGTTAGAACCCTGCGGAAGGACTAGAGGGACCTCTGATCCACCCCAGGCCTTTACAACAGGACAACATGCAGAACGGTGCTGTTAGAACCCTGCGGAAGGACTAGAGGGACCTCTGATCCACCCCAGGCCTTTACAACAGGACAACATGCAGAACAGGTGCTGTTAGAACCCTGCGGAAGGACTGGAGGGACCTCTGATCCACCCCAGGCCTTTACAACAGGACCACATGCAGAACGGTGCTGTTAGAACCCTGCGGAAGGACTGGAGGGACCTCTGATCCACCCCAGGCCTTTACAACAGGACAACATGCAGAACGGTGCTGTTAGAACCCTGTGCAAGGACTGGAGGGACCTCTGATCCACCCCAGGCCTTTACAACAGGACAACATGCAGAACAGGTGCTGTCAGAACCCTGCGGAAGGACTGGAGGGACCTCTGATCCACCCCAGGCCTTTACAAAAAGACAACATGCAGAACAGGTGCTGTTAGAACCCTGCGGAAGGACTGGAGGGACCTCTGATCCACCCCAGGCCTTTACAACAGGATGATATGCAGAACACTGCTGTTAGAACCCTGCGGAAGGACTGGAGGGACCTCTGATCCACCCCAGGCCTTTACAACAGGACAACATGTAGAACAGTGCTGTTAGAACCCTGCGGAAGGACTGGAGGGACCTCTGATCCACCCCAGGCCTTTTCAAAAAGACAACATGCAGAACGGTGCTGTTTGAACCCTGCGGAAGGACTGGAGGGACTTCTGATCCACCCCAGGCCTTTACAACAGGATGACATGCAGAACAGTGCTGTTAGAACCCTGCGGAAGGACTGGAGGGACCTCTGATCCACCCCAGGCCTTTACAACAGGATGATATGCAGAACGGTGCTGTTAGAACCCTGCGGAAGGACTAGAGGGACCTCTGATCCACCCCAGGCCTTTACAACAGGACGACATGCAGAACGGTGCTGTTAGAACCCTGCAGAAGGACTGGAGGGACCTCTGATCCACCCCAGGCCTTCACAACAGGACAACATGTAGAACAGTGCTGTTAGAACCCTGCGGAAGGACTGGAGGGACCTCTGATCCACCCCAGGCCTTTACAGCAGGACAACATGCAACCCGGTGCTGTTAGAACCCTGTGCAAGGACTGGAGGGACCTCTAATCCACTTCAGGCCTTTACAGCAGGACAACATGCAGAACAGTGCTGTTAGAACCCTGCAGAAGGACTAGAGGGACCTCTGATCCACCCCAGGCCTTTACAACAGGACAACATGCAGAACAGTGCTGTTAGAACCCTGCGGAAGGACTGGAGGGACCTCTGATCCACCCCAGGCCTTTACAACAGGACCACATGTAGAACAGTGCTGTTAGAACCCTGCGGAAGGACTGGAGGGACCTCTGATCCACCCCAGGCCTTTACAGCAGGACAACATGCAGAACGGTGCTGTTAGAACCCTGTGCAAGGACTGGAGGGACCTCTGATCCACCCCAGGCCTTTACAACAGGACAACATGCAGAACAGGTGCTGTTAGAACCCTGCGGAAGGACTGGAGGGACCTCTGATCCACCCCAGGCCTTTACAAAAAGACAACATGCAGAACGGTGCTGTTAGAACCCTGCGGAAGGACTGGAGGGACTTCTGATCCACCCCAGGCCTTTACAACAGGATGACATGCAGAACAGTGCTGTTAGAACCCTGCGGAAGGACTGGAGGGACCTCTGATCCACCCCAGGCCTTTACAACAGGATGATATGCAGAACGGTGCTGTTAGAACCCTGCGGAAGGACTAGAGGGACCTCTGATCCACCCCAGGCCTTTACAACAGGACGACATGCAGAACGGTGCTGTTAGAACCCTGCAGAAGGACTGGAGGGACCTCTGATCCACCCCAGGCCTTCACAACAGGACAACATGTAGAACAGTGCTGTTAGAACCCTGCGGAAGGACTGGAGGGACCTCTGATCCACCCCAGGCCTTTACAGCAGGACAACATGCAACCCGGTGCTGTTAGAACCCTGTGCAAGGACTGGAGGGACCTCTAATCCACTTCAGGCCTTTACAGCAGGACAACATGCAGAACAGTGCTGTTAGAACCCTGCAGAAGGACTAGAGGGACCTCTGATCCACCCCAGGCCTTTACAACAGGACAACATGCAGAACAGTGCTGTTAGAACCCTGCGGAAGGACTGGAGGGACCTCTGATCCACCCCAGGCCTTTACAACAGGACCACATGCAGAACAGTGCTGTTAGAACCCTGCGGAAGGACTAGAGGGACCTCTGATCCACCCCAGGCCTTTACAACAGGACCACATGCAGAACAGTGCTGTTAGAACCCTACGGAAGGACTGGAGGGACCTCTGATCCACCCCAGGCCTTTACAACAGGACCACATGCAGAACAGTGCTGTTAGAACCCTGCGGAAGGACTAGAGGGACCTCTGATCCACCCCAGGCCTTAACAACAGGACCACATGCAGAACAGTGCTGTTAGAACCCTGCGGAAGGACTAGAGGGACCTCTGATCCACCCCAGGCCTTTACAACAGGACCACATGCAGAACAGTGCTGTTAGAACCCTGCGGAAGGACTAGAGGGACCTCTGATCCACCCCAGGCCTTTACAACAGGACCACATGCAGAACAGTGCTGTTAGAACCCTGCGGAAGGACTAGAGGGACCTCTGATCCACCCCATGCCTTTACAACAGGGCGACATGCAGAACCGTGCTGTTAGAACCCTGCGGAAGGACTGGAGGGACCTCTGATCCACCCCAGGCCTTTACAACAGGACAACATGCAGAACAGTGTTGTTAGAACCCTGCGGAAGGACTGGAGGGACCTCTGATCCACCCCAGGCCTTTACAACAGGATGACATGCAGAACGGTGCTGTTAGAACCCTGCGGAAGGACTAGAGGGACCTCTGATCCACCCCAAGCCTTTACAACATGATGATATGCAGAACACTGCTGTTAGAACCCTGCGGAAGGACTGGAGGGACCTCTGATCCACCCCAGGCCTTTACAACAGGACAACATGCAGAACGGTGCTGTTAGAACCCTGCAAAAGGACTGGAGGGACCTCTGATCCACCCCAGGCCTTCACAACAGGACAACATGTAGAACAGTGCTGTTAGAACCCTGCGGAAGGACTGGAGGGACCTCTGATCCACCCCAGGCCTTTACAGCAGGACAACATGCAACCCGGTGCTGTTAGAACCCTGTGCAAGGACTGGAGGGACCTCTAATCCACTTCAGGCCTTTACAGCAGGACAACATGCAGAACAGTGCTGTTAGAACCCTGCGGAAGGACTAGAGGGACCTCTGATCCACCCCTGGCCTTTACAACAGGACCACATGCAGAACAGTGCTGTTAGAACCCTGCGGAAGGACTGGAGGGACCTCTGATCCACCCCAGGCCTTTACAACAGGACCACATGCAGAACAGTGCTGTTAGAACCCTACGGAAGGACTGGAGGGACCTCTGATCCACCCCAGGCCTTTACAACAGGACAACATGCAGAACAGTGCTGTTAGAACCCTGCGGAAGGACTAGAGGGACCTCTGATCCACCCCAGGCCTTTACAACAGGACCACATGCAGAACAGTGCTGTTAGAACCCTGCGGAAGGACTAGAGGGACCTCTGATCCACCCCAGGCCTTTACAACAGGACAACATGTAGAACAGTGCTGTTAGAACCCTGCGGAAGGACTGGAGGGACCTCTGATCCACCCCAGGCCTTTACAGCAGGACAACATGCAGAACGGTGCTGTTAGAACCCTGTGCAAGGACTGGAGGGACCTCTGATCCACCCCAGGCCTTTACAACAGGACAACATGCAGAATAGGTGCTGTTAGAACCCTGCGGAAGGACTGGAGGGACCTCTGATCCACCCCAGGCCTTTACAAAAAGACAACATGCAGAACAGGTGCTGTTAGAACCCTGCGGAAGGACTGGAGGGACCTCTGATCCACCCCAGGCCTTTACAACAGGATGACATGCAGAACAGTGCTGTTAGAACCCTGCGGAAGGACTGGAGGGACCTCTGATCCACCCCAGGCCTTTACAACAGGACAACATGCAGAACAGTGCAGTTAGAGCCCTGCAGAAGGACTGGAGGGACCTCTGATCCACCCCAGGCCTTTACAACAGGACGACATGCAGAACAGTGCTGTTAGAACCCTGCGGAAGGACTGGAGGGACCTCTGATCCACCCCAGGCCTTTAGAACAGGACAACATGTAGAACAGTGCTGTTAGAACCCTGCGGAAGGACTGGAGGGACCTCTGATCCACCCCAGGCCTTTACAACAGGACAACATGCAGAACGGTGCTGTTAGAACCCTGTGCAAGGACTGGAGGGACCTCTGATCCACCCCAGGCCTTTACAACAGGACAACATGCAGAACAGGTGCTGTTAGAACCCTGCGGAAGGACTGGAGGGACCTCTGATCCACCCCAGGCCTTTACAAAAAGACAACATGCAGAACATGTGCTGTTAGAACCCTGCGGAAGGACTGGAGGGACCTCTGATCCACCCCAGGCCTTTACAACAGGATGATATGCAGAACACTGCTGTTAGAACCCTGCGGAAGGACTGGAGGGACCTCTGATCCACCCCAGGCCTTTACAACAGGACAACATGCAGAACGGTGCTGTTAGAACCCTGCGGAAGGACTGGAGGGACCTCTGATCCACCCCAGGCCTTTACAACAGGACCACATGCAGAACAGTGCCGTTAGAACCCTGCGGAAGGACTGGAGGGACCTCTGATCCACCCCAGGCCTTTACAACAGGACCACATGCAGAACAGTGCTGTTAGAACCCTGCGGAAAGACTAGAGGGACCTCTGATCCACCCCAGGCCTTTACAACAGGACAACATGCAGAACAGGTGCTGTCAGAACCCTGCGGAAGGACTGGAGGGACCTCTGATCCACCCCAGGCCTTTACAAAAAGACAACATGCAGAACAGGTGCTGTTAGAACCCTGCGGAAGGACTGGAGGGACCTCTGATCCACCCCAGGCCTTTACAACAGGATGACATGCAGAACAGTGCTGTTAGAACCCTGCGGAAGGACTGGAGGGACCTCTGATCCACCCCAGGCCTTTACAACAGGACAACATGCAGAACAGTGCAGTTAGAGCCCTGCAGAAGGACTGGAGGGACCTCTGATCCACCCCAGGCCTTTACAACAGGACGACATGCAGAACAGTGCTGTTAGAACCCTGCGGAAGGACTGGAGGGACCTCTGATCCACCCCAGGCCTTTAGAACAGGACAACATGTAGAACAGTGCTGTTAGAACCCTGCGGAAGGACTGGAGGGACCTCTGATCCACCCCAGGCCTTTACAACAGGACAACATGCAGAACGGTGCTGTTAGAACCCTGTGCAAGGACTGGAGGGACCTCTGATCCACCCCAGGCCTTTACAACAGGACAACATGCAGAACAGGTGCTGTTAGAACCCTGCGGAAGGACTGGAGGGACCTCTGATCCACCCCAGGCCTTTACAAAAAGACAACATGCAGAACATGTGCTGTTAGAACCCTGCGGAAGGACTGGAGGGACCTCTGATCCACCCCAGGCCTTTACAACAGGATGATATGCAGAACACTGCTGTTAGAACCCTGCGGAAGGACTGGAGGGACCTCTGATCCACCCCAGGCCTTTACAACAGGACAACATGCAGAACGGTGCTGTTAGAACCCTGCGGAAGGACTGGAGGGACCTCTGATCCACCCCAGGCCTTTACAACAGGACCACATGCAGAACAGTGCCGTTAGAACCCTGCGGAAGGACTGGAGGGACCTCTGATCCACCCCAGGCCTTTACAACAGGACCACATGCAGAACAGTGCTGTTAGAACCCTGCGGAAAGACTAGAGGGACCTCTGATCCACCCCAGGCCTTTACAACAGGACAACATGCAGAACAGGTGCTGTCAGAACCCTGCGGAAGGACTGGAGGGACCTCTGATCCACCCCAGGCCTTTACAAAAAGACAACATGCAGAACAGGTGCTGTTAGAACCCTGCGGAAGGACTGGAGGGACCTCTGATCCACCCCAGGCCTTTACAACAGGATGATATGCAGAACACTGCTGTTAGAACCCTGCGGAAGGACTGGAGGGACCTCTGATCCACCCCAGGCCTTTACAACAGGACAACATGCAGAACGGTGCTGTTAGAACCCTGCGGAAGGACTAGAGGGACCTCTGATCCACCCCAGGCCTTTACAACAGGACCACATGCAGAACAGTGCCGTTAGAACCCTGCGGAAGGACTGGAGGGACCTCTGATCCACCCCAGGCCTTTACAACAGGACCACATGCAGAACAGTGCTGTTAGAACCCTGCGGAAGGACTAGAGGGACCTCTGATCCACCACAGGCCTTCACAACAGGACCACATGCAGAACAGTGCTGTTAGAACCCTGCGGAAGGACTGGAGGGACCTCTGATCCACCCCAGGCCTTTACAACAGGATGACATGCAGAACAATGCTGTTAGAACCCTGCGGAAGGACTGGAGGGACCTCTGATCCACCCCAGGCCTTTACAACAGGACAACATGCAGAACAGTGCTGTTAGAACCCTGTGCAAGGACTGGAGGGACCTCTAATCCACCCCAGGCCTTTACAGGAGGACAACATGCAGAACAGTGCTGTTAGAACCCTGCGGAAGGACTAGAGGGACCTCTGATCCACCCCAGGCCTTTACAACAGGACCACATGCAGAACAGTGCTGTTAGAACCCTGCGGAAGGACTGGAGGGACCTCTGATCCACCCCAGGCCTTTACAACAGGACCACATGCAGAACAGTGCTGTTAGAACCCTGCGGAAGGACTAGAGGGACCTCTGATCCACCCCAGGCCTTCACAACAGGACAACATGTAGAACAGTGCTGTTAGAACCCTGCGGAAGGACTGGAGGGACCTCTGATCCACCCCAGGCCTTTACAGCAGGACAACATGCAACCCGGTGCTGTTAGAACCCTGTGCAAGGACTGGAGGGACCTCTAATCCACCCCAGGCCTTTACAGCAGGACAACATGCAGAACAGTGCTGTTAGAACCCTGCGGAAGGACTAGAGGGACCTCTAATCCACCCCAGGCCTTTACAACAGGACAACATGCAGAACAGTGCTGTTAGAACCCTGCGGAAGGACTAGAGGGACCTCTGATCCACCCCAGGCCTTTACAACAGGACAACATGCAGAACGGTGCTGTTAGAACCCTGCGGAAGGACTAGAGGGACCTTTGATCCACCCCAGGCCTTTACAACAGGACAACATGCAGAACAGGTGCTGTTAGAACCCTGCGGAAGGACTGGAGGGACCTCTGATCCACCCCAGGCCTTTACAACAGGACCACATGCAGAACGGTGCTGTTAGAACCCTGCGGAAGGACTGGAGGGACCTCTGATCCACCCCATGCCTTTACAACAGGACAACATGCAGAACGGTGCTGTTAGAACCCTGTGCAAGGACTGGAGGGACCTCTGATCCACCCCAGGCCTTTACAACAGGACAACATGCAGAACAGGTGCTGTCAGAACCCTGCGGAAGGACTGGAGGGACCTCTGATCCACCCCAGGCCTTTACAAAAAGACAACATGCAGAACAGGTGCTGTTAGAACCCTGCGGAAGGACTGGAGGGACCTCTGATCCACCCCAGGCCTTTACAACAGGATGATATGCAGAACACTGCTGTTAGAACCCTGCGGAAGGACTGGAGGGACCTCTGATCCACCCCAGGCCTTTACAACAGGACAACATGCAGAACGGTGCTGTTAGAACCCTGCGGAAGGACTAGAGGGACCTCTGATCCACCCCAGGCCTTTACAACAGGACCACATGCAGAACAGTGCCGTTAGAACCCTGCGGAAGGACTGGAGGGACCTCTGATCCACCCCAGGCCTTTACAACAGGACCACATGCAGAACAGTGCTGTTAGAACCCTGCGGAAGGACTTGAGGGACCTCTGATCCACCCCAGGCCTTCACAACAGGACCACATGCAGAACAGTGCTGTTAGAACCCTGCGGAAGGACTGGAGGGACCTCTGATCCACCCCAGGCCTTTACAACAGGATGACATGCAGAACAATGCTGTTAGAACCCTGCGGAAGGACTGGAGGGACCTCTGATCCACCCCAGGCCTTCACAACAGGGCAACATGTAGAACAGTGCTGTTAGAACCCTGCGGAAGGACTGGAGGGACCTCTGATCCACCCCAGGCCTTTACAGCAGGACAACATGCAACCCGGTGCTGTTAGAACCCTGTGCAAGGACTGGAGGGACCTCTAATCCACCCCAGGCCTTTACAGCAGGACAACATGCAGAACAGTGCTGTTAGAACCCTGCGGAAGGACTAGAGGGACCTCTGATCCACCCCATGCCTTTACAACAGGACAACATGCAGAACAGTGCTGTTAGAACCCTGCGGAAGGACTAGAGGGACCTCTGATCCACCCCAGGCCTTTACAACAGGACCACATGCAGAACAGTGCCGTTAGAACCCTGCGGAAGGACTGGAGGGACCTCTGATCCACCCCAGGCCTTTACAACAGGACCACATGCAGAACAGTGCTGTTAGAACCCTGCGGAAGGACTAGAGGGACCTCTGATCCACCCCAGGCCTTCACAACATGACCACATGCAGAACAGTGCTGTTAGAACCCTGCGGAAGGACTGGAGGGACCTCTGATCCACCCCAGGCCTTTACAACAGGATGACATGCAGAACAATGCTGTTAGAACCCTGCGGAAGGACTGGAGGGACCTCTGATCCACCCCAGGCCTTTACAACAGGACAACATGCAGAACAGTGCTGTTAGAACCCTGTGCAAGGACTGGAGGGACCTCTAATCCACCCCAGGCCTTTACAGCAGGACAACATGCAGAACAGTGCTGTTAGAACCCTGCGGAAGGACTAGAGGGACCTCTGATCCACCCCAGGCCTTTACAACAGGACCACATGCAGAACAGTGCTGTTAGAACCCTGCGGAAGGACTGGAGGGACCTCTGATCCACCCCAGGCCTTTACAACAGGACCACATGCAGAACAGTGCTGTTAGAACCCTGCGGAAGGACTGGAGGGACCTCTGATCCACCCCAGGCCTTCACAACAGGGCAACATGTAGAACAGTGCTGTTAGAACCCTGCGGAAGGACTGGAGGGACCTCTGATCCACCCCAGGCCTTTACAGCAGGACAACATGCAACCCGGTGCTGTTAGAACCCTGTGCAAGGACTGGAGGGACCTCTAATCCACCCCAGGCCTTTACAGCAGGACAACATGCAGAACAGTGCTGTTAGAACCCTGCGGAAGGACTAGAGGGACCTCTGATCCACCCCAGGCCTTTACAACAGGACAACATGCAGAACAGTGCTGTTAGAACCCTGCGGAAGGACTAGAGGGACCTCTGATCCACCCCAGGCCTTTACAACAGGACCACATGCAGAACGGTGCTGTTAGAACCCTGCGGAAGGACTAGAGGGACCTCTGATCCACCCCAGGCCTTTACAACAGGACAACATGCAGAACAGGTGCTGTTAGAACCCTGCGGAAGGACTGGAGGGACCTCTGATCCACCCCAGGCCTTTACAACAGGACCACATGCAGAACAGTGCTGTTAGAACCCTGCGGAAGGACTGGAGGGACCTCTGATCCACCCCAGGCCTTTACAACAGGACCACATGCAGAACAGTGCTGTTAGAACCCTGCGGAAGGACTGGAGGGACCTCTGATCCACCCCAGGCCTTTACAACAGGACAACATGCAGAACAGTGCTGTTAGAACCCTGCGGAAGGACTAGAGGGACCTCTGATCCACCCCAGGCCTTTACAACAGGACCACATGCAGAACAGTGCTGTTAGAACCCTGCGGAAGGACTAGAGGGACCTCTGATCCACCCCAGGCCTTTACAACAGGACAACATGTAGAACAGTGCTGTTAGAACCCTGCGGAAGGACTGGAGGGACCTCTGATCCACCCCAGGCCTTTACAGCAGGACAACATGCAGAACGGTGCTGTTAGAACCCTGTGCAAGGACTGGAGGGACCTCTGATCCACCCCAGGCCTTTACAACAGGACAACATGCAGAACAGGTGCTGTTAGAACCCTGCGGAAGGACTGGAGGGACCTCTGATCCACCCCAGGCCTTTACAAAAAGACAACATGCAGAACAGGTGCTGTTAGAACCCTGCGGAAGGACTGGAGGGACCTCTGATCCACCCCAGGCCTTTACAACAGGATGACATGCAGAACAGTGCTGTTAGAACCCTGCGGAAGGACTGGAGGGACCTCTGATCCACCCCAGGCCTTTACAACAGGACAACATGCAGAACAGTGCTGTTAGAACCCTGCAGAAGGACTGGAGGGACCTCTGATCCACCCCAGGCCTTTACAACAGGACGACATGCAGAACAGTGCTGTTAGAACCCTGCGGAAGGACTGGAGGGACCTCTGATCCACCCCAGGCCTTTACAACAGGACAACATGTAGAACAGTGCTGTTAGAACCCTGCGGAAGGACTGGAGGGACATCTGATCCACCCCAGGCCTTTACAACAGGACAACATGCAGAACGGTGCTGTTAGAACCCTGTGCAAGGACTGGAGGGACCTCTGATCCACCCCAGGCCTTTACAACAGGACAACATGCAGAACAGGTGCTGTCAGAACCCTGCGGAAGGACTGGAGGGACCTCTGATCCACCCCAGGCCTTTACAAAAAGACAACATGCAGAACAGGTGCTGTTAGAACCCTGCGGAAGGACTGGAGGGACCTCTGATCCACCCCAGGCCTTTACAACAGGATGATATGCAGAACACTGCTGTTAGAACCCTGCGGAAGGACTGGAGGGACCTCTGATCCACCCCAGGCCTTTACAACAGGACAACATGCAGAACGGTGCTGTTAGAACCCTGCGGAAGGACTAGAGGGACCTCTGATCCACCCCAGGCCTTTACAACAGGACAACATGCAGAACAGTGCCGTTAGAACCCTGCGGAAGGACTGGAGGGACCTCTGATCCACCCCAGGCCTTTACAACAGGACCACATGCAGAACAGTGCTGTTAGAACCCTGCGGAAGGACTAGAGGGACCTCTGATCCACCCCAGGCCTTCACAACAGGACCACATGCAGAACAGTGCTGTTAGAACCCTGCGGAAGGACTGGAGGGACCTCTGATCCACCCCAGGCCTTTACAACAGGATGACATGCAGAACAATGCTGTTAGAACCCTGCGGAAGGACTGGAGGGACCTCTGATCCACCCCAGGCCTTTACAACAGGACAACATGCAGAACAGTGCTGTTAGAACCCTGTGCAAGGACTGGAGGGACCTCTAATCCACCCCATGCCTTTACAGCAGGACAACATGCAGAACAATGCTGTTAGAACCCTGCGGAAGGACTAGAGGGACCTCTGATCCACCCCAGGCCTTTACAACAGGACCACATGCAGAACAGTGCTGTTAGAACCCTGCGGAAGGACTGGAGGGACCTCTGATCCACCCCAGGCCTTTACAACAGGACCACATGCAGAACAGTGCTGTTAGAACCCTCCGGAAGGACTAGAGGGACCTCTGATCCACCCCAGGCCTTCACAACAGGACAACATGTAGAACAGTGCTCTTAGAACCCTGCGGAAGGACTGGAGGGACCTCTGATCCACCCCAGGCCTTTACAGCAGGACAACATGCAACCCGGTGCTGTTAGAACCCTGTGCAAGGACTGGAGGGACCTCTAATCCACCCCAGGCCTTTACAGCAGGACAACATGCAGAACAGTGCTGTTAGAACCCTGCGGAAGGACTAGAGGGACCTCTGATCCACCCCAGGCCTTTACAACAGGACCACATGCAGAACGGTGCTGTTAGAACCCTGCGGAAGGACTAGAGGGACCTCTGATCCACCCCAGGCCTTTACAACAGGACAACATGCAGAACAGGTGCTGTTAGAACCCTGCGGAAGGACTGGAGGGACCTCTGATCCACCCCAGGCCTTTACAACAGGACCACATGCAGAACAGGTGCTGTTAGAACCCTGCGGAAGGACTGGAGGGACCTCTGATCCACCCCAGGCCTTTACAACAGGACCACATGCAGAACAGTGCTGTTAGAACCCTGCGGAAGGACTGGAGGGACCTCTGATCCACCCCAGGCCTTTACAACAGTACCACATGCAGAACAGTGCTGTTAGAACCCTGCGGAAGGACTGGAGGGACATCTGATCAACCACAGGCCTTTACAACAGGACCACATGCAGAACATGTCCTGTTAGAACCCTGCGGAAGGACTAGAGGGACCTCTGATCCACCCCAGGCCTTTACAACAGGACCACATGCAGAACAGTGCTGTTAGAACCCTGCGGAAGGACTAGAGGGACCTCTGATCCACCCCAGGCCTTTACAACAGGACAACATGTAGAACGGTGCTGTTAGAACCCTGCGGAAGGACTGGAGGGACCTCTGATCCACCCCAGGCCTTTACAGCAGGACAACATGCAGAACGGTGCTGTTAGAACCCTGTGCAAGGACTGGAGGGACCTCTGATCCACCCCAGGCCTTTACAACAGGACAACATGCAGAACAGGTGCTGTTAGAACCCTGCGGAAGGACTGGAGGGACCTCTGATCCACCCCAAGCCTTTACAAAAAGACAACATGCAGAACAGGTGCTGTTAGAACCCTGTGGAAGGACTGGAGGGACCTCTGATCCACCCCAGGCCTTTACAACAGGACAACATGCAGAACGGTGCTGTTAGAACCCTGCGGAAGGACTGGAGGGACCTCTGATCCACCCCAGGCCTTTACAACAGGACAACATGCAGAACGGTGCTGTTAGAACCCTGCGGAAGGACTGGAGGGACCTCTGATCCACCCCAGGCCTTTACAACAGGACCACATGCAGAACGGTGCTGTTAGAACCCTGCGGAAGGACTAGAGGGACCTCTGATCCACCCCAGGCCTTTACAACAGGACAACATGCAGAACAGGTGCTGTTAGAACCCTGCGGAAGGACTGGAGGGACCTCTGATCCACCCCAGGCCTTTACAACAGGACCACATGCAGAACAGGTGCTGTTAGAACCCTGCGGAAGGACTGGAGGGACCTCTGATCCACCCCAGGCCTTTACAACAGGACCACATGCAGAACAGTGCTGTTAGAACCCTGCGGAAGGACTGGAGGGACCTCTGATCCACCCCAGGCCTTTACAACAGTACCACATGCAGAACAGTGCTGTTAGAACCCTGCGGAAGGACTGGAGGGACATCTGATCAACCACAGGCCTTTACAACAGGACCACATGCAGAACATGTCCTGTTAGAACCCTGCGGAAGGACTAGAGGGACCTCTGATCCACCCCAGGCCTTTACAACAGGACCACATGCAGAACAGTGCTGTTAGAACCCTGCGGAAGGACTAGAGGGACCTCTGATCCACCCCAGGCCTTTACAACAGGACAACATGTAGAACGGTGCTGTTAGAACCCTGCGGAAGGACTGGAGGGACCTCTGATCCACCCCAGGCCTTTACAGCAGGACAACATGCAGAACGGTGCTGTTAGAACCCTGTGCAAGGACTGGAGGGACCTCTGATCCACCCCAGGCCTTTACAACAGGACAACATGCAGAACAGGTGCTGTTAGAACCCTGCGGAAGGACTGGAGGGACCTCTGATCCACCCCAAGCCTTTACAAAAAGACAACATGCAGAACAGGTGCTGTTAGAACCCTGTGGAAGGACTGGAGGGACCTCTGATCCACCCCAGGCCTTTACAACAGGACAACATGCAGAACGGTGCTGTTAGAACCCTGCGGAAGGACTGGAGGGACCTCTGATCCACCCCATGCCTTTACAACAGGACAACATGCAGAACGGTGCTGTTAGAACCCTGCGGAAGGACTGGAGGGACCTCTGATCCACCCCAGGCCTTTACAACAGGACCACATGCAGAACAGTGCTGTTAGAACCCTGCGGAAGGACTGGAGGGACCTCTGATCCACCCCAGGCCTTTACAACAGGACCACATGCAGAACAGTGCTGTTAGAACCCTGCGGAAGGACTTGAGGGACCTCTGATCCACCCCAGGCCTTTACAACAGGACCACATGCAGAACAGTGCTGTTAGAACCCTGCGGAAGGACTAGAGGGACCTCTGATCCACCCCAGGCCTTTACAACAGGACCACATGTAGAACAGTGCTGTTAGAACCCTGCGGAAGGACTGGAGGGACCTCTGATCCACCCCAGGCCTTTACAGCAGGACAACATGCAGAACGGTGCTGTTAGAACCCTGTGCAAGGACTGGAGGGACCTCTGATCCACCCCAGGCCTTTACAACAGGACAACATGCAGAACAGGTGCTGTTAGAACCCTGCGGAAGGACTGGAGGGACTTCTGATCCACCCCAGGCCTTTACAACAGGATGACATGCAGAACAGTGCTGTTAGAACCCTGCGGAAGGACTGGAGGGACCTCTGATCCACCCCAGGCCTTTACAACAGGACGACATGCAGAACAGTGCTGTTAGAACCCTGCGGAAGGACTGGAGGGACCTCTGATCCACCCCAGGCCTTTACAACAGGACGACATGCAGAACAGTGCTGTTAGAACCCTGCGGAAGGACTAGAGGGACCTCTGATCCACCCCAGGCCTTTACAACAGGACCACATGCAGAACAGTGCTGTTAGAACCCTGCGGAAGGACTAGAGGGACCTCTGATCCACCCCAGGCCTTTACAACAGGACCACATGCAGAACAGTGCTGTTAGAACCCTGCGGAAGGACTAGAGGGACCTCTGATCCACCCCAGGCCTTTACAACAGGACCACATGCAGAACAGTGCTGTTAGAACCCTGCGGAAGGACTGGAGGGACCTCTGATCCACCCCAGGCCTTTACAACAGGACAACATGCAGAACAGGTGCTGTTAGAACCCTGCGGAAGGATTGGAGGGACCTCTGATCCACCCCAGGCCTTTACAACAGGACCACATGCAGAACAGTGCTGTTAGAACCCTGCGGAAGGACTGGAGGGACCTCTGATCCACCCCAGGCCTTTACAACAGGACCACATGCAGAACAGTGCTGTTAGAACCCTGCGGAAGGACTGGAGGGACCTCTGATCCACCCCAGGCCTTTACAACAGGACAACATGCAGAACAGTGCTGTTAGAACCCTGCGGAAGGACTAGAGGGAGCTCTGATCCACCCCAGGCCTTTACAACAGGACCACATGCAGAAAAGTGCTGTTAGAACCATGCGGAAGGACTAGAGGGACCTCTGATCCACCCAAGGCCTTTACAACAGGACAACATGTAGAACAGTGCTGTTAGAACCCTGCGGAAGGACTGGAGGGACCTCTGATCCACCCCAGGCCTTTACAGCAGGACAACATGCAGAACGGTGCTGTTAGAACCCTGTGCAAGGACTGGAGGGACCTCTGATCCACCCCAGGCCTTTACAACAGGACAACATGCAGAACAGGTGCTGTTAGAACCCTGCGGAAGGACTGGAGGGACCTCTGATCCACCCCAGGCCTTTACTGCAGGACAACATGCAGAACGGTGCTGTTAGAACCCTGTGCAAGGACTGGAGGGACCTCTGATCCACCCCAGGCCTTTACAACAGGACAACATGCAGAACAGGTGCTGTTAGAACCCTGCGGAAGGACTGGAGGGACCTCTGATCCACCCCAGGCCTTTACAACAGGACAACATGCAGAACGGTGCTGTTAGAACCCTGCGGAAGGACTGGAGGGACCTCTGATCCACCCCAGGCCTTTACAACAGGACAACATGCAGAACGGTGCTGTTAGAACCCTGCGGAAGGACTGGAGGGACCTCTGATCCACCCCAGGCCTTTACAACAGGACAACATGCAGAACGGTGCTGTTAGAACCCTGCGGAAGGACTGGAGGGACCTCTGATCCACCCCAGGCCTTTACAACAGGACCACATGCAGAAAAGTGCTGTTAGAACCATGCGGAAGGACTAGAGGGACCTCTGATCCACCCAAGGCCTTTACAACAGGACAACATGTAGAACAGTGCTGTTAGAACCCTGCGGAAGGACTGGAGGGACCTCTGATCCACCCCAGGCCTTTACAGCAGGACAACATGCAGAACGGTGCTGTTAGAACCCTGTGCAAGGACTGGAGGGACCTCTGATCCACCCCAGGCCTTTACAACAGGACAACATGCAGAACAGGTGCTGTTAGAACCCTGCGGAAGGACTGGAGGGACCTCTGATCCACCCCAGGCCTTTACTGCAGGACAACATGCAGAACGGTGCTGTTAGAACCCTGTGCAAGGACTGGAGGGACCTCTGATCCACCCCAGGCCTTTACAACAGGACAACATGCAGAACAGGTGCTGTTAGAACCCTGCGGAAGGACTGGAGGGACCTCTGATCCACCCCAGGCCTTTACAACAGGACAACATGCAGAACGGTGCTGTTAGAACCCTGCGGAAGGACTGGAGGGACCTCTGATCCACCCCAGGCCTTTACAACAGGACAACATGCAGAACGGTGCTGTTAGAACCCTGCGGAAGGACTGGAGGGACCTCTGATCCACCCCAGGCCTTTACAACAGGACAACATGCAGAACGGTGCTGTTAGAACCCTGCGGAAGGACTGGAGGGACCTCTGATCCACCCCAGGCCTTTACAACAGGACCACATGCAGAAAAGTGCTGTTAGAACCCTGCGGAAGGACTAGAGGGACCTCTGATCCACCCAAGGCCTTTACAACAGGACAACATGTAGAACAGTGCTGTTAGAACCCTGCGGAAGGACTGGAGGGACCTCTGATCCACCCCAGGCCTTTACAGCAGGACAACATGCAGAACGGTGCTGTTAGAACCCTGTGCAAGGACTGGAGGGACCTCTGATCCACCCCAGGCCTTTACAACAGGACAACATGCAGAACAGGTGCTGTTAGAACCCTGCGGAAGGACTGGAGGGACCTCTGATCCACCCCAGGCCTTTACTGCAGGACAACATGCAGAACGGTGCTGTTAGAACCCTGTGCAAGGACTGGAGGGACCTCTGATCCACCCCAGGCCTTTACAACAGGACAACATGCAGAACAGGTGCTGTTAGAACCCTGCGGAAGGACTGGAGGGACTTCTGATCCACCCCAGGCCTTTACAACAGGACAACATGCAGAACAGTGCTGTTAGAACCCTGCGGAAGGACTGGAGGGACCTCTGATCCACCCCAGGCCTTTACAACAGGACAACATGCAGAACGGTGCTGTTAGAACCCTGCGGAAGGACTGGAGGGACCTCTGATCCACCCCAGGCCTTTACAACAGGACAACATGCAGAACGGTGCTGTTAGAACCCTGCGGAAGGACTGGAGGGACCTCTGATCCACCCCAGGCCTTTACAGCAGGACAACATGCAGAACAGTGCTGTTAGAACCCTGCGGAAGGACTGGAGGGACCTCTGATCCACCCCAGGCCTTTACAACAGGACAGCATGCAGAACAGGTGCTGTTAGAACCCTGCGGAAGGACTGGAGGGACCTCTGATCCACCCCAGGCCTTTACAGCAGGACAACATGCAGAACGGTGCTGTTAGAACCCTGTGCAAGGACTGGAGGGACCTCTGATCCACCCCAGGCCTTTACAACAGGACAACATGCAGAACAGGTGCTGTTAGAACCCTGCGGAAGGACTGGAGGGACCTCTGATCCACCCCAGGCCTTTACAACAGGACAACATGCAGAACGGTGCTGTTAGAACCCTGCGGAAGGACTGGAGGGACCTCTGATCCACCCCAGGCCTTTACAACAGGACAACATGCAGAACAGTGCTGTTAGAACCCTGCGGAAGGACTAGAGGGAGCTCTGATCCACCCCAGGCCTTTACAACAGGACCACATGCAGAACAGTGCTGTTAGAACCCTGCGGAAGGACTAGAGGGACCTCTGATCCACCCCAGGCCTTTACAACAGGATGACATGCAGAACAGTGCTGTTAGAACCCTGCGGAAGGACTGGAGGGACCTCTGATCCACCCCAGGCCTTTACAACAGGACAACATGCAGAACGGTGCTGTTAGAACCCTGCGGAAGGACTGGAGGGACCTCTGATCCACCCCAGGCCTTTACAACAGGACGACATGCAGAACAGTGCTGTTAGAACCCTGCGGAAGGACTGGAGGGACCTCTAATCCACCCCAGGCCTTTACAACAGGACAACATGCAGAACAGTGCTGTTAGAACCCTGCGGAAGGACTGGAGGGACCTCTGATCCACCCCAGGCCTTTACAAAAGGACAACATGCAGAACAGTGCTGTTAGAACCCTGCGGAAGGACTAGAGGGACCTCTGATCCACCCCAGGCCTTTACAACAGGACAACATGCAGAACAGTGCTGTTAGAACCCTGCGGAAGGACTAGAGGGACCTCTGATCCACCCCAGGCCTTTACAACAGGACAACATGCAGAACAGTGCTGTTAGAACCCTGCGGAAGGACTAGAGGGACCTCTGATCCACCCCAGGCCTTTACAACAGGACAACATGCAGAACAGGTGCTGTTAGAACCCTGCGGAAGGACTGGAGGGACTTCTGATCCACCCCAGGCCTTTACAACAGGACAACATGCAGAACAGTGCTGTTAGAACCCTGCGGAAGGACTAGAGGGACCTCTGATCCACCCCAGGCCTTTACAACAGGATGACATGCAGAACAGTGCTGTTAGAACCCTGCGGAAGGACTAGAGGGACCTCTGATCCACCCCAGGCCTTTACAACAGGACAACATGCAGAACGGTGCTGTTAGAACCCTGCGGAAGGACTAGAGGGACCTCTGATCCACCCCAGGCCTTTACAACAGGACAACATGCAGAACGGTGCTGTTAGAACCCTGCGGAAGGACTGGAGGGACCTCTGATCCACCCCAGGCCTTTACAACAGGACGACATGCAGAACAGTGCTGTTAGAACCCTGCGGAAGGACTGGAGGGACCTCTGATCCACCCCAGGCCTTTACAACAGGACAACATGCAGAACAGTGCTGTTAGAACCCTGCGGAAGGACTAGAGGGACCTCTGATCCACCCCAGGCCTTTACAACAGCACCACATGCAGAACAGTGCTGTTAGAACCCTGCGGAAGGACTAGAGGGACCTCTGATCCACCCCAGGCCTTTACAACAGGACCACATGCAGAACAGTGCTGTTAGAACCCTGCGGAAGGACTAGAGGGACCTCTGATCCACCCCATGCCTTTACAACAGGACAACATGCAGAACAGGTGCTGTTAGAACCCTGCGGAAGGACTGGAGGGACCTCTGATCCACCCCAGGCCTTTACAACAGGACCACATGCAGAACAGTGCTGTTAGAACCCTGCGGAAGGACTGGAGGGACCTCTGATCCACCCCAGGCCTTTACAACAGGATGACATGCAGAACAGTGCTGTTAGAACCCTGCGGAAGGACTAGAGGGACCTCTGATCCACCCCAGGCCTTTACAACAGGATGACATGCAGAACAGTGCTGTTAGAACCCTGCGGAAGGACTGGAGGGACCTCTGATCCACCCCAGGCCTTTACAACAGGATGACATGCAGAACAGTGCTGTTAGAACCCTGCGGAAGGACTAGAGGGACCTCTGATCCACCCCAGGCCTTTACAACAGGACAACATGCAGAACAGGTGCTGTTAGAACCCTGCGGAAGGACTGGAGGGACTTCTGATCCACCCCAGGCCTTTACAACAGGACAACATGCAGAACAGTGCTGTTAGAACCCTGCGGAAGGACTGGAGGGACCTCTGATCCACCCCAGGCCTTTACAACAGGACAACATGCAGAACGGTGCTGTTAGAACCCTGCGGAAGGACTGGAGGGACCTCTGATCCACCCCAGGCCTTTACAACAGGACAACATGCAGAACGGTGCTGTTAGAACCCTGCGGAAGGACTGGAGGGACCTCTGATCCACCCCAGGCCTTTACAGCAGGACAACATGCAGAACAGTGCTGTTAGAACCCTGCGGAAGGACTGGAGGGACCTCTGATCCACCCCAGGCCTTTACAACAGGACAGCATGCAGAACAGGTGCTGTTAGAACCCTGCGGAAGGACTGGAGGGACCTCTGATCCACCCCAGGCCTTTACAGCAGGACAACATGCAGAACGGTGCTGTTAGAACCCTGTGCAAGGACTGGAGGGACCTCTGATCCACCCCAGGCCTTTACAACAGGACAACATGCAGAACAGGTGCTGTTAGAACCCTGCGGAAGGACTGGAGGGACCTCTGATCCACCCCAGGCCTTTACAACAGGACAACATGCAGAACGGTGCTGTTAGAACCCTGCGGAAGGACTGGAGGGACCTCTGATCCACCCCAGGCCTTTACAACAGGACAACATGCAGAACAGTGCTGTTAGAACCCTGCGGAAGGACTAGAGGGAGCTCTGATCCACCCCAGGCCTTTACAACAGGACCACATGCAGAACAGTGCTGTTAGAACCCTGCGGAAGGACTAGAGGGACCTCTGATCCACCCCAGGCCTTTACAACAGGATGACATGCAGAACAGTGCTGTTAGAACCCTGCGGAAGGACTGGAGGGACCTCTGATCCACCCCAGGCCTTTACAACAGGACAACATGCAGAACGGTGCTGTTAGAACCCTGCGGAAGGACTGGAGGGACCTCTGATCCACCCCAGGCCTTTACAACAGGACGACATGCAGAACAGTGCTGTTAGAACCCTGCGGAAGGACTGGAGGGACCTCTAATCCACCCCAGGCCTTTACAACAGGACAACATGCAGAACAGTGCTGTTAGAACCCTGCGGAAGGACTGGAGGGACCTCTGATCCACCCCAGGCCTTTACAAAAGGACAACATGCAGAACAGTGCTGTTAGAACCCTGCGGAAGGACTAGAGGGACCTCTGATCCACCCCAGGCCTTTACAACAGGACAACATGCAGAACAGTGCTGTTAGAACCCTGCGGAAGGACTAGAGGGACCTCTGATCCACCCCAGGCCTTTACAACAGGACAACATGCAGAACAGTGCTGTTAGAACCCTGCGGAAGGACTAGAGGGACCTCTGATCCACCCCAGGCCTTTACAACAGGACAACATGCAGAACAGGTGCTGTTAGAACCCTGCGGAAGGACTGGAGGGACTTCTGATCCACCCCAGGCCTTTACAACAGGACAACATGCAGAACAGTGCTGTTAGAACCCTGCGGAAGGACTAGAGGGACCTCTGATCCACCCCAGGCCTTTACAACAGGATGACATGCAGAACAGTGCTGTTAGAACCCTGCGGAAGGACTAGAGGGACCTCTGATCCACCCCAGGCCTTTACAACAGGACAACATGCAGAACGGTGCTGTTAGAACCCTGCGGAAGGACTAGAGGGACCTCTGATCCACCCCAGGCCTTTACAACAGGACAACATGCAGAACGGTGCTGTTAGAACCCTGCGGAAGGACTGGAGGGACCTCTGATCCACCCCAGGCCTTTACAACAGGACGACATGCAGAACAGTGCTGTTAGAACCCTGCGGAAGGACTGGAGGGACCTCTGATCCACCCCAGGCCTTTACAACAGGACAACATGCAGAACAGTGCTGTTAGAACCCTGCGGAAGGACTAGAGGGACCTCTGATCCACCCCAGGCCTTTACAACAGCACCACATGCAGAACAGTGCTGTTAGAACCCTGCGGAAGGACTAGAGGGACCTCTGATCCACCCCAGGCCTTTACAACAGGACCACATGCAGAACAGTGCTGTTAGAACCCTGCGGAAGGACTAGAGGGACCTCTGATCCACCCCATGCCTTTACAACAGGACAACATGCAGAACAGGTGCTGTTAGAACCCTGCGGAAGGACTGGAGGGACCTCTGATCCACCCCAGGCCTTTACAACAGGACCACATGCAGAACAGTGCTGTTAGAACCCTGCGGAAGGACTGGAGGGACCTCTGATCCACCCCAGGCCTTTACAACAGGATGACATGCAGAACAGTGCTGTTAGAACCCTGCGGAAGGACTAGAGGGACCTCTGATCCACCCCAGGCCTTTACAACAGGATGACATGCAGAACAGTGCTGTTAGAACCCTGCGGAAGGACTGGAGGGACCTCTGATCCACCCCAGGCCTTTACAACAGGACAACATGCAGAACGGTGCTGTTAGAACCCTGCGGAAGGACTGGAGGGACCTCTGATCCACCCCAGGCCTTTACAACAGGACGACATGCAGAACAGTGCTGTTAGAACCCTGCGGAAGGACTGGAGGGACCTCTAATCCACCCCAGGCCTTTACAACATGACAACATGCAGAACAGTGCTGTTAGAACCCTGCGGAAGGACTAGAGGGACCTCTGATCCACCCCAGGCCTTTACAACAGGACCACATGCAGAACAGTGCTGTTAGAACCCTGCGGAAGGACTAGAGGGACCTCTGATCCACCCCAGGCCTTTACAACAGGACAACATGCAGAACAGTGCTGTTAGAACCCTGCGGAAGGACTAGAGGGACCTCTGATCCACCCCAGGCCTTTACAACAGGATGACATGCAGAACAGGTGCTGTTAGAACCCTGCGGAAGGACTGGAGGGACTTCTGATCCACCCCAGGCCTTTACAACAGGACAACATGCAGAACAGTGCTGTTAGAACCCTGCGGAAGGACTGGAGGGACCTCTGATCCACCCCAGGCCTTTACAACAGGACAACATGCAGAACGGTGCTGTTAGAACCCTGCGGAAGGACTAGAGGGACCTCTGATCCACCCCAGGCCTTTACAACAGGACAACATGCAGAACAGGTGCTGTTAGAACCCTGCGGAAGGACTAGAGGGAGCTCTGATCCACCCCAGGCCTTTACAACAGGACCACATGCAGAACAGTGCTGTTAGAACCCTGCGGAAGGACTAGAGGGACCTCTGATCCACCCCAGGCCTTTACAACAGGATGACATGCAGAACAGTGCTGTTAGAACCCTGCGGAAGGACTGGAGGGACCTCTGATCCATCCCAGGCCTTTACAACAGGACAACATGCAGAACGGTGCTGTTAGAACCCTGCGGAAGGACTGGAGGGACCTCTGATCCACCCCAGGCCTTTACAACAGGACGACATGCAGAACAGTGCTGTTGGAACCCTGCGGAAGGACTGGAGGGACCTCTGATCCACCCCAGGCCTTTACAACAGGACAACATGCAGAACAGTGCTGTTAGAACCCTGCGGAAGGACTAGAGGGACCTCTGATCCACCCCAGGCCTTTACAACAGGACCACATGCAGAACAGTGCTGTTAGAACCCTGCGGAAGGACTAGAGGGACCTCTGATCCACCCCAGGCCTTTACAACAGGACAACATGCAGAACAGGTGCTGTTAGAACCCTGCGGAAGGACTGGAGGGACCTCTGATCCACCCCAGGCCTTTACAACAGGACCACATGCAGAACAGTGCTGTTAGAACCCTGCGGAAGGACTGGAGGGACCTCTGATCCACCCCAGGCCTTTACAACAGGACCACATGCAGAACAGTGCTGTTAGAACCCTGCGGAAGGACTGGAGGGACCTCTGATCCACCCCAGGCCTTTACAACAGGACCACATGCAAAACAGTGCTGTTAGAACCCTGCGGAAGGACTGGAGGGACCTCTGATCCACCCCAGGCCTTTACAACAGGACAACATGCAGAACAGTGCTGTTAGAACCCTGCGGAAGGACTGGAGGGACCTCTGATCCACCCCAGGCCTTTACAACAGGACCACATGCAGAACAGTGCTGTTAGAACCCTGCGGAAGGACTAGAGGGACCTCTGATCCACCCCAGGCCTTTACAACAGGACAACATGCAGAACATGTGCTGTTAGAACCCTGCGGAAGGACTGGAGGGACCTCTGATCCACCCCAGGCCTTTACAACAGGACCACATGCAGAACGGTGCTGTTAGAACCCTGCGGAAGGACTAGAGGGACCTCTGATCCACCCCAGGCCTTTACAACAGGACCACATGCAGAACGGTGCTGTTAGAACCCTGCGGAAGGACTGGAGGGACCTCTGATCCACCCCAGGCCTTTACAACAGGACCACATGCAGAACAGTGCTGTTAGAACCCTGCGGAAGGACTGGAGGGACCTCTGATCCACCCCAGGCCTTTACAACAGGACCACATGCAGAACAGTGCTGTTAGAACCCTGCGGAAGGACTGGAGGGACCTCTGATCCACCCCAGGCCTTTACAACAGGACCACATGCAGAACAGTGCTGTTAGAACCCTGCGGAAGGACTGGAGGGACCTCTGATCCACCCCAGGCCTTTACAACAGGACAACATGCAGAACAGTGCTGTTAGAACCCTGCGGAAGGACTAGAGGGACCTCTGATCCACCCCAGGCCTTTACAACAGGACCACATGCAGAACAGTGCTGTTAGAACCCTGCGGAAGGACTAGAGGGACCTCTGATCCACCCCAGGCCTTTACAACAGGACCACATGCAGAACAGTGCTGTTAGAACCCTGCGGAAGGACTGGAGGGACCTCTGATCCACCCCAGGCCTTTACAACAGGACCACATGCAGAACAGTGCTGTTAGAACCCTGCGGAAGGACTGGAGGGACCTCTGATCCACCCCAGGCCTTTACAACAGGACAACATGCAGAACAGTGCTGTTAGAACCCTGCGGAAGGACTAGAGGGAGCTCTGATCCACCCCAGGCCTTTACAACAGGACCACATGCAGAACAGTGCTGTTAGAACCCTGCGGAAGGACTAGAGGGACCTCTGATCCACCCCAGGCCTTTACAACAGGACCACATGCAGAACAGTGCTGTTAGAACCCTGCGGAAGGACTGGAGGGACCTCTGATCCACCCAAGGCCTTTACAGCAGGACAACATGCAGAACGGTGCTGTTAGAACCCTGTGCAAGGACTGGAGGGACCTCTGATCCACCCCAGGCCTTTACAACAGGACAACATGCAGAACAGGTGCTGTTAGAACCCTGCGGAAGGACTGGAGGGACCTCTGATCCACCCCAGGCCTTTACAGCAGGACAACATGCAGAACAGGTGCTGTTAGAACCCTGTGCAAGGACTGGAGGGACCTCTGATCCACCCCAGGCCTTTACAACAGGACAACATGCAGAACAGGTGCTGTCAGAACCCTGCGGAAGGACTGGAGGGACTTCTGATCCACCCCAGGCCTTGACAACAGGATGACATGCAGAACAGGTGCTGTCAGAACCCTGCGGAAGGACTGGAGGGACTTCTGATCCACCCCAGGCCTTTACAACAGGATGACATGCAGAACAGGTGCTGTTAGAACCCTGCGGAAGGACTGGAGGGACCTCTGATCCACCCCAGGCCTTTACAACAGGACCACATGCAGAACAGTGCTGTTAGAACCCTGCGGAAGGACTGGAGGGACCTCTGATCCACCCCAGGCCTTTACAACAGGACCACATGCAGAACAGTGCTGTTAGAACCCTGCGGAAGGACTGGAGGGACCTCTGATCCACCCCAGGCCTTTACAACAGGACCACATGCAAAACAGTGCTGTTAGAACCCTGCGGAAGGACTGGAGGGACCTCTGATCCACCCCAGGCCTTTACAACAGGACAACATGCAGAACAGTGCTGTTAGAACCCTGCGGAAGGACTAGAGGGACCTCTGATCCACCCCAGGCCTTTACAACAGGACCACATGCAGAACAGTGCTGTTAGAACCCTGCGGAAGGACTAGAGGGACCTCTGATCCACCCCAGGCCTTTACAACAGGACAACATGCAGAACATGTGCTGTTAGAACCCTGCGGAAGGACTGGAGGGACCTCTGATCCACCCCAGGCCTTTACAACAGGACCACATGCAGAACGGTGCTGTTAGAACCCTGCGGAAGGACTAGAGGGACCTCTGATCCACCCCAGGCCTTTACAACAGGACCACATGCAGAACGGTGCTGTTAGAACCCTGCGGAAGGACTGGAGGGACCTCTGATCCACCCCAGGCCTTTACAACAGGACCACATGCAGAACAGTGCTGTTAGAACCCTGCGGAAGGACTGGAGGGACCTCTGATCCACCCCAGGCCTTTACAACAGGACCACATGCAGAACAGTGCTGTTAGAACCCTGCGGAAGGACTGGAGGGACCTCTGATCCACCCCAGGCCTTTACAACAGGACCACATGCAGAACAGTGCTGTTAGAACCCTGCGGAAGGACTGGAGGGACCTCTGATCCACCCCAGGCCTTTACAACAGGACAACATGCAGAACAGTGCTGTTAGAACCCTGCGGAAGGACTAGAGGGACCTCTGATCCACCCCAGGCCTTTACAACAGGACCACATGCAGAACAGTGCTGTTAGAACCCTGCGGAAGGACTAGAGGGACCTCTGATCCACCCCAGGCCTTTACAACAGGACAACATGCAGAACATGTGCTGTTAGAACCCTGCGGAAGGACTGGAGGGACCTCTGATCCACCCCAGGCCTTTACAACAGGACCACATGCAGAACAGTGCTGTTAGAACCCTGCGGAAGGACTGGAGGGACCTCTGATCCACCCCAGGCCTTTACAACAGGACCACATGCAGAACAGTGCTGTTAGAACCCTGCGGAAGGACTGGAGGGACCTCTGATCCACCCCAGGCCTTTACAACAGGACAACATGCAGAACAGTGCTGTTAGAACCCTGCGGAAGGACTAGAGGGAGCTCTGATCCACCCCAGGCCTTTACAACAGGACCACATGCAGAACAGTGCTGTTAGAACCCTGCGGAAGGACTAGAGGGACCTCTGATCCACCCCAGGCCTTTACAACAGGACCACATGCAGAACAGTGCTGTTAGAACCCTGCGGAAGGAATGGAGGGACCTCTGATCCACCCAAGGCCTTTACAGCAGGACAACATGCAGAACGGTGCTGTTAGAACCCTGTGCAAGGACTGGAGGGACCTCTGATCCACCCCAGGCCTTTACAACAGGACAACATGCAGAACAGGTGCTGTTAGAACCCTGCGGAAGGACTGGAGGGACCTCTGATCCACCCCAGGCCTTTACAGCAGGACAACATGCAGAACAAGTGCTGTTAGAACCCTGTGCAAGGACTGGAGGGACCTCTGATCCACCCCAGGCCTTTACAACAGGACAACATGCAGAACATGTGCTGTCAGAACCCTGCGGAAGGACTGGAGGGACTTCTGATCCACCCCAGGCCTTTACAACAGGATGACATGCAGAACAGGTGCTGTCAGAACCCTGCGGAAGGACTGGAGGGACTTCTGATCCACCCCAGGCCTTTACAACAGGATGACATGCAAAACGGTGCTGTTAGAACCCTGCGGAAGGACTGGAGGGACCTCTGATCCACCCCAGGCCTTTACAACAGGACGACATGCAGAACGGTGCTGTTAGAACCCTGCGGAAGGACTGGAGGGACCTCTAATCCACCCCAGGCCTTTACAGCAGGACAACATGCAGAACAGTGCTGTTAGAACCCTGCAGAAGGACTAGAGGGACCTCTAATCCACCCCAGGCCTTTACAGCAGGACCACATGCAGAACAGTGCTGTTAGAACCCTGCGGAAGGACTAGAGGGACCTCTGATCCACCCCAGGTCTTTACAACAGGACCACATGCAGAACAGTGCTGTTAGAACCCTGCGGAAGGACTGGAGGGACCTCTGATCCACCCCAGGTCTTTACAACAGGACCACATGCAGAACAGTGCTGTTAGAACCCTGCGGAAGGACTAGAGGGACCTCTGATCCACCCCAGGCCTTTACAACAGGACAACATGCAGAACAGTGCTGTTAGAACCCTGCGGAAGGACTAGAGGGACCTCTGATCCACCCCAGGCCTTTACAACAGGACCACATGCAGAACAGTGCTGTTAGAACCCTGCGGAAGGACTAGAGGGACCTCTGATCCACCCCAGGCCTTTACAACAGGACAACATGCAGAACAGGTGCTGTTAGAACCCTGCGGAAGGACTGGAGGGACCTCTGATCCACCCCAGGCCTTTACAACAGGACCACATGCAGAACAGTGCTGTTAGAACCCTGCGGAAGGACTGGAGGGACCTCTGATCCACCCCAGGCCTTTACAACAGGACAACATGCAGAACAGTGCTGTTAGAACCCTGCGGAAGGACTGGAGGGAGCTCTGATCCACCCCAGGCCTTTACAACAGGACCACATGCAGAACAGTGATGTTAGAACCCTGCGGAAGGACTGGAGGGACCTCTGATCCACCCCAGGCCTTTACAGCAGGACAACATGTAGAACAGTGCTGTTAGAACCCTGCGGAAGGACTAGAGGGACCTCTGATCCACCCCAGGCCTTTACAACAGGACCACATGCAGAACAGTGCTGTTAGAACCCTGCGGAAGGACTAGAGGGACCTCTGATCCACCCCAGGCCTTTACAACAGGACCACATGCAGAACAGTGCTGTTAGAACCCTGCGGAAGGACTGGAGGGACCTCTGATCCACCCCAGGCCTTTACAGCAGGACAACATGTAGAACAGTGCTGTTAGAACCCTGCGGAAGGACTGGAGGGACCTCTGATCCACCCCAGGCCTTTACAGCAGGACAACATGCAGAACGGTGCTGTTAGAACCCTGTGCAAGGACTGGAGGGACCTCTGATCCACCCCAGGCCTTTACAACAGGACAACATGCAGAACAGGTGTTGTTAGAACCCTGCGGAAGGACTGGAGGGACCTCTGATCCACCCCAGGCCTTTACAACAGGACAACATGCAGAACAGTGCTGTTAGAACCCTGCGGAAGGACTGGAGGGAGCTCTGATCCACCCCAGGCCTTTACAACAGGACCACATGCAGAACAGTGATGTTAGAACCCTGCGGAAGGACTGGAGGGACCTCTGATCCACCCCAGGCCTTTACAGCAGGACAACATGTAGAACAGTGCTGTTAGAACCCTGCGGAAGGACTAGAGGGACCTCTGATCCACCCCAGGCCTTTACAACAGGACCACATGCAGAACAGTGCTGTTAGAACCCTGCGGAAGGACTAGAGGGACCTCTGATCCACCCCAGGCCTTTACAACAGGACCACATGCAGAACAGTGCTGTTAGAACCCTGCGGAAGGACTGGAGGGACCTCTGATCCACCCCAGGCCTTTACAGCAGGACAACATGTAGAACAGTGCTGTTAGAACCCTGCGGAAGGACTGGAGGGACCTCTGATCCACCCCAGGCCTTTACAGCAGGACAACATGCAGAACGGTGCTGTTAGAACCCTGTGCAAGGACTGGAGGGACCTCTGATCCACCCCAGGCCTTTACAACAGGACAACATGCAGAACAGGTGTTGTTAGAACCCTGCGGAAGGACTGGAGGGACCTCTGATCCACCCCAGGCCTTTACAAAAAGACAACATGCAGAACAGGTGCTGTTAGAACCCTGCGGAAGGACTGGAGGGACCTCTGATCCACCCCAGGCCTTTACAACAGGACAACATGCAGAACGGTGCTGTTAGAACCCTGCGGAAGGACTGGAGGGACCTCTGATCCACCCCAGGCCTTTACAACAGGACAACATGCAGAACGGTGCTGTTAGAACCCTGCGGAAGGACTGGAGGGACCTCTGATCCACCCCAGGCCTTTACAACAGGACGACATGCAGAACAGTGCTGTTAGAACCCTGCGGAAGGACTGGAGGGACCTCTGATCCACCCCAGGCCTTTACAACAGGACCACATGCAGAACAGTGATGTTAGAACCCTGCGGAAGGACTGGAGGGACCTCTGATCCACCCCAGGCCTTTACAACAGGACCACATGCAGAACAGTGCTGTTAGAACCCTGCGGAAGGACTAGAGGGACCTCTGATCCACCCCAGGCCTTTACAACAGGACCACATGCAGAACTGTGCTGTTAGAACCCTGCGGAAGGACTAGAGGGACCTCTGATCCACCCCAGGCCTTTACAACAGGACCACATGCAGAACAGTGCTGTTAGAACCCTGCGGAAGGACTAGAGGGACCTCTGATCCACCCCAGGCCTTTACAGCAGGACCACATGCAGAACAGTGCTGTTAGAACCCTGCGGAAGGACTAGAGGGACCTCTGATCCACCCCAGGCCTTTACAACAGGACCACATGCAGAACCGTGCTGTTAGAACCCTGCGGAAGGACTGGAGGGACCTCTGATCCACCCCAGGCCTTTACAACAGGACCACATGCAGAACAGTGCTGTTAGAACCCTGCGGAAGGACTGGAGGGACCTCTGATCCACCCCAGGCCTTTACAAAAAGACAACATGCAGAACAGGTGCTGTTAGAACCCTGCGGAAGGACTGGAGGGACCTCTGATCCACCCCAGGCCTTTACAACAGGATGACATGCAGAACAGTGCTGTTAGAACCCTGCGGAAGGACTGGAGGGACCTCTGATCCACCCCAGGCCTTTACAACAGGACAACATGCAGAACGGTGCTGTTAGAACCCTGCGGAAGGACTGGAGGGACCTCTGATCCACCCCATGCCTTTACAACAGGACCACATGCAGAACAGTGCTGTTAGAACCCTGCGGAAGGACTGGAGGGACCTCTGATCCACCCCAGGCCTTTACAACAGGACCACATGCAGAACAGTGCTGTTAGAACCCTGCGGAAGGACTAGAGGGACCTCTGATCCACCCCAGGCCTTTACAACAGGACCACATGTAGAACAGTGCTGTTAGAACCCTGCGGAAGGACTGGAGGGACCTCTGATCCACCCCAGGCCTTTACAGCAGGACAACATGCAGAACGGTGCTGTTAGAACCCTGTGCAAGGACTGGAGGGACCTCTGATCCACCCCAGGCCTTTACAACAGGACAACATGCAGAACAGGTGCTGTTAGAACCCTGCGGAAGGACTGGAGGGACCTCTGATCCACCCCAGACCTTTACAACAGGATGACATGCAGAACAGTGCTGTTAGAACCCTGCGGAAGGACTGGAGGGACCTCTGATCCACCCCAGGCCTTTACAATAGGACAACATGTAGAACAGGTGCTGTCAGAACCCTGCGGAAGGACTGGAGGGACCTCTGATCCACCCCAGGCCTTTACAACAGGACCACATGCAGAACAGTGCTGTTAGAACCCTGCGGAAGGACTAGAGGGACCTCTGATCCACCCCAGGCCTTTACAACAGGACAACATGCAGAACAGGTGCTGTTAGAACCCTGCGGAAGGACTGGAGGGACCTCTGATCCACCCCAGGCCTTTACAACAGGACCACATGCAGAACAGTGCTGTTAGAACCCTGCGGAAGGACTGGAGGGACCTCTGATCCACCCCAGGCCTTTACAACAGGACAACATGCAGAACAGTGCTGTTAGAACCCTGCGGAAGGACTGGAGGGAGCTCTGATCCACCCCAGGCCTTTACAACAGGACCACATGCAGAACAGTGCTGTTAGAACCCTGCGGAAGGACTAGAGGGACCTCTGATCCACCCCAGGCCTTTACAACAGGACCACATGCAGAACAGTGCTGTTAGAACCCTGCGGAAGGACTGGAGGGACCTCTGATCCACCCCAGGCCTTTACAGCAGGACAACATGTAGAACAGTGCTGTTAGAACCCTGCGGAAGGACTGGAGGGACCTCTGATCCACCCCAGGCCTTTACAGCAGGACAACATGCAGAACGGTGCTGTTAGAACCCTGTGCAAGGACTGGAGGGACCTCTGATCCACCCCAGGCCTTTACAACAGGACAACATGCAGAACAGGTGCTGTTAGAACCCTGCGGAAGGACTGGAGGGACCTCTGATCCACCCCAGGCCTTTACAAAAAGACAACATGCAGAACAGGTGCTGTTAGAACCCTGCGGAAGGACTGGAGGGACCTCTGATCCACCCCAGGCCTTTACAACAGGACAACATGCAGAACGGTGCTGTTAGAACCCTGCGGAAGGACTGGAGGGACCTCTGATCCACCCCAGGCCTTTACAACAGGACGACATGCAGAACGGTGCTGTTAGAACCCTGCGGAAGGACTGGAGGGACCTCTGATCCACCCCAGGCCTTTACAACAGGACGACATGCAGAACAGTGCTGTTAGAACCCTGCGGAAGGACTGGAGGGACCTCTGATCCACCCCAGGCCTTTACAACAGGACCACATGCAGAACAGTCCTGTTAGAACCCTGCGGAAGGACTGGAGGGACCTCTGATCCACCCCAGGCCTTTACAACAGGACCACATGCAGAACAGTGCTGTTAGAACCCTGCGGAAGGACTAGAGGGACCTCTGATCCACCCCAGGCCTTTACAACAGGACCACATGCAGAACAGTGCTGTTAGAACCCTGCGGAAGGACTAGAGGGACCTCTGATCCACCCCAGGCCTTTACAACAGGACCACATGCAGAACAGTGCTGTTAGAACCCTGCGGAAGGACTAGAGGGACCTCTGATCCACCCCAGGCCTTTACAGCAGGACCACATGCAGAACAGTGCTGTTAGAACCCTGCGGAAGGACTAGAGGGACCTCTGATCCACCCCAGGCCTTTACAACAGGACCACATGCAGAACCGTGCTGTTAGAACCCTGCGGAAGGACTGGAGGGACCTCTGATCCACCCCAGGCCTTTACAACAGGACCACATGCAGAACAGTGCTGTTAGAACCCTGCGGAAGGACTGGAGGGACCTCTGATCCACCCCAGGCCTTTACAAAAAGACAACATGCAGAACAGGTGCTGTTAGAACCCTGCGGAAGGACTGGAGGGACCTCTGATCCACCCCAGGCCTTTACAACAGGATGACATGCAGAACAGTGCTGTTAGAACCCTGCGGAAGGACTGGAGGGACCTCTGATCCACCCCAGGCCTTTACAACAGGACAACATGCAGAACGGTGCTGTTAGAACCCTGCGGAAGGACTGGAGGGACCTCTGATCCACCCCATGCCTTTACAACAGGACCACATGCAGAACAGTGCTGTTAGAACCCTGCGGAAGGACTGGAGGGACCTCTGATCCACCCCAGGCCTTTACAACAGGACCACATGCAGAACAGTGCTGTTAGAACCCTGCGGAAGGACTAGAGGGACCTCTGATCCACCCCAGGCCTTTACAACAGGACCACATGTAGAACAGTGCTGTTAGAACCCTGCGGAAGGACTGGAGGGACCTCTGATCCACCCCAGGCCCTTACAGCAGGACAACATGCAGAACGGTGCTGTTAGAACCCTGTGCAAGGACTGGAGGGACCTCTGATCCACCCCAGGCCTTTACAACAGGACAACATGCAGAACAGGTGCTGTTAGAACCCTGCGGAAGGACTGGAGGGACCTCTGATCCACCCCAGACCTTTACAACAGGATGACATGCAGAACAGTGCTGTTAGAACCCTGCGGAAGGACTGGAGGGACCTCTGATCCACCCCAGGCCTTTACAATAGGACAACATGTAGAACAGGTGCTGTCAGAACCCTGCAGAAGGACTGGAGGGACCTCTGATCCACCCCAGGCCTTTACAACAGGACCACATGCAGAACAGTGCTGTTAGAACCCTGCGGAAGGACTGGAGGGACCTCTGATCCACCCCAGGCCTTTACAACAGGACCACATGCAGAACAGTGCTGTTAGAACCCTGCGGAAGGACTAGAGGGACCTCTGATCCACCCCAGGCCTTTACAACAGGACCACATGCAGAACAGTGCTGTTAGAACCCTGCGGAAGGACTAGAGGGACCTCTGATCCACCCCAGGCCTTTACAACAGGACCACATGCAGAACAGTGCTGTTAGAACCCTGCGGAAGGACTAGAGGGACCTCTGATCCACCCCAGGCCTTTACAGCAGGACCACATGCAGAACAGTGCTGTTAGAACCCTGCGGAAGGACTAGAGGGACCTCTGATCCACCCCAGGCCTTTACAACAGGGCGACATGCAGAACCGTGCTGTTAGAACCCTGCGGAAGGACTGGAGGGACCTCTGATCCACCCCAGGCCTTTACAACAGGACCACATGCAGAACAGTGCTGTTAGAACCCTGCGGAAGGACTGGAGGGACCTCTGATCCACCCCAGGCCTTTACAACAGGATGACATGCAGAACAGTGCTGTTAGAACCCTGCGGAAGGACTAGAGGGACCTCTGATCCACCCCAGGCCTTTACAACAGGATGATATGCAGAACACTGCTGTTAGAACCCTGCGGAAGGACTGGAGGGACCTCTGATCCACCCCAGGCCTTTACAACAGGGCGACATGCAGAACCGTGCTGTTAGAACCCTGCGGAAGGACTGGAGGGACCTCTGATCCACCCCAGGCCTTTACAACAGGACCACATGCAGAACAGTGCTGTTAGAACCCTGCGGAAGGACTAGAGGGACCTCTGATCCACCCCAGGCCTTTACAACAGGATGACATGCCGAACAGTGCTGTTAGAACCCTGCGGAAGGACTAGAGGGACCTCTGATCCACCCCAGGCCTTTACAACAGGATGATATGCAGAACACTGCTGTTAGAACCCTGCGGAAGGACTGGAGGGACCTCTGATCCACCCCAGGCATTTACAACAGGACAACATGCAGAACGGTGCTGTTAGAACCCTGCGGAAGGACGGGAGGGACCTCTGATCCACCCCAGGCCTTCACAACAGGACAACATGTAGAACAGTGCTATTAGAACCCTCCGGAAGGACTGGAGGGACCTCTGATCCACCCCAGGTCTTTACAGCAGGACAACTTGCAACCCGGTGCTGTTAGAACCCTGTGCAAGGACTGGAGGGACCTCTAATCCACTTCAGGCCTTTACAGCAGGCCAACATGCAGAACAGTGCTGTTAGAACCCTGCGGAAGGACTAGAGGGACCTCTGATCCACCCCAGGCCTTTACAACAGGACCACATGCAGAACAGTGCTGTTAGAACCCTGCGGAAGGACTAGAGGGACCTCTGATCCACCCCAGGCCTTTACAGCAGGACCACATGCAGAACAGTGCTGTTAGAACCCCGCGGAAGGACTAGAGGGACCTCTGATCCACCCCAGGCCTTTACAACAGGGCGACATGCAGAACCGTGCTGTTAGAACCCTGCGGAAGGACTGGAGGGACCTCTGATCCACCCCAGGCCTTTACAACAGGACCACATGCAGAACAGTGCTGTTAGAACCCTGCGGAAGGACTAGAGGGACCTCTGATCCACCCCATGCCTTTACAACAGGACAACATGTAGAACAGTGCTATTAGAACCCTGCGGAAGGACTGGAGGGACCTCTGATCCACCCCAGGTCTTTACAGCAGGACAACATGCAACCCGGTGCTGTTAGAACCCTGTGCAAGGACTGGAGGGACCTCTAATCCACTTCAGGCCTTTACAGCAGGCCAACATGCAGAACAGTGCTGTTAGAACCCTGCGGAAGGACTAGAGGGACCTCTGATCCACCCCAGGCCTTTACAACAGGACCACATGCAGAACAGTGCTGTTAGAACCCTGCGGAAGGACTGGAGGGACCTCTGATCCACCCCAGGCCTTTACAACAGGACCACATGCAGAACAGTGCTGTTAGAACCCTGCGGAAGGACTAGAGGGACCTCTGATCCACCCCAGGCCTTTACAACAGGACAACATGCAGAACGGTGCTGTTAGAACCCTGCGGAAGGACTGGAGGGACCTCTGATCCACCCCAGGCCTTTACAACAGGACCACATGCAGAACAGTGCTGTTAGAACCCTGCGGAAGGACTGGAGGGACCTCTGATCCACCCCAGGCCTTTACAACAGGATGACATGCAGAACAGTGCTGTTAGAACCCTGCGGAAGGACTAGAGGGACCTCTGATCCACCCCAGGCCTTTACAACAGGATGATATGCAGAACACTGCTGTTAGAACCCTGCGGAAGGACTGGAGGGACCTCTGATCCACCCCAGGCCTTTACAACAGGACAACATCCAGAACGGTGCTGTTAGAACCCTGCAGAAGGACTGGAGGGACCTCTGATCCACCCCAGGCCTTCACAACAGGACAACATGTAGAACAGTGCTGTTAGAACCCTGCGGAAGGACTGGAGGGACCTCTGATCCACCCCAGGCCTTTACAGCAGGACAACATGCAACCCGGTGCTGTTAGAACCCTGTGCAAGGACTGGAGGGACCTCTAATCCACTTCAGGCCTTTACAGCAGGACAACATGCAGAACAGTGCTGTTAGAACCCTGCGGAAGGACTAGAGGGACCTCTGATCCACCCCAGGCCTTTACAACAGGACCACATGCAGAACAGTGCTGTTAGAACCCTGCGGAAGGACTGGAGGGACCTCTGATCCACCCCAGGCCTTTACAACAGGACCACATGCAGAACAGTGCTGTTAGAACCCTGCGGAAGGACTAGAGGGACCTCTGATCCACCCCAGGCCTTTACAACAGGACAACATGCAGAACGGTGCTGTTAGAACCCTGCGGAAGGACTGGAGGGACCTCTGATCCACCCCAGGCCTTTACAACAGGACAACATGCAGAACGGTGCTGTTAGAACCCTGCGGAAGGACTGGAGGGACCTCTGATCCACCCCAGGCCTTTACAACAGGACGACATGCAGAACGGTGCTGTTAGAACCCTGCGGAAGGACTGGAGGGACCTCTGATCCACCCCAGGCCTTTACAACAGGACGACATGCAGAACAGTGCTGTTAGAACCCTGCGGAAGGACTGGAGGGACCTCTGATCCACCCCAGGCCTTTACAACAGGACCACATGCAGAACAGTCCTGTTAGAACCCTGCGGAAGGACTGGAGGGACCTCTGATCCACCCCAGGCCTTTACAACAGGACCACATGCAGAACAGTGCTGTTAGAACCCTGCGGAAGGACTAGAGGGACCTCTGATCCACCCCAGGCCTTTACAACAGGACCACATGCAGAACAGTGCTGTTAGAACCCTGCGGAAGGACTAGAGGGACCTCTGATCCACCCCAGGCCTTTACAACAGGACCACATGCAGAACAGTGCTGTTAGAACCCTGCGGAAGGACTAGAGGGACCTCTGATCCACCCCAGGCCTTTACAGCAGGACCACATGCAGAACAGTGCTGTTAGAACCCTGCGGAAGGACTAGAGGGACCTCTGATCCACCCCAGGCCTTTACAACAGGACCACATGCAGAACCGTGCTGTTAGAACCCTGCGGAAGGACTGGAGGGACCTCTGATCCACCCCAGGCCTTTACAACAGGACCACATGCAGAACAGTGCTGTTAGAACCCTGCGGAAGGACTGGAGGGACCTCTGATCCACCCCAGGCCTTTACAAAAAGACAACATGCAGAACAGGTGCTGTTAGAACCCTGCGGAAGGACTGGAGGGACCTCTGATCCACCCCAGGCCTTTACAACAGGATGACATGCAGAACAGTGCTGTTAGAACCCTGCGGAAGGACTGGAGGGACCTCTGATCCACCCCAGGCCTTTACAACAGGACAACATGCAGAACGGTGCTGTTAGAACCCTGCGGAAGGACTGGAGGGACCTCTGATCCACCCCATGCCTTTACAACAGGACCACATGCAGAACAGTGCTGTTAGAACCCTGCGGAAGGACTGGAGGGACCTCTGATCCACCCCAGGCCTTTACAACAGGACCACATGCAGAACAGTGCTGTTAGAACCCTGCGGAAGGACTAGAGGGACCTCTGATCCACCCCAGGCCTTTACAACAGGACCACATGTAGAACAGTGCTGTTAGAACCCTGCGGAAGGACTGGAGGGACCTCTGATCCACCCCAGGCCTTTACAGCAGGACAACATGCAGAACGGTGCTGTTAGAACCCTGTGCAAGGACTGGAGGGACCTCTGATCCACCCCAGGCCTTTACAACAGGACAACATGCAGAACAGGTGCTGTTAGAACCCTGCGGAAGGACTGGAGGGACCTCTGATCCACCCCAGACCTTTACAACAGGATGACATGCAGAACAGTGCTGTTAGAACCCTGCGGAAGGACTGGAGGGACCTCTGATCCACCCCAGGCCTTTACATTAGGACAACATGTAGAACAGGTGCTGTCAGAACCCTGCAGAAGGACTGGAGGGACCTCTGATCCACCCCAGGCCTTTACAACAGGACCACATGCAGAACAGTGCTGTTAGAACCCTGCGGAAGGACTGGAGGGACCTCTGATCCACCCCAGGCCTTTACAACAGGACCACATGCAGAACAGTGCTGTTAGAACCCTGCGGAAGGACTAGAGGGACCTCTGATCCACCCCAGGCCTTTACAACAGGACCACATGCAGAACAGTGCTGTTAGAACCCTGCGGAAGGACTAGAGGGACCTCTGATCCACCCCAGGCCTTTACAACAGGACCACATGCAGAACAGTGCTGTTAGAACCCTGCGGAAGGACTAGAGGGACCTCTGATCCACCCCAGGCCTTTACAGCAGGACCACATGCAGAACAGTGCTGTTAGAACCCTGCGGAAGGACTAGAGGGACCTCTGATCCACCCCAGGCCTTTACAACAGGGCGACATGCAGAACCGTGCTGTTAGAACCCTGCGGAAGGACTGGAGGGACCTCTGATCCACCCCAGGCCTTTACAACAGGACCACATGCAGAACAGTGCTGTTAGAACCCTGCGGAAGGACTGGAGGGACCTCTGATCAACCCCAGGCCTTTACAACAGGATGACATGCAGAACAGTGCTGTTAGAACCCTGCGGAAGGACTAGAGGGACCTCTGATCCACCCCAGGCCTTTACAACAGGATGATATGCAGAACACTGCTGTTAGAACCCTGCGGAAGGACTGGAGGGACCTCTGATCCACCCCAGGCCTTTACAACAGGGCGACATGCAGAACCGTGCTGTTAGAACCCTGCGGAAGGACTGGAGGGACCTCTGATCCACCCCAGGCCTTTACAACAGGACCACATGCAGAACAGTGCTGTTAGAACCCTGCGGAAGGACTGGAGGGACCTCTGATCCACCCCAGGCCTTTACAACAGGATGACATGCCGAACAGTGCTGTTAGAACCCTGCGGAAGGACTAGAGGGACCTCTGATCCACCCCAGGCCTTTACAACACGATGATATGCAGAACACTGCTGTTAGAACCCTGCGGAAGGACTGGAGGGACCTCTGATCCACCCCAGGCCTTTACAACAGGACAACATGCAGAACGGTGCTGTTAGAACCCTGCGGAAGGACGGGAGGGACCTCTGATCCACCCCAGGCCTTCACAACAGGACAACATGTAGAACAGTGCTATTAGAACCCTCCGGAAGGACTGGAGGGACCTCTGATCCACCCCAGGTCTTTACAGCAGGACAACTTGCAACCCGGTGCTGTTAGAACCCTGTGCAAGGACTGGAGGGACCTCTAATCCACTTCAGGCCTTTACAGCAGGCCAACATGCAGAACAGTGCTGTTAGAACCCTGCGGAAGGACTAGAGGGACCTCTGATCCACCCCAGGCCTTTACAACAGGACCACATGCAGAAAAGTGCTGTTAGAACCCTGCGGAAGGACTAGAGGGACCTCTGATCCACCCCAGGCCTTTACAGCAGGACCACATGCAGAACAGTGCTGTTAGAACCCCGCGGAAGGACTAGAGGGACCTCTGATCCACCCCAGGCCTTTACAACAGGGCGACATGCAGAACCGTGCTGTTAGAACCCTGCGGAAGGACTGGAGGGACCTCTGATCCACCCCAGGCCTTTACAACAGGACCACATGCAGAACAGTGCTGTTAGAACCCTGCGGAAGGACTAGAGGGACCTCTGATCCACCCCATGCCTTTACAACAGGACAACATGTAGAACAGTGCTATTAGAACCCTGCGGAAGGACTGGAGGGACCTCTGATCCACCCCAGGTCTTTACAGCAGGACAACATGCAACCCGGTGCTGTTAGAACCCTGTGCAAGGACTGGAGGGACCTCTAATCCACTTCAGGCCTTTACAGCAGGCCAACATGCAGAACAGTGCTGTTAGAACCCTGCGGAAGGACTAGAGGGACCTCTGATCCACCCCAGGCCTTTACAACAGGACCACATGCAGAACAGTGCTGTTAGAACCCTGCGGAAGGACTGGAGGGACCTCTGATCCACCCCAGGCCTTTACAACAGGACCACATGCAGAACAGTGCTGTTAGAACCCTGCGGAAGGACTAGAGGGACCTCTGATCCACCCCAGGCCTTTACAACAGGACAACATGCAGAACGGTGCTGTTAGAACCCTGCGGAAGGACTGGAGGGACCTCTGATCCACCCCAGGCCTTTACAACAGGACCACATGCAGAACAGTGCTGTTAGAACCCTGCGGAAGGACTGGAGGGACCTCTGATCCACCCCAGGCCTTTACAACAGGATGACATGCAGAACAGTGCTGTTAGAACCCTGCGGAAGGACTAGAGGGACCTCTGATCCACCCCAGGCCTTTACAACAGGATGATATGCAGAACACTGCTGTTAGAACCCTGCGGAAGGACTGGAGGGACCTCTGATCCACCCCAGGCCTTTACAACAGGACAACATCCAGAACGGTGCTGTTAGAACCCTGCAGAAGGACTGGAGGGACCTCTGATCCACCCCAGGCCTTCACAACAGGACAACATGTAGAACAGTGCTGTTAGAACCCTGCGGAAGGACTGGAGGGACCTCTGATCCACCCCAGGCCTTTACAGCAGGACAACATGCAACCCGGTGCTGTTAGAACCCTGTGCAAGGACTGGAGGGACCTCTAATCCACTTCAGGCCTTTACAGCAGGACAACATGCAGAACAGTGCTGTTAGAACCCTGCGGAAGGACTAGAGGGACCTCTGATCCACCCCAGGCCTTTACAACAGGACCACATGCAGAACAGTGCTGTTAGAACCCTGCGGAAGGACTGGAGGGACCTCTGATCCACCCCAGGCCTTTACAACAGGACCACATGCAGAACAGTGCTGTTAGAACCCTGCGGAAGGACTAGAGGGACCTCTGATCCACCCCAGGCCTTTACAACAGGACAACATGCAGAACGGTGCTGTTAGAACCCTGCGGAAGGACTGGAGGGACCTCTGATCCACCCCAGGCCTTTACAACAGGACGACATGCAGAACAGTGCTGTTAGAACCCTGCGGAAGGACTGGAGGGACCTCTGATCCACCCCAGGCCTTTACAACAGGACCACATGCAGAACAGTGCTGTTAGAACCCTGCGGAAGGACTGGAGGGACCTTTGATCCACCCCAGGCCTTTACAACATGACCACATGCAGAACAGTGCTGTTAGAACCCTGCGGAAGGACTAGAGGGACCTCTGATCCACCCCAGGCCTTTACAACAGGACCACATGCAGAACAGTGCTGTTAGAACCCTGCGGAAGGACTAGAGGGACCTCTGATCCACCCCAGGCCTTTACAACAGGACAACATGTAGAACAGTGCTGTTAGAACCCTGCGGAAGGACTGGAGGGACCTCTGATCCACCCCAGGCCTTTACAGCAGGACAACATGCAGAACGGTGCTGTTAGAACCCTGTGCAAGGACTGGAGGGACCTCTGATCCACCCCAGGCCTTTACAACAGGACAACATGCAGAACAGTGCTGTTAGAACCCTGCGGAAGGACTGGAGGGACCTCTGATCCACCCCAGGCCTTTACAGCAGGACAACATGCAGAACGGTGCTGTTAGAACCCTGTGCAAGGACTGGAGGGACCTCTGATCCACACCAGGCCTTTACAACAGGACAACATGCAGAACAGGGTGCTCTTAGAACCCTGCGGAAGGACTGGAGGGACCTTTGATCCACCCCATGCCTTTACAAAAAGACAACATGCAGAACGGTGCTGTTAGAACCCTGCGGAAGGACTGGAGGGACCTCTGATCCACCCCAGCCCTTTACAACATGATGACATGCAGAACAGTGCTGTTAGAACCCTGCGGAAGGACTGGAGGGACCTCTGATCCACCCCAGGCCTTTACAACAGGACAACATGTAGAACAGGTGCTGTCAGAACCCTGCGGAAGGACTGGAGGGACCTCTGATCCACCCCAGGCCTTTACAACAGGACCACATGCAGAACAGTGCTGTTAGAACCCTGCGGAAGGACAGGAGGGACCTCTGATCCACCCCAGGCCTTTACAACAGGACCACATGCAGAACAGTGCTGTTAGAACCCTGCGGAAGGACTAGAGGGACCTCTGATCCACCCCAGGCCTTTACAACAGGACCACATGCAGAACAGTGCTGTTAGAACCCTGCGGAAGGACTAGAGGGACCTCTGATCCACCCCAGGCCTTTACAGCAGGACCACATGCAGAACAGTGCTGTTAGAACCCTGCGGAAGGACTAGAGGGACCTCTGATCCACCCCAGGCCTTTACAACAGGGCGACATGCAGAACCGTGCTGTTAGAACCCTGCGGAAGGACTGGAGGGACCTCTGATCCACCCCAGGCCTTTACAACAGGACAACATGCAGAACAGTGCTGTTAGAACCCTGCAGAAGGACTCGAGGGACCTCTGATCCACCCCAGGCCTTCACAACAGGACAACATGTAGAACAGTGCTGTTAGAACCCTGCGGAAGGACTGGAGGGACCTCTGATCCACCCCAGGCCTTTACAGCAGGACAACATGCAACCCGGTGCTGTTAGAACCCTGTGCAAGGACTGGAGGGACCTCTAATCCACTTCAGGCCTTTACAGCAGGACCACATGCAGAACAGTGCTGTTAGAACCCTGCGGAAGGACTGGAGGGACCTCTGATCCACCCCAGGCCTTTACAGCAGGACCACATGCAGAACAGTGCTGTTAGAACCCTGCGGAAGGACTGGAGGGACCTCTGATCCACCCCAGGCCTTTACAACAGGACCACATGCAGAACAGTGCTGTTAGAACCCTGCGGAAGGACTAGAGGGACCTCTGATCCACCCCAGGCCTTTACAACAGGACAACATGCAGAACGGTGCTGTTAGAACCCTGCGGAAGGACTGGAGGGACCTCTGATCCACCCCAGGCCTTTACAACAGGACCACATGCAGAACAGTGCTGTTAGAACCCTGCGGAAGGACTGGAGGGACCTCTGATCCACCCCAGGCCTTTACAGCAGGACCACATGCAGAACAGTGCTGTTAGAACCCTGCGGAAGGACTAGAGGGACCTCTGATCCACCCCAGGCCTTTACAACAGGGCGACATGCAGAACCGTGCTGTTAGAACCCTGCGGAAGGACTGGAGGGACCTCTGATCCACCCCAGGCCTTTACAACAGGACAACATGCAGAACAGTGCTGTTAGAACCCTGCGGAAGGACTGGAGGGACCTCTGATCCACCCCAGGCCTTTACAACAGGACAACATGCAGAACAGTGCTGTTAGAACCCTGCAGAAGGACTGGAGGGACCTCTGATCCACCCCAGGCCTTCACAACAGGACAACATGTAGAACAGTGCTGTTAGAACCCTGCGGAAGGACTGGAGGGACCTCTGATCCACCCCAGGCCTTTACAGCAGGACAACATGCAACCCGGTGCTGTTAGAACCCTGTGCAAGGACTGGAGGGACCTCTAATCCACTCCAGGCCTTTACAGCAGGACCACATGCAGAACAGTGCTGTTAGAACCCTGCGGAAGGACTGGAGGGACCTCTGATCCACCCCAGGCCTTTACAACAGGACCACATGCAGAACAGTGCTGTTAGAACCCTGCGGAAGGACTGGAGGGACCTCTGATCCACCCCAGGCCTTTACAACAGGACCACATGCAGAACAGTGCTGTTAGAACCCTGCGGAAGGACTAGAGGGACCTCTGATCCACCCCAGGCCTTTACAACAGGACAACATGCAGAACGGTCCTGTTAGAACCCTGCGGAAGGACTGGAGGAACCTCTGATCCACCCCAGGCCTTTACAACAGGACCACATGCAGAACAGTGCTGTTAGAACCCTGCGGAAGGACTGGAGGGACCTCTGATCCACCCCAGGCCTTTACAACAGGACCACATGCAGAACAGTGCTGTTAGAACCCTGCGGAAGGACTAGAGGGACCTCTGATCCACCCCAGGCCTTTACAACAGGACAACATGCAGAACGGTCCTGTTAGAACCCTGCGGAAGGACTGGAGGAACCTCTGATCCACCCCAGGCCTTTACAACAGGACGACATGCAGAACAGTGCTGTTAGAACCCTGCGGAAGGACTGGAGGGACCTTTGATCCACCCCAGGCCTTTTCAACAGGACCACATGCAGAACAGTGCTGTTAGAACCCTGCGGAAGGACTGGAGGGACCTCTGATCCACCCCAGGCCTTTACAACAGGACCACATGCAGAACAGTGCTGTTAGAACCCTGCGGAAGGACTGGAGGGACCTCTGATCCACCCCATGCCTTTACAACAGGACCACATGCAGAACAGTGCTGTTAGAACCCTGCGGAAGGACTAGAGGGACCTCTGATCCACCCCAGGCCTTTACAACAGGACCACATGCAGAACAGTGCTGTTAGAACCCTGCGGAAGGACTGGAGGGACCTCTGATCCACCCCAGGCCTTTACAACAGGATGACATGCAGAACAGTGCTGTTAGAACCCTGCGGAAGGACTAGAGGGACCTCTGATCCACCCCAGGCCTTTACAACAGGATGATATGCAGAACACTGCTGTTAGAACCCTGCGGAAGGACTGGAGGGACCTCTGATCCACCCCAGGCCTTTACAACAGGACAACATGCAGAACGGTGCTGTTAGAACCCTGCAGAAGGACTGGAGGGACCTCTGATCCACCCCAGGCCTTCACAACAGGACAACATGTAGAACAGTGCTGTTAGAACCCTGCGGAAGGACTGGAGGGACCTCTGATCCACCCCAGGCCTTTACAGCAGGACAACATGCAGAACAGTGCTGTTAGAACCCTGCAGAAGGACTGGAGGGACCTCTGATCCACCCCAGGCCTTCACAACAGGACAACATGTAGAACAGTGCTGTTAGAACCCTGCGGAAGGACTGGAGGGACCTCTGATCCACCCCAGGCCTTTACAGCAGGACAACATGCAACCCGGTGCTGTTAGAACCCTGTGCAAGGACTGGAGGGACCTCTAATCCACTTCAGGCCTTTACAGCAGGACCACATGCAGAACAGTGCTGTTAGAACCCTGCGGAAGGACTAGAGGGACCTCTGATCCACCCCAGGCCTTTACAACAGGACCACATGCAGAACAGTGCTGTTAGAACCCTGCGGAAGGACTGGAGGGACCTCTGATCCACCCCAGGCCTTTACAACAGGATGACATGCAGAACAGTGCTGTTAGAACCCTGCGGAAGGACTAGAGGGACCTCTGATCCACCCCAGGCCTTTACAACAGGATGATATGCAGAACACTGCTGTTAGAACCCTGCGGAAGGACTGGAGGGACCTCTGATCCACCCCAGGCCTTTACAACAGGACAACATGCAGAACGGTGCTGTTAGAACCCTGCAGAAGGACTGGAGGGACCTCTGATCCACCCCAGGCCTTCACAACAGGACAACATGTAGAACAGTGCTGTTAGAACCCTGCGGAAGGACTGGAGGGACCTCTGATCCACCCCAGGCCTTTACAGCAGGACAACATGCAGAACAGTGCTGTTAGAACCCTGCAGAAGGACTGGAGGGACCTCTGATCCACCCCAGGCCTTCACAACAGGACAACATGTAGAACAGTGCTGTTAGAACCCTGCGGAAGGACTGGAGGGACCTCTGATCCACCCCAGGCCTTTACAGCAGGACAACATGCAACCCGGTGCTGTTAGAACCCTGTGCAAGGACTGGAGGGACCTCTAATCCACTTCAGGCCTTTACAGCAGGACCACATGCAGAACAGTGCTGTTAGAACCCTGCGGAAGGACTGGAGGGACCTCTGATCCACCCCAGGCCTTTACAACAGGACCACATGCAGAACAGTGCTGTTAGAACCCTGCGGAAGGACTGGAGGGACCTCTGATCCACCCCAGGCCTTTACAACAGGACCACATGCAGAACAGTGCTGTTAGAACCCTGCGGAAGGACTAGAGGGACCTCTGATCCACCCCAGGCCTTTACAACAGGACAACATGCAGAACGGTCCTGTTAGAACCCTGCGGAAGGACTGGAGGAACCTCTGATCCACCCCAGGCCTTTACAACAGGACGACATGCAGAACAGTGCTGTTAGAACCCTGCGGAAGGACTGGAGGGACCTTTGATCCACCCCAGGCCTTTACAACAGGACCACATGCAGAACAGTGCTGTTAGAACCCTGCGGAAGGACTGGAAGGACCTCTGATCCACCCCATGCCTTTACAACAGGACCACATGCAGAACAGTGCTGTTAGAACCCTGCGGAAGGACTAGAGGGAACTCTGATCCACCCCAGGCCTTTACAACAGGACCACATGCAGAACAGTGCTGTTAGAACCCTGCGGAAGGACTGGAGGGACCTCTGATGCACCCCAGGCCTTTACAACAGGATGACATGCAGAACATTGATGTTAGAACCCTGCGGAAGGACTAGAGGGACCTCTGATCCACCCCAGGCCTTTACAACAGGATGATATGCAGAACACTGCTGTTAGAACCCTGCGGAAGGACTGGAGGGACCTCTGATCCACCCCAGGCCTTTACAACAGGACAACATGCAGAACGGTGCTGTTAGAACCCTGCAGAAGGACTGGAGGGACCTCTGATCCACCCCAGGCCTTCACAACAGGACAACATGTAGAACAGTGCTGTTAGAACCCTGCGGAAGGACTGGAGGGACCTCTGATCCACCCCAGGCCTTTACAGCAGGACAACATGCAACCCGGTGCTGTTAGAACCCTGTGCAAGGACTGGAGGGAACTCTAATCCACTTCAGGCCTTTACAGCAGGACAACATGCAGAACAGTGCTGTTAGAACCCTGCGGAAGGACTAGAGGGACCTCTGATCCACCCCAGGCCTTTACAACAGGACCACATGCAGAACAGTGCTGTTAGAACCCTGCGGAAGGACTGGAGGGACCTCTGATCCACCCCAGGCCTTTACAACAGGACCACATGCAGAACAGTGCTGTTAGAACCCTGCGGAAGGACTAGAGGGACCTCTGATCCACCCCAGGCCTTTACAACAGGACAACATGCAGAACGGTGCTGTTAGAACCCTGCGGAAGGACTGGAGGGACCTCTGATCCACCCCAGGCCTTTACAACAGGACGACATGCAGAACAGTGCTGTTAGAACCCTGCGGAAGGACTGGAGGGACCTCTGATCCACCCCAGGCCTTTACAACAGGACCACATGCAGAACAGTGCTGTTAGAACCCTGCGGAAGGACTGGAGGGACCTCTGATCCACCCCAGGCCTTTACAACAGGACCACATGCAGAACAGTGCTGTTAGAACCCTGCGGAAGGACTGGAGGGACCTCTGATCCACCCCAGGCCTTTACAACAGGACAACATGCAGAACGGTGCTGTTAGAACCCTGCGGAAGGACTAGAGGGACCTCTGATCCACCCCAGGCCTTTACAACAGGACGACATGCAGAACAGTGCTGTTAGAACCCTGCGGAAGGACTGGAGGGACCTCTGATCCACCCCAGGCCTTTACAACAGGACCACATGCAGAACAGTGCTGTTAGAACCCTGCGGAAGGACTGGAGGGACCTCTGATCCACCCCAGGCCTTTACAACAGGACCACATGCAGAACAGTGCTGTTAGAACCCTGCGGAAGGACTAGAGGGACCTCTGATCCACCCCAGGCCTTTACAACAGGACCACATGCAGAACAGTGCTGTTAGAACCCTGCAGAAGGACTGGAGGGACCTCTGATCCACCCCAGGCCTTTACAACAGGACAACATGTAGAACAGTGCTGTTAGAACCCTGCGGAAGGACTGGAGGGACCTCTGATCCACCCCAGGCCTTTACAGCAGGACAACATGCAGAACGGTGCTGTTAGAACCCTGTGCAAGGACTGGAGGGACCTCTGATCCACCCCAGGCCTTTACAACAGGACAACATGCAGAACAGGTGCTGTTAGAACCCTGCGGAAGGACTGGAGGGACCTCTGATCCACCCCAGGCCTTTACAAAAAGACAACATGCAGAACGGTGCTGTTAGAACCCTGCGGAAGGACTGGAGGGACCTCTGATCCACCCCAGGCCTTTACAACAGGATGACATGCCGAACAGTGCTGTTAGAACCCTGCGGAAGGACTGGAGGGACCTCTGATCCACCCCAGGCCTTTACGACAGGATGACATGCAGAACAGTGCTGTTAGAACCCTGCGGAAGGACTGGAGGGACCTCTGATCCACCCCAGGCCTTTACAACAGGACCACATGCAGAACAGTGCTGTTAGAACCCTGCGGAAGGACTAGAGGGACCTCTGATCCACCCCAGGCCTTTACAACAGGACCACATGCAGAACAGTGCTGTTAGAACCCTGCGGAAGGACTAGAGGGACCTCTGATCCACCCCAGGCCTTTACAACAGGACCACATGCAGAACAGTGCTGTTAGAACCCTGCGGAAGGACTAGAGGGACCTCTGATCCACCCCAGGCCTTTACAGCAGGACCACATGCAGAACAGTGCTGTTAGAACCCTGCGGAAGGACTAGAGGGACCTCTGATCCACCCCAGGCCTTTACAACAGGGCGACATGCAGAACCGTGCTGTTAGAACCCTGCGGAAGGACTGGAGGGACCTCTGATCCACCCCAGGCCTTTACAACAGGACCACATGCAGAACAGTGCTGTTAGAACCCTGCGGAAGGACTGGAGGGACCTCTGATCCACCCCAGGCCTTTACAACAGGATGACATGCAGAACAGTGCTGTTAGAACCCTGCGGAAGGACTAGAGGGACCTCTGATCCACCCCAGGCCTTTACAACAGGATGATATGCAGAACACTGCTGTTAGAACCCTGCGGAAGGACTGGAGGGACCTCTGATCCACCCCAGGCCTTTACAACAGGACAACATGCAGAACGGTGCTGTTAGAACCCTGCAGAAGGACTGGAGGGACCTCTGATCCACCCCAGGCCTTCACAACAGGACAACATGTAGAACAGTGCTGTTAGAACCCTGCGGAAGGACTGGAGGGACCTCTAATCCACTTCAGGCCTTTACAGCAGGACAACATGCAGAACAGTGCTGTTAGAACCCTGCGGAAGGACTAGAGGGACCTCTGATCCACCCCAGGCCTGTACAACAGGACCACATGCAGAACAGTGCTGTTAGAACCCTGCGGAAGGACTGGAGGGACCTCTGATCCACCCCAGGCCTTTACAACAGGACCACATGCAGAACAGTGCTGTTAGAACCCTGCGGAAGGACTAGAGGGACCTCTGATCGACCCTAGGCCTTTACAACAGGACAACATGCAGAACAGTGCTGTTAGAACCCTGCGGAAGGACTAGAGGGACCTCTGATGCACCCCAGGCCTTTACAACAGGACCACATGCAGAACAGTGCTGTTACAACCCTGCGGAAGGACTAGAGGGACCTCTGATCCACCCCAAACCTTTACAACAGGACAACATATAGAACAGTGCTGTTAGAACCCTGCGGAAGGACTGGAGGGACCTCTGATCCACCCCAGGCCTTTACAGCAGGACAACATGCAGAACGGTGCTGTTAGAACCCTGTGCAAGGACTGGAGGGACCTCTGATCCACCCCATGCCTTTACAACAGGACAACATGCAGAACAGGTGCTGTTAGAACCCTGCGGAAGGACTGGAGGGACCTCTGATCCACCCCAGGCCTTTACAAAAAGACAACATGCAGAACAGGTGCTGTTAGAACCCTGCGGAAGGACTGGAGGGACCTCTGATCCACCCCAGGCCTTTACAACAGGATGACATGCAGAACAGTGCTGTTAGAACCCTGCGGAAGGACTGGAGGGACCTCTGATCCACCCCAGGCCTTTACAACAGGACAACATGCAGAACAGTGCTGTTAGAACCCTGCGGAAGGACTGGAGGGACCTCTGATCCACCCCAGGCCTTTACAGCAGGACAACATGCAAACCGGTGCTGTTAGAACCCTGTGCAAGGACTGGAGGGACCTCTAATCCACTTCACGCCTTTACAGCAGGACAACATGCAGAACAGTGCTGTTAGAACCCTGCGGAAGGACTAGAGGGACCTCTGATCCACCCCAGGCCTTTACAACAGGACCACATGCAGAACAGTGCTGTTAGAACCCTGCGGAAGGACTGGAGGGACCTCTGATCCACCCCAGGCCTTTACAACAGGACCACATGCAGAACAGTGCTGTTAGAACCCTGCGGAAGGACTAGAGGGACCTCTGATCCACCCCAGGCCTTTACAACAGGACAACATGCAGAACAGTGCTGTTAGAAACCTGCGGAAGGACTAGAGGGACCTCTGATCCACCCCAGGCCTTTACAACAGGACCACATGCAGAACAGTGCTGTTAGAACCCTGCGGAAGGACTAGAGGGACCTCTGATCCACCCCAGGCCTTTACAACAGGACAACATGTAGAACAGTGCTGTTAGAACCCTGCGGAAGGACTGGAGGGACCTCTGATCCACCCCAGGCCTTTACAACAGGACCACATGCAGAACAGTGCTGTTAGAACCCTGCGGAAGGACTAGAGGGACCTCTGATCCACCCCAGGCCTTTACAACAGGACAACATGCAGAACAGTGCTGTTAGAAACCTGCGGAAGGACTAGAGGGACCTCTGATCCACCCCAGGCCTTTACAACAGGACCACATGCAGAACAGTGCTGTTAGAACCCTGCGGAAGGACTAGAGGGACCTCTGATCCACCCCAGGCCTTTACAACAGGATGACATGCCGAACAGTGCTGTTAGAACCCTGCGGAAGGACTGGAGGGACCTCTGATCCACCCCAGGCCTTTACGACAGGATGACATGCAGAACAGTGCTGTTAGAACCCTGCGGAAGGACTGGAGGGACCTCTGATCCACCCCAGGCCTTTACAACAGGACCACATGCAGAACAGTGCTGTTAGAACCCTGCGGAAGGACTAGAGGGACCTCTGATCCACCCCAGGCCTTTACAACAGGACCACATGCAGAACAGTGCTGTTAGAACCCTGCGGAAGGACTAGAGGGACCTCTGATCCACCCCAGGCCTTTACAACAGGACCACATGCAGAACAGTGCTGTTAGAACCCTGCGGAAGGACTAGAGGGACCTCTGATCCACCCCAGGCCTTTACAGCAGGACCACATGCAGAACAGTGCTGTTAGAACCCTGCGGAAGGACTAGAGGGACCTCTGATCCACCCCAGGCCTTTACAACAGGGCGACATGCAGAACCGTGCTGTTAGAACCCTGCGGAAGGACTGGAGGGACCTCTGATCCACCCCAGGCCTTTACAACAGGACCACATGCAGAACAGTGCTGTTAGAACCCTGCGGAAGGACTGGAGGGACCTCTGATCCACCCCAGGCCTTTACAACAGGATGACATGCAGAACAGTGCTGTTAGAACCCTGCGGAAGGACTAGAGGGACCTCTGATCCACCCCAGGCCTTTACAACAGGATGATATGCAGAACACTGCTGTTAGAACCCTGCGGAAGGACTGGAGGGACCTCTGATCCACCCCAGGCCTTTACAACAGGACAACATGCAGAACGGTGCTGTTAGAACCCTGCAGAAGGACTGGAGGGACCTCTGATCCACCCCAGGCCTTCACAACAGGACAACATGTAGAACAGTGCTGTTAGAACCCTGCGGAAGGACTGGAGGGACCTCTAATCTACTTCAGGCCTTTACAGCAGGACAACATGCAGAACAGTGCTGTTAGAACCCTGCGGAAGGACTAGAGGGACCTCTGATCCACCCCAGGCCTGTACAACAGGACCACATGCAGAACAGTGCTGTTAGAACCCTGCGGAAGGACTAGAGGGACCTCTGATCCACCCCAGGCCTTTACAACAGGACCACATGCAGAACAGTGCTGTTAGAACCCTGCGGAAGGACTAGAGGGACCTCTGATCGACCCTAGGCCTTTACAACAGGACAACATGCAGAACAGTGCTGTTAGAACCCTGCGGAAGGACTAGAGGGACCTCTGATGCACCCCAGGCCTTTACAACAGGACCACATGCAGAACAGTGCTGTTACAACCCTGCGGAAGGACTAGAGGGACCTCTGATCCACCCCAAACCTTTACAACAGGACAACATATAGAACAGTGCTGTTAGAACCCTGCGGAAGGACTGGAGGGACCTCTGATCCACCCCAGGCCTTTACAGCAGGACAACATGCAGAACGGTGCTGTTAGAACCCTGTGCAAGGACTGGAGGGACCTCTGATCCACCCCATGCCTTTACAACAGGACAACATGCAGAACAGGTGCTGTTAGAACCCTGCGGAAGGACTGGAGGGACCTCTGATCCACCCCAGGCCTTTACAAAAAGACAACATGCAGAACAGGTGCTGTTAGAACCCTGCGGAAGGACTGGAGGGACCTCTGATCCACCCCAGGCCTTTACAACAGGATGACATGCAGAACAGTGCTGTTAGAACCCTGCGGAAGGACTGGAGGGACCTCTGATCCACCCCAGGCCTTTACAACAGGACAACATGCAGAACAGTGCTGTTAGAACCCTGCGGAAGGACTGGAGGGACCTCTGATCCACCCCAGGCCTTTACAGCAGGACAACATGCAAACCGGTGCTGTTAGAACCCTGTGCAAGGACTGGAGGGACCTCTAATCCACTTCACGCCTTTACAGCAGGACAACATGCAGAACAGTGCTGTTAGAACCCTGCGGAAGGACTAGAGGGACCTCTGATCCACCCCAGGCCTTTACAACAGGACCACATGCAGAACAGTGCTGTTAGAACCCTGCGGAAGGACTGGAGGGACCTCTGATCCACCCCAGGCCTTTACAACAGGACCACATGCAGAACAGTGCTGTTAGAACCCTGCGGAAGGACTAGAGGGACCTCTGATCCACCCCAGGCCTTTACAACAGGACAACATGCAGAACAGTGCTGTTAGAAACCTGCGGAAGGACTAGAGGGACCTCTGATCCACCCCAGGCCTTTACAACAGGACCACATGCAGAACAGTGCTGTTAGAACCCTGCGGAAGGACTAGAGGGACCTCTGATCCACCCCAGGCCTTTACAACAGGACAACATGTAGAACAGTGCTGTTAGAACCCTGCGGAAGGTCTGGAGGGACCTCTGATCCACCCCAGGCCTTTACAGCAGGACAACATGCAGAACGGTGCTGTTAGAACCCTGTGCAAGGACTGGAGGGACCTCTGATCCACCCCAGGCCTTTACAACAGGACAACATGCAGAACAGGTGCTGTTAGAACCCTGCGGAAGGACTGGAGGGACCTCTGATCCACCCCAGGCCTTTACAAAAAGACAACATGCAGAACATGTGCTGTTAGAACCCTGCGGAAGGACTGGAGGGACCTCTGATCCACCCCAGGCCTTTACAACAGGATGACATGCACAACAGTGCTGTTAGAACCCTGCGGAAGGACTGGAGGGACCTCTGATCCACCCCAGGCCTTTACAACAGGATGACATGCACAACAGTGCTGTTAGAACCCTGCGGAAGGACTGGAGGGACCTCTGATCCACCCCAGGCCTTTACAACAGGACAACATGCAGAACAGTGCTGTTAGAACCCTGCGGAAGGACTGGAGGGACCTCTGATCCACCCCAGGCCTTTACAACAGGACGACATGCAGAACAGTGCTGTTAGAACCCTGCGGAAGGACTGGAGGGACCTCTGATCCACCCCAGGCCTTTACAACAGGACCACATGCAGAACAGTGCTGTTAGAACCCTGCGGAAGGACTAGAGGGACCTCTGATCCACCCCAGGCCTTTACAACAGGACAACATGTAGAACAGTGCTGTTAGAACCCTGCGGAAGGACTGGAGGGACCTCTGATCCACCCCAGGCCTTTACAGCAGGACAACATGCAGAACGGTGCTGTTAGAACCCTGTGCAAGGACTGGAGGGACCTCTGATCCACCCCAGGCCTTTACAACAGGACAACATGTAGAACAGGTGCTGTTAGAACCCTGCGGAAGGACTGGAGGGACCTCTGATCCACCCCAGGCCTTTACATCAGGACAACATGCAGAACAGGTGCTGTTAGAACCCTGCGGAAGGACTGGAGGGACCTCTGATCCACCCCAGGCCTTTACAACAGGATGACATGCAGAACAGGTGCTGTCAGAACCCTGCGGAAGGACTGGAGGGACCTCTGATCCACCCCAGGCCTTTACAAAAAGACAACATGCAGAACAGGTGCTGTTAGAACCCTGCGTAAGGACTGGAGGGACCTCTGATCCACCCCAGGCCTTTACAACAGGATGATATGCAGAACACTGCTGTTAGAACCCTGCGGAAGGACTGGAGGGACCTCTGATCCACCCCAGGCCTTTACAACAGGACAACATGTAGAACGGTGCTGTTAGAACCCTGCAGAAGAACTAGAGGGACCTCTGATCCACCCCAGGCCTTTACAACAGGACCACATGCAGAACAGTGCCGTTAGAACCCTGCGGAAGGACTGGAGGGACCTCTGATCCACCCCAGGCCTTTACAACAGGACCACATGCAGAACAGTGCTATTAGAACCCTGCGGAAGGACTAGAGGGACCTCTGATCCACCCCAGGCCTTCACAACAGGACCACATGCAGAACAGTGCTGTTAGAACCCTGCGGAAGGACTGGAGGGACCTCTGATCCACCCCAGGCCTTTACAACAGGATGACATGCAGAACAGTGCTGTTAGAACCCTGCGGAAGGACTGGAGGGACCTCTGATCCACCCCAGGCCTTTACAACAGGACAACATGCAGAACAGTGCTGTTAGAACCCTGTGCAAGGACAGGAGGGACCTCTAATCCACCCCAGGCCTTTACAGCAGGACAACATGCAGAACAGTGCTGTTAGAACCCTGCGGAAGGACTAGAGGGACCTCTGATCCACCCCAAGCCTTTACAACAGGACCACATGCAGAACAGTGCTGTTAGAACCCTGCGGAAGGACTGGAGGGACCTCTGATCCACCCCAGGCCTTTACAACAGGACCACATGCAGAACAGTGCTGTTAGAACCCTGCGGAAGGACTAGAGGGACCTCTGATCCACCCCAGGCCTTCACAACAGGACAACATGTAGAACAGTGCTGTTAGAACCCTGCGGAAGGACTGGAGGGACCTCTGATCCACCCCAGGCCTTTACAGCAGGACAACATGCAACCAGGTGCTGTTAGAACCCTGTGCAAGGACTGGAGGGACCTCTAATCCACCCCAGGCCTTTACAGCAGGACAACATGCAGAACAGTGCTGTTAGAACCCTGCGGAAGGACTGGAGGGACCTCTGATCCACCCCAGGCCTTTACAACAGGGCGACATGCAGAACCGTGCTGTTAGAACCCTGCGGAAGGACTGGAGGGACCTCTGATCCACCCCAGGCCTTTACAACAGGACCACATGCAGAACAGTGCTGTTAGAACCCTGCGGAAGGACTGGAGGGACCTCTGATCCACCCCAGGCCTTTACAACAGGATGACATGCAGAACAGTGCTGTTAGAACCCTGCGGAAGGACTAGAGGGACCTCTGATCCACCCCAGGCCTTTACAACAGGATGACATGCAGAACACTCCTGTTAGAACCCTGCGGATGGACTGGAGGGACCTCTGATCCACCCCAGGCCTTTACAATAGGACAACATGCAGAACGGTGCTGTTAGAACCCTGCAGAAGGACTGGAGGGACCTCTGATCCACCCCAGGCCTTCACAACAGGACAACATGTAGAACAGTGCTGTTAGAACCCTGCGGAAGGACTGGAGGGACCTCTGATCCACCCCAGGCCTTTACAGCAGGACAACATGCAGAACGGTGCTGTTAGAACCATGTGCAAGGACTGGAGGGACCTCTAATCCACCCCAGGCCTTTACAGCAGGACAACATGCAGAACAGTGCTGTTAGAACCCTGCGGAAGGACTAGAGGGACCTCTGATCCACCCCAGGCCTTTACAACAGGACAACATGCAGAACAGTGCTGTTAGAACCCTGTGCAAGGACTGGAGGGACCTCTAATCCACCCCAGGCCTTTACAGCAGGACAACATGCAGAACAGTGCTGTTAGAACCCTGCGGAAGGACTAGAGGGACCTCTGATCCACCCCAGGCCTTTACAACAGGACCACATGCAGAACAGTGCTGTTAGAACCCTGCGGAAGGACTGGAGGGACCTCTGATCCACCCCAGGCCTTTACAACAGGACCACATGCAGAACAGTGCTGTTAGAACCCTGCGGAAGGACTAGAGGGACCTCTGATCCACCCCAGGCCTTCACAACAGGACAACATGTAGAACAGTGCTGTTAGAACCCTGCGGAAGGACTGGAGGGACCTCTGATCCACCCCAGGCCTTTACAGCAGGACAACATGCAACCCGGTGCTGTTAGAACCCTGTGCAAGGACTGGAGGGACCTCTAATCCACCCCAGGCCTTTACAGCAGGACAACATGCAGAACAGTGCTGTTAGAACCCTGCGGAAGGACTAGAGGGACCTCTGATCCACCCCAGGCCTTTACAACAGGACCACATGCAGAACAGTGCTGTTAGAACCCTGCGGAAGGACTGGAGGGACCTCTGATCCACCCCAGGCCTTTACAACAGGACCACATGCAGAACAGTGCTGTTAGAACCCTGCGGAAGGACTAGAGGGACCTCTGATCCACCCCAGGCCTTTACAACAGGACAACATGCAGAACAGTGCTGTTAGAACCCTGCGGAAGGACTAGAGGGACCTCTGATCCACCCCAGGCCTTTACAACAGGACCACATGCAGAACAGTGCTGTTAGAACCCTGCGGAAGGACTAGAGGGACCTCTGATCCACCCCAGGCCTTTACAACAGGACAACATGCAGAACAGGTGCTGTTAGAACCCTGCGGAAGGACTGGAGGGACCTCTGATCCACCCCAGGCCTTTACAACAGGACCACATGCAGAACAGTGCTGTTAGAACCCTGCGGAAGGACTGGAGGGACCTCTGATCCACCCCAGGCCTTTACAACAGGGCGACATGCAGAACCGTGCTGTTAGAACCCTGCGGAAGGACTGGAGGGACCTCTGATCCACCCCAGGCCTTTACAACAGGACCACATGCAGAACAGTGCTGTTAGAACCCTGCGGAAGGACTGGAGGGACCTCTGATCCACCCCAGGCCTTTACAACAGGATGACATGCAGAACAGTGCTGTTAGAACCCTGCGGAAGGACTAGAGGGACCTCTGATCCACCCCAGGCCTTTACAACAGGATGACATGCAGAACACTGCTGTTAGAACCCTGCGGAAGGACTGGAGGGACCTCTGATCCACCCCAGGCCTTTACAATAGGACAACATGCAGAACGGTGCTGTTAGAACCCTGCAGAAGGACTGGAGGGACCTCTGATCCACCCCAGGCCTTCACAACAGGACAACATGTAGAACAGTGCTGTTAGAACCCTGCGGAAGGACTGGAGGGACCTCTGATCCACCCCAGGCCTTTACAGCAGGACAACATGCAGAACGGTGCTGTTAGAACCCTGTGCAAGGACTGGAGGGACCTCTAATCCACCCCAGGCCTTTACAGCAGGACAACATGCAGAACAGTGCTGTTAGAACCCTGCGGAAGTACTAGAGGGACCTCTGATCCACCCCAGGCCTTTACAACAGGACCACATGCAGAACAGTGCTGTTAGAACCCTGCGGAAGGACTGGAGGGACCTCTGATCCACCCCAGGCCTTTACAACAGGACCACATGCAGAACAGTGCTGTTAGAACCCTGCGGAAGGACTAGAGGGACCTCTGATCCACCCCAGGCCTTTACAACAGGACCACATGCAGAACAGTGCTGTTAGAACCCTGTGCAAGGACTGGAGGGACCTCTGATCCACCCCAGGCCTTTACAACAGGACAACATGCAGAACAGGTGCTGTTAGAACCCTGCGGAAGGACTGGAGGGACCTCTGATCCACCCCAGGCCTTTACAACAGGACAACATGCAGAACGGTGCTGTTAGAACCCTGTGCAAGGACTGGAGGGACCTCTGATCCACCCCAGGCCTTTACAACAGGACAACATGCAGAACATGTGCTGTTAGAACCCTGCGGAAGGACTGGAGGGACCTCTGATCCACCCCAGGCCTTTACAACAGGACAACATGCAGAACGGTGCTGTTAGAACCCTGTGCAAGGACTGGAGGGACCTCTGATCCACCCCAGGCCTTTACAACAGGACAACATGCAGAACAGGTGCTGTTAGAACCCTGCGGAAGGACTGGAGGGACCTCTGATCCACCCCAGGCCTTTACAAAAAGACAACATGCAGAACAGGTGCTGTTAGAACCCTGCGGAAGGACTGGAGGGACCTCTGATCCACCCCAGGCCTTTACAACAGGATGACATGCAGAACAGTGCTGTTAGAACCCTGCGGAAGGACTGGAGGGACCTCTGATCCACCCCAGGCCTTTACAACAGGACAACATGCAGAACAGGTGCTGTTAGAACCCTGCGGAAGGACTGGAGGGACCTCTGATCCACCCCAGGCCTTTACAACAGGATGACATGCAGAACAGTGCTGTTAGAACCCTGCGGAAGGACTGGAGGGACCTCTGATTCACCCCAGGCCTTTACAACAGGACAACATGCAGAACGGTGCTGTTAGAACCCTGCGGAAGGACTGGAGGGACCTCTGATCCACCCCAGGCCTTTACAACAGGACGACATGCAGAACAGTGCTGTTAGAACCCTGCGGAAGGACTGGAGGGACCTCTGATCCACCCCAGGCCTTTACAATAGGACAACATGCAGAACGGTGCTGTTAGAACCCTGCGGAAGGACTGGAGGGACCTCTGATCCACCCCAAGCTCTTGCAACTGGAAGCAATGTTGTTACAGCTCAATACGTTTGTGCATAAGCCGCATTCGACTTCTAGTGCGTATCTTCTGCAGGTGAAACATATAAAAAATCTTCGGCAAAAAGACTGGGGGTACCCCTGATCCTCCCCAGGCCCTTCATAACAGCTCTTACCTGGTGCAGAACTAGTCGAGCCCTGATATTACTGACGCACACGATGGCACGGATAGTCGCCGCAACCCGGTCCAGCTCCTGCTCGTGCATGTGGCGGCAAGGAAACAGTCTGATGTGCCATCGTACTTGGATACGTGTCTGTTAGTGTTGCAGCCTGCGGAAGGCATATTGAACACAAGGGTCAGTGCTTGTGGGGCAAAGCGGGCAGGAAGGTCACAGAGGCATGGGCAAGCATCTACGGCAACTTCAAGCATTGTTCTATTATTGCAGATGGGTGTCCAATCCTTATACTGCTAGGCTATGGAGCATGAAGGCTCTTGTTTCCTTGGCGCTTGCGATTCGTCACCAGCCAGAAATGTCACCCCAGTGCCTCCGAAGCCAGGGTTCGGCTGATCACAATGCCGCTGGCTCCATGCCATGCTGTATGCAGCTCCTTGATTACAATATACTAGAGCAGCGCTTATTCCTGGCAGCACCTTGCACGCGTAGGCATGTCTATTTCGCTAGCATGCTGCTTCACCAGTCACAGGTGGTCACCCTAGCATTCTTCGACGCGGAACTCTAGGGGGCAGGAAATGGTCTGTCTAACCGCCAACACATTTGGCTGTGCTATATGGAGGCCGGCAGAACGCCTGCATAAGTAATCCTAACATACCTACGGTGAAGCAGTGCCTGCTGACTGCTGCTCAAGTGCGTCCTCGGTCGTGCGAGATTGTGAAGCACGGCAGCATTTCAAACCACCCGATGCTGAAAACATGTTTGGCCGTATATGTCCCCTTGGCCATCTCTCGCTCGCATACAGCACCAAGCAGACCAGTCCTGCATCCTTGCTCACGCTGCATATGCAGCTCATAGGCATCCATAGCATCCATCATAGCATCATAGCATCCATCCAGGCGCGCCAAAACTAACAATCACTAGCACGTGCGGTAAGAAAACAGAGCTATGGTCGGGTCTACACGAATTCAAAAAGTGACAACACGAGTGACCATTCTGGTTCGTGGTGGCGCGTCCCTCATACCTTTTTCCAATTACATCCCACGCAATAGGTCCCCTCATGCAACATTAGAGCCACGTGTAGCTTGTGCGTTGGTGCTTCAATATCCACCTCTACCCGGTCGATCTCGTCGCTCACTGACTTGCCTACCGTGCATGAGTCGTTGAGCTGCCCATATGGACCATGCGCCGAACAGCTCTCTAATCATCATTATTAGCATGTAGCAGTCTGATATATATACGGCTTTTAACCTGTATGTTGCGTTTCAATGCCACGGTCTTCCAAGGAAGCTCCTGACGCGGGAGATGCTGCCAACCCTGGTCATCAGACGTCTGAGCAATTCGGAGAGGTACATCCCGAGTTAGAGAGCAGAGGTGCTGTAGATGATGAAGCTCGTACAGGTGCCTGCTCTGCTGACGATGCCGATCTGGAAGGAGATGGCAACGACGGTTCTCTTTCCGATGACTCGGACGTTGACTACGGTCCAGTACCCCAGGACATGCCACGCTCCCAACGAGATGCCTGGAAGACCATCAAGAACAACAACAAACGGTTCACGGGTCGGTTCTCTGAAAACAGGTGGCAGCAGCACTACAGTAACAACCGTGCAAAGGGAGGTCGCATCAAACCTCCGGGTCTCTCTGAATTCGGGCCTCAGATCGTTACCGTTGTACTTCCCGTACATGAAGGGGCGAATCCGAGGTATCACGTCGCTGGGTGTGAGAAATTCACCACTGAAGGGCAAGAGTTGGTGTTGGAAGCCGTGGAGGGCGTTTCATATGCTATGATGCTCGCGAGGGAGCTGTCACAGGTAAATACTGCGATGCAGCATGCCTGATGAGCTGTTCTGTCCATATTCGCAGGCCTCTTTGATGCCTGCAGTAAGCCATGTTACAGACTTGCTGTTGACTACCTACAGGCTCCTGTACTCCTATCTCTAGAACTACAATCAGCTTGCTTTGTGCGGCTTAAGTTCACCATAGAGTCACAGCACTCCGGATCCAAGTTCAGGACCTTTAGTCTTGTGTAATGGTTGCAATTTGAGCAGAACAGGGATGTGACTCAAGCTGCTCAGGTAGTTCTTTCCTAGCCTTGTCTCCTCCATTGTGGATGCTCTCCATTAAAATATCCACACTAAGGCGTAGCCTGATCCATTGGGTGTCTGCTGCCCTTTGACATTGCCTGAAAAAATACTGTCTGCTCTCTTCTGTCTCATATCCAGTTTCAACGCAAGGTGAAGCCTTTAGCAAGGAAGCAGAAGCAGCTGCTGGCAAAGCTCCTCATGAAGCGAAAGAAGGCAGCAAAACCAGCTGGACGGAGGCGGAAGCAGAAGGAGGCGAGGGCTGGGGAATTGCAGGGACAAGCGCAGGGGTTGCAGCAGCAGCCTAAGCATGCAGGAAGGGCACGGCGGCGCTCGGGCAGCAGCAGTGGGTCATCCTCAGGGTCTGATGAGGCAGCAGACGACGAGTTAGACTCCAGTGAAGACAGCGATGATGAGCGGGAGGGTAAAGCAGCACGCCATGCCAGCAAGCAGCAGTCTGGAGCACGGGGCACAGCAAGGGGGTTAGCTCCCTCTGCACACCTGCAGACTCAAATGCGGCAGGCAGGAAGCATTCTAAAGCGGGTGCTGCAAGGCCAGTTTGGGGATGACTGGAAAGCCCATGAGTGCAATGGTGGCGTGGTAGAGGGTAACTGGCGGCTGCAGTACACTGTACCGCAGCTACGCAACGCCTCTCAGGGTGATGGTGGGGGACGCTGCCACGTGAAGCAGCAGGAGGGGAAAGAGCAGCAGGAGAGGGAACACCAGCAGGAGGGGAAAGAGCAGCAGGAGAGGGAACACCAGCAGGAGGGGAAGGAGCAGCAGGAGGGGAAGGAGCAGCAGGAGGGGAAGGAGCACCAAAAAGGGAAAGAGCAGCAGGAGGGGAAAGGGCAGCAGGAAGGGAAGGAGCAGCAGCAGAAGGGGAAGGAGAGGCAGCAGAAGGGGAAGGAGCGGCAGCATGGGGAGCAGCAGCAGAAGGGGAAGGAGCGGCAGCATGGGGAGCAGCAACAGCCCAGGCCACTGCCTAGGAAGTGTGGGTGTGGTGGCAGCTGTGGGGCAGCCAGGCAGGTCTTGTCTTTTCCTAGCGACGTGCCTCTCATCACTAGGGATGCTTGGAACAGCAAAGGCAGTTCCATCAGTATTGCCAAGTGGCTTCAGGAGTGCCCCCTTTTACAGGCTGAGGGGCCTTATCCTGCTCTTGCTACCGAAGCCCGAAAGTTGCTGCAGCAGTTGCAGTCCTCAGATGTTGCTGCCTCTACTGCAGCTCCTGCTCCACGCGCAGGTGGCGGAAGGGCAGCAGCAGCTGCGACTGCTGCGGCGGCAGGTGCAAAGCTACAAGCAGTTGACATGGCAATTAGGTCAGGGAAAGCAGCAGCAGCGGCCACAGTGGGCGGAGAGGTACGAGCAGTTGACACAAATCCTGTGCTAGGGCAAGCAGCAAGAGCTGTGACTGGCAAAAAGGTAGAAAGAGCAGCTGCAGCGCCAGCTGGGGCTGGAGGTGCAGCAGCAGCAGTGAATTTAGAAGAAATAGGAGCAGTAGGGGGGCCTCCGGGGAATGCTACGGCAGCGATAACCCCTTCAAGGGTATATGCAGCAGTAGAGGTCGCAGTTGACTTAGGGGGAACAATAGCTGGGGCTACGGATGTAGAGGGAGCAGCAGCAGCAGGACAGGCTGCTGGAGCTGGCACAGTAGCAGAGGCGGTTGCAAGGGGAGGGATCTGTCCATCAGCAGGGAACGTCAACGGAACAGCAGCAGCAGCAGACTCTTCACGAGTAGCCAAAGGGAAAGCAGCACCAGTGGATGGGTTGGAAAAGTCAGGCGCTATGCTGCTTGAAGCCAGTGGCGCAGAGGTGGTCACAGGGACTGCTGGCTTTGAAGAAGCAGCAAGACGGGCGAGCGTGTACAGGAAATGTTCAACAGCAGCAGCAGCAGCAGTAACAGAACGAGATGTGCAGCCAAGGGGGCAAGCAGGTGCAGTGTCCAAACTGAAAGCATCGGCCAGAGCAGCGGGAGCAGACGCAGCAGTAGAAGGGGCAGGACTACCAAGCAGGGCAAAAGCAGCCGGGGCGGCAACTGCAGCCGCAGCAGCAGCAGCACAAGCAGTGACAGAAGAAGGGGAAGTTGCTGCAGCTTCAGCAGCAGGAGTGGCAGTGAGAAGCAGAAGGGCCTCAGAGGGCATAGAAGTGGAACTAGGTGTGGTTGAGGAGACATGGGTTAATAAATTGGGGAAGAGGGTGGGGGGGTCAGGTGCTTTGGCAGTAGAACAGGAGCTCAAGAGGAGCAGAGGAGGACCCGCAGCAGCAGCACTTAAGGTACAAGGTGGCCTCTTGCTACCTGCTGAAAGCTTGGGGGATCGGGTGGGGAACAGAGGGGGCAGCATCTCTGCAAGTATTGGCCTCCACTCCCAAGCTGTGCCCCAGCATCTGCATGTCAAGGGTAGCAGAGGTCAGAGCAGGTCAAAGCAGCAGGACATCCCCAAGCTGTTTTCTGGCTTGGGTACGCAGCCACCTCTTGCAGCGATCAGCTCTACTGCCAGGGCAGCACCTGCAACTACAGCAGCAGCAGTGCGTTTGGCTGTTGGACGGCCTCCTAGAGCCACTTCTAGAGCAGCAAGGGGCGTTAAGCGGCAGCGCATGGGAATGGATGGTGGCACTACTGCACAGTTCCATGCCAACTGGGATGATGTACTAGACAACTTCAAACCACCAAGTAAGTGCAACATTATACACATGGGTCATTAGGGGATTGGTCGAGTCTCCTTATGTTTGCTATATTTTTGAATGCTTGTGTCACTCATCTATGTAAATCAACCATTTATGCCAAGCAAGTTGGTTACTGCTCTCCATTTAGATAGCACCTCAGAACTTGAGGTGTGGTATGCAGCAGGCCTGTGGCCATGCTGTTAGAGTACATAAGCACAACAAAGCTCCGCTCCGCTGGCTTAGATGTCTCAACATGTGTTGGCTGCTTCTAAAACTTGCATCTTATTCTTGGCTGTGTAGGCACTAGTGGTGGCCTGTCAGAGCTGGCTGACGCTTGCATGATGATGCAAGCTGGAAATGGCAAGGAGAATGCAGAATCTGGTGGGAGCCAGCCTCAACAGCAGACCAGGAAGAACAGGGATCAGCAGCAGCAGCAGCAGCAAGAGCAGAAGCTCCGGCAGAAGGAGTGGCCTGAAAAGCAGAAGGTCCCACCTTGGGCAGTGGGCCCGCCAGCCAACAGCAGCAGCAGGAACAGCTCCAGCCGGCAGCTGGTAGAGGCAGCAAGCAGGGTGGTGAACGATGCTCGGAGGGAGTCTGGTCCAGTGGGAGAGCTTCTTGCTCTTCTTGGGAGGACAACTCTACATCCTTTTGGCAAGGCTAGTGAGGGCGATGGCAATTGCTTCTTCAATGCCTGTAGCCAGCATAAGGAGATTGAGACGCAGAGCTACCCCTTTTCTCCCACGCGTGCGCAGCTCATCGCTTGGGAGACAGCTGGGCATGCTGCTGAGCGCAGCAGCATATGCGATATGGTGCAACACTACCCAGAGGTGCAGCAGCTAGTGGAAGGCACGGATGTAGACCTGAACGCCATCATGGGCCCTGGGACCAAGATGAAAGCCTTGATGGCTGCGGGCCGGTCCAAACCTCTTGCCTTTGCAGAAGCTATGAGGAAGCCATGTGGTGGTGCAAGGGGAGGTGAGCAGACTCGGAATAGGTTCAGGCTGCTCTCTCGGATGCTGTCACCCTTGCAGTGCCAGAACCGCACTACTGGCAATTTCTCACATGCTTTCAGTGCCACAACAGCGGTGGCAATATCTCAAATGCTGTCAGCTTTGGACTGCCACAACAGCGCTGGCAATATATATGCACTGGGGCATCCATTTGGTCCAATCTGATATGTCGCTTCCAAATGGGCCAGAATAAATCACATCCTACAAGCTTTGACAGTGCTGCCAAGCGGGCTGCATAAGCCATACATTTCTGGTTGGGCAACTTCTGTTTAGATATTGCTTTTGGTTGCAAAGTATACCTGTTCAGTGGCTTCCATGCTGTGTCAAGGCAGAGTAGTCATATCTCACGTAGCATATGTTTATTCTGGACACGAAGTCAATTGCAATGTGCATTCTCCTGCACCAGCTCAAAGAGTCAAGGGCTTCACCGGCACCACATTAATCAGCTTTACCTGTAGTACAACATGACTGATAACAATTTGATTTGGGCCTTTTGCCAGTAGCCCAGGTGTTCCTCAAACTGTACATGAATGACGGATGTGAAGGTCTGAGAGTGTTCAAACCACAAGCCTGGAAAACTGTTTTTGTAACCAAAGGTCATGCACATGAATCATTGTTTTTATAGCTTATTTAGCTGTCGTCCAAACTGTTTTTGTATGTTCATGATACAAAATCTGTCCCTTTGGCTTGGTGCTTAAATGCTGTAGGGTGCTGGGCTAATGAGCTTGCTGTGCAACTCAAGGCTGTGGAGCAGCGTAGACCAATCCTGGTGGTGAGACCCTATGCTGAGTCAGCTGTGCTGCAGCTGTATCCAGCAGGCCTGGATGCAGACCTTTTGCGCATGAGTTACTACTCTTGCCATCACAAAGGTCAATCCATGGTCTGCATCCCTTCTGTGGCCTATGATCCTGGCACAATGGTCCTGTACTTCAATGGGACGAACCACTTCTGCTGCACATGGCTGCATAACCCTGCAAGCTGTGAAGCTAAGGATGTGCATCAAATGCTTAGTGGCTTTAGGGCTGTAGCTGAGGGCTTGCCCATGTCGTGGGTGCTAGACATGAAACAGGAGCAATTGCTGTCAGCCCACCACTAAGCCAGGGCACTATCTGGTAATGATGTTGCGGGGGTGGGTGGGGTGGGGACCTGCCAAGCTTGTTGTTCATTGCAGCAGCGGTTTTGCAAGCACTTCTGGTGCTTCGGCAGCCGCAGCAACGAACAAATGCTTCTTAAGAGCAGATTAGGGGCAGCAGCAGCGGAAGGTGCAAAAGCAGTGGTAGAAAGGAGGATTTAGGAGAGCAAGAACTGAAGCGATGATGGAAGTTGTTATAATGTATGTGTGAGCCCAGCAGCCACAGCCGCAGTAGCAGCAGCTGTGGAAGCAGCGGCAGCATAGAGTGGACATCTCGAGCAAGGACAGCACAATCTTGTCCATGGTGCTGCTGCAACCCCTGGTCATTGCTGCTGCTACTGCTACTGCTAATGGTCGCTGCTGCTGCTACCGCTGCTCGTCGCTGCTGTGACTACTACTGTTTCTGGTTGCTGCGGCCAATAGGAGTGTCTGTAGCTGATGCAGTAGCTACTGCTGCAGCATTACAAGGCAGCGGCTGCCGTGACAGAGCTTTAGGGGTAACAAGAGCTGCAGCGGCTCAAGGTTTGGAGACGTGGTGGAAAGGATTAATGGTGGTGGTTGGGGTTGTAGCAACAGCAGCAGGGGCAGTAGTGGTGGTTCCAGCAGGCAGCGATTTTGTGGCACTAGATGGTCACAGCGACTGCAGCACTTGTAATATCTGCAGCAGAACGGGCGGAGTTGCTGCTATCCGGTTGTTATAGAAACATAGGACTGTATCAGGGTCCGACCTAGCTGCTGGACCTGATGTCTAGGAGTATGAGGGCATTATGTCTGGTTCATGCCAAAGACAACCCTCACTCTGTTCCACCTCGCTATAATTGTAAGGCTTAGGTGCACGGCCTACATGTCATTTTCTGCTATGGCATTTTATGAACTGTGATAAGAAGATATCCGGCCTATGACACTGTTGGTGGCTGATACAGTCAGTGATGCACATCAGTGGATGTGTGTACTCTGTTGTGTAAAGGGAAGTTGGTCTGGCGTTCATTTGAACTGGCAGTATAGTTATTACCTTGTACTCTTGTCTACCTAGTGGATTGCATGTTCAGGAACATGTTTTCACTTAATCATGCCTGTGTACTGAAGACCTCCCGTATGTTCAACTATTTTTTTGTATCTCGGAACAGCCGTGAGGTGCGGGACCTATGCCACAGCTGGCAATGGGATGAAGCCAGAGCTATCCGCATCGTAATCATTTTGGATCCAAGGCGCTAAGAATTTTTTTGGATGAAGTGTAGGAGTGTAATCAGGAATAATTGGATACTGACTGCAAGAGTCCTGATCAGTAAAGCTAGCTCATAGATAGTGCTTGCTGCTCAAACAATCAATTGAAAGACGCGCATTCAAGCGAACCTGGTCAGCCTCCCTGCAGAGAGATGTTCTGCTTTGCAAACGGACCTTTACATGGATGATTTTGAACTAAGCAGCGGGACTTCGTTAGCATCCCGCATTGATGGACTAACTGAGAACGATGATTATCGCTATAAGTTGAAGCGGAGCTGCGGCGGTGGATCGATCAGTCTGGAGATGTCCTGGCGCTCGACGCGGGGACTGCTCGTAACGAACTGTGAAGGGGTTAAGGATGATCATAAGCATAGATAGACGTGCTGCAGCAAGCACGAATAGCTGCTGGAGCTTCTGCAGTGCTTACGCTGTGCCGAAGAATACATGTCATCTCTCCCGCACTCCGGTAGGGCTACTCCGCAGCGACCTGCTTCCAAGCTGCGCTCCTTACATTATTTTATTCAACCTAGTGGGGCGGCTTCTTTAAGCATGAAGATTCAGGCGTCCTCTGTGCTGCAAGCATAGGTAATGCATGGTTAGCCCAGGACGGGGGTGGTTGCTCACTGCAGTGCAACCGAACTCACTGCCACCAGTACCTTCAGGGCCTGCTTTACAGCACCAGGACGCGATCCCCTTCAGATCACTTCCCTTCCTGAACCTCAAAGATACCCCAGAGAACCATTCGGACTCACTGACTCGGTTACTTGCTTGTGCATGCTTAACTGCCCATCCATAGTAAAAAGCATGGCTTAAGATTATGCAATGATGACAGGGATTCAATGACCTGCTATTACTGCCTCTTAAGCATATTAGAAGCTGCTTGAATGGTTCTTTACTGATGAGTTACGGCTGCAGCGCAAAGCTTGCCCGAGTACTGTCATTGATAGTGGACGGGGATGGCATAGTGAAGCTTTGTAGTCACGTGCGGGGTGATGAGATGAGGGGCCGGTCCAAGGTTACGATGCTCCTAGTTTAACATACCATTTACTCCATAGTCGGTGCTTTAAGGTTTAATTTCAAGTAGTGCTGCGCTGAGTGCGTGCTTGCCGGCTGCGGTCACATGTCAGCCATTGCAAGCCATCACACATGAGTGAGACAAGCTGGATGGTTGAAGTCTTGTGGCGGGTGCTGCATGGCCGAAAGCTGTGCAGTAGTGATCTATCTCATATATCAGTGAGACCTATATAGACCACCTTATATGGTTCTTTGTGTTGTTTGCAAGGGCAGGATTCCTACTGGAAGACTGAATGATTGCAACTCTACTGCACCATTAACTAGGCAACCTCGGTTCATAAACTCAAAACATGTGCGTCGTGGACAAACAATCCTGTCACTGCTATGCGGGCTGGTTGGGCCGCAACTGCAAGAACTACTGTATTGCAGGGACTCATTAGGGCCTCCGCTGCGGTCCCTTCATTCCCGCTCACAAACCTGCTGCACTAATGGTTGTGTCCAACTAATCAAAACACAAGAGCAGCTATGCCAATGGCCCAACAAACCTTGCCATTCACACAAGGTTCCTGCTGAAGTACAATCGATAACGAAGCCACATATATGCACACCTATTGGTGGACTTGCCTACACTCGCAAGCTCAGGCTGGTGCAACTGGCGTGCACGCCAAGCAAAGGGGAACCAAATGCAGAGATTTTACAAATCATCCAGTGCTCCATCACTCTTCTGTTTGAAGCCACAACCCACACTCTCTGCAACAGCGGGCCCAGTCCCAACTGGAGGCTACTTGTCCGTGGTCCAATCCGCCACTCAGATTATCAAGTATCCAGACCTGATCTCGCCAGCTACAGCCCTATGTTTGCCCCTGCCCATGATGTCAACAAAAGCTGGCACAACATGCTTGCAGACCGCACTTGAGACATCCATCCAGACACCTTGCCAACAGCACAGAGACCACCAATCAGTGAAACATGTCTCCCATCACCATCTTGCACAAGGCAGAACAGAAGGGCCACAATATTACGACAGAAGTTTACTCAAAAGTCATGTACTTGCTGTCTGAGAGGCTTTTACAGTCTGCCGCACACCCATAACATAGACCATACACACAGCAATGCTTCCGGGCTTCGTGATAGCCACAGACCATACAGCATCTGCAAAGCAGCATCACCCCCTGCAAATGCAGAATATGTGTGCAACAGGTGCAGCAGTGAATTGGCTACAACAATGTCCATTGTACGTTAGGAGGGTTGTGCCGTAAATCTCTCCTGATTAGGTTCAGGATCTGAGAGACCCAGCAAGTCTTGTCTTGACTAAAACAGCCACCCTACAGTTGCACCCGGGGTTTAAGTTCTGATTTGTGTAGCAGCACAGACCAGCATTATTGATACCTGGGCGCATTCAGCCCTACACAGTCTGTTCAGACACCGAGGATGTGCACGCAGCAAGTGCACCTTATCAGTGGCCTCCCACCTGCTGGGGGTCATCTATGCTGTTGCTTTTGAGGCAGACAACGCCAGCATATGCTACCTAGCTCCCCTCATGCAGCACCAGCTACACCTTTTAGTCAATCTCACCCAACAGGCTGAAGGTTTGACTGCAGCAGATCATATGCAAAGTAATAGCTGTATCCTCTTGTGCATACGGTACTTTACTAGAGTACAAAGCACCCACAGACTAGGCCCCCTCCCCAACAAATCACATGTTAGCAGCCCCGTTTTCGGCATCCTCGCTCTCACCATATGTCCCTACCACCAAACCAGCCATCTCTTCATTAATCCCTGTGGACACCATGCCAAACACGCTCTGTGCATGCAGCAGTATCGCTTGCAACCTTTGCAGCTCTCGTGCATGGAAGATTGCCTCTGGACCAGCAGCTGCTGCTTCTCCCCTTAACACAGTCACCTGTTTGCTGAGGGTGCTCACAAAGGCCACCTTCTCTTCTGCCACTAGTTTCATCTCCTCCTGTGCACGATCCTGCTGCAGCCGCAGCGTCCAGACCTGGTGGGCAAGCTGAGCTGTAGACGCCTCCTCTGCTGTCGCCGCAAAAGGGATCAGCCCACACTCCCCCTTAACCACCTCATCTGGTTTGGCAGCATTGGCCCAGCCAATTAATTTTGTGACCCCCTCCTCCCACCCCTGAACGAAGCCGCCCCCTTCCATAGCTGCAGCCCACTTTCCCCACTCCTGAAGGTGGGTAACGGTATTCCGTACCCGGGAGCGCAGTACCCCCTTCCTCCGGAGAGCCTTTTTCTGCTCTGAAGCCCTACCAGAAAGGGCGGTAATGACTTGGTCCACAAAGCGCACTTGCGCCAGTGTGCTGGTCAGCTGATCCACTGCCTGTTGCAGCTCTCCACCCACCCATTGATTCAAACCTTGCTGCATGACCGGGTGGCAGAAGTCTGCTGACAAGTGCTGCCCACCAAGATGCTGCTTCACAATCCGACTCACAGCAGCTGCAGCCTCCTTCTTTACACGCTGATTGATGCGCAGTTTGCCGCATTGGTCTTTGTCAAAGAGCAGGCTGAGAGGAGGTGTATAAGGGCTGCCACTACCATCCAGACTGTCCATCCGCTCAAGTAAGGAGCAAGACCGCACATATTCCCCTTCCCAGCCCCATGCCGGGACTTTCGGTTTCAGACCTGCTGCTGCAGCGGCCCCTGCCACGAGGTCATTTGCATGTGCCTGCAGAAGACAAGTGCGCACAGAGACGAGTGTAAGCAGTGCCTGATGACATGTGTACCTTAAAAACCTTACTCCCTCTGGGCCTCATATAGCTTACAAGCACAGTAACCCCTCCGCCCCCTATACTGCTTGATTACTTCATTTGAAGCACATCTACCCCTCTGCCCCCAAAACTGCTTCATTCCAGAGCTTTGAAGCACAATTACCCCTCTGCCCCGTATACTGCTTCATTGCAGAACTTTGAAGCACACTTACCTCTCTGCCCCCTATACTGCTTCATTGCGGAGCTTTGAAGCACAATTACCCCTCTGCCCCGTATACTGCTTCATTGCAGAACTTTGAAGCACACTTACCTCTCTGCCCCCTATACTGCTTCATTGCGGAGCTTTGAAGCACAATTACCCCTCCGCCCCCAATACTGCTTCACCACATAATTCTGAAGCACATCTACCCCTCTGCCCCCAATACTGCTTCATTCCAGAGCTTTGAAGCACAGTTACCCCTCTGCCCCCTATACTGCTTCATTGCAAAACTTTGAAGCACACTTACCTCTCTGCCCCCTATACTGCTTCATTGCGGAGCTTTGAAGCACAATTACCCCTCCGCCCCCAAAACTGCTTCACCACATAATTCTGAAGCACAATTACCCCTCTGCCCCCTATACTGCTTCATTGCAAAACTTTGAAGCACACTTACCTCTCTGCCCCCTATACTGCTTCATTCCAGAGCTTTGAAGCACAGTTACCCCTCTGCCCCCTATACTGCTTCATTGCAAAACTTTGAAGCACACTTACCTCTCTGCCCCCTATACTGCTTCATTGCGGAGCTTTGAAGCACAATTACCCCTCCGCCCCCAAAATTGCTTCACCACATAATTCTGAAGCACAATTACCCCTCTGCCCCCTATACTGCTTCATTGCAAAACTTTGAAGCACACTTACCTCTCTGCCCCCTATACTGCTTCATTGCGGAGCTTTGAAGCACAATTACCCCTCCGCCCCCAAAACTGCTTCACCACATAATTCTGAAGCACATTTACCCCTCTGCCCCCTATACTGCTTCATTGCGGAGCTTTGAAGCACAATTACCCCTCCGCCCCCAAAACTGCTTCACCACATAATTCTGAAGCACATTTACCCCTCTGCCCCCTATACTGCTTCATTGCAGAGCTTTGAAGCACAATTACCCCTCCGCCCACAATATTGCTTCACCACATAGTTTTGAAGCACAATTACCCCTCTGCCCCCAATACTGCTTCATTGGAGCTTTGAAGCATAATTACCCTTCTGCCGCCAGTGCTGCATCACCTTCGAAATTTGAAGCATATCAAACCTGTTGGACCCCAAAATGCTTCAACCAGAACAGAAGCATACTACAGGGCAGCAACAGCAACAAACTGGCTGCACAACTACTCAGTGGTCTATTCTCGCTCCAGCTAACTACAGGGCAAAGCAACTTTGATATCCAGCACACTGGTAAACGCCCTAGATGTGCCATGCGCCAGCCACCCTCCAATGTCCCTATCCCGCCTACCTCCTAGGTTTTGTCCCAAGGCAGTGAAATAAAATGCCAATCTGAAGATCTGTAAGCACACTGGGCTTCCCTGTTGCCTGACAGAGTCTCTACAACCTCAACTTCGCCAAAAAACCAGCCATACCTTTACGACCATGCCATCCCCCCCTTTGCGTTCTTTTATCCTTACCGTTAAGCCATCTTCTGATCCTGCAGCCGCTCTTTCACACAGGAGAGAGAACCTCTTCTGCTCCTCAGCACTGGCATCTGTGAATTCCTTGTAAGCTCGTATGCTCATTGTCACCAGGATGCTGGCAAGGTTGCCATCTAGCTCACGCCCATAACGGAAGGCCACACGCTCCAATCGTCCCTCCCTGTCAGTAGGGTCCATGTACTGGGTGACAGCGCCATGGGGCCCCACAGCAGCATTGCTGCGTTCACAGTTATCACCTGCAGACAGGAGGAACACAAGCCACACAACCTAAGACTCTGCATCTTGGTGACTGTGTCTCATACTCAGCCATTGCCTGTCCGCCTCAGACACAACAATGCTTATCCAGCATCATATATTGATGGTTCTTTGCCTGCTCTGAAGGCCAACACAACAATTGTACTTTTCCTAGCAATGTAAGTGTTCTTTTCCTAGCTTTAAGTGAACAACTCAAGGGAGAGTCCCAGACGCAAGAGTGTTATATGTGGGGTGTGCCCTGCAAACAAGCCTGACAACAAGTTGTGCAAAACAAATAGAGACGACCTACATCAATTGTGCCGCGTATGTGGAAACGACAACATGGAAAAGCTTGCTAGAGCTGCAGGACTGTACAGGTGCAGGTGCAGGCAGGGCGGCGTCTTGCATAAGCCAGAGACCATTTCTATCTAGGTCAGAAGACGTGCACATGTATCAGTGAGTTATCTACCATCTCACCTGTACCCGTTCCAGCTTCCTCCATCTGCAAGTGGCCATTGTTCATGCGGCAGGTTTCCCTGTCCAAAAGGAACAGAGAGCAAAGCATATCAAAAGCTTCAAAGTACTCGTCGTCAACCCAAGCCACAACTTCACCGCTGCATAAGCAGCCAATCCTTAACATTTCAAATGCCAGCAGGGAGCATGGTGGAACATACACGGGCGGGGTGATCCACAAGAGTGTGAATTTGCTCCATTATCCAAGGCTGCGCTTAGCTGCCACATCTAATACATTTCGTCGAGCTGCCTACGGCTATACAAGGAGTAGACAACAAGTGCCTATTTAGCAGCTGCTTACTTGTGTGCATACAGGTGGAACGGGGGGATGGGAAACTTGATGTCCTTGGCTGTTTGCAGCAGATGTGCGTCGCCAACGCTGCTCACCCACTTCAGAAAGCTCTTCATCCACCTGGGGTAAACAAGCAACCAGATTGAGTATAGAGCCTCAACAATTATGGATAGATGTTCAGGCAGAAAGCACTGGTGCTGCAACAGTGTGAAGGGGCTGGGACATGCAGATCACAAGGTGTGTACCTGTGGTTGCCAATACTATCATACTATCTAGACAGTCCATCCCGAGAACAGAAGCATTGCAAGCACCCCCCGCATTGCTTGCTGCCTTTCATGCCGGGCCACACACGGCTTCCAAAAACCACCCATGCTCTCCCATGCTTCTCTCTTGAGTCCCCATGCCCAAGCGTGCATGCAACACTTCATACCTGCAGTTGATATCATACCACCAGAACAGTATCTTCAAGCCAGCCGTCAGGAGCAACTGTAGCACATATATAGCATAGATGTGCTTCTCGCCAGACGGCAGGTTGATCATTTTGTAGATGTGGCCATGGCGGCATACTGCCAGACCCACAGCTGTGATAAGGAACTGCAGAGCAGGACGGGGCAAACTGTCAGGTGCTGAGACCCTTACTGCTGCGCTTCGCAAGCAGGATACGCATATTGGTGGGCCTAAGCATACTTCACATCACATAAGAGCTGCGCCTCATCATGCACCCTTTGCTGGATCTGCGTCATGTCCACTGGCATGCAACCCGCTGCCAACCTATCCCACAGTCAAACGGCATCGCACCAGCACACCATTCTGTCGGGGAAGAAAGACCATACTCACAGTAAGACAATCTCGCCATAGACGCCCAAACTGACCAAGGAGCTTGCCCAGATCGACATGCCCACATCTTCAAGCAGCTGGTAAGGAGACTATCACTTAGTAATATCCTATTTCTTACCCTTGCTGAATCCCGGGCAACTACAGTATCCGCTTTGAACTCTGAGCAGGGACCCGAGGTTTCAAGTTGAGCTGTGATCTCTGCATACTCTGCGTCTTCTTCCCCCTTCCGGGGCTCCTCCTTGCCATCTATATCCATCTCTTCCTGCTGCGCTTCTCGTTGCCCGGCCCGGCCTGCAATGCACATCCATAGGGGACTCAAACTGACCACTGGCAACGTTGGAACCCTTCAGAAGTCATGGGATAGTCAGGGGCGGTTTTGTTAAAGAGACAGTATTCAAGCAGCTAGTAGCAGTCATTTCCACTGCCATGGAGGTGGCAAGGGCATGTCAATCTTCTTATATCAGAAAGAATTCAATTTGCATGATGCATGCCATCTGCTACAGCAGCTTTTAGCATTGTGTGATTTGGGCTGAGCAGTTATTCACAGCAAGTAAACAGCTACCTCTGGCCTTCCATACCTGTTCCTTGATGCTGCAGGTATCCTTGTGAAGCCACCTCAAACCGCTGCACTTCTGCATTATCAGCAAACAAGCGCCGATTGGGGGGCGCAGGATAGTCCCACTTGTACTGCCGCCATTTCAACAGTACGAGTTTGAAGCAGCAGTCAAAGTGGAGGGTGTGCATGCTGCCTGTCGTGCTGCGTATCCCAGCACATGCTGCACATGGCTCCTGAGCTCCAAGAGGCCAGTCTGCTAAACCCTCACACAGGGTCCTGACATGTGTGTCAAGGTACTGATACTCCCGCACCGCAGTTCCAAGCTGCTTGCGGAGTTGATCAAAGCTGGGTCTTGGTTGGGGCAGCTGCAAAGGCACCACTGTGCGTCAGCAGGCAGCAACTTTGGGATTACAGCTTATACAAACATGTCTTGCTCTCGAAGTGCACCAAGATATGCACCAAGAACACACCTGCTGTGCCTGGCCACTCAGCGGTTGCAGGAACTCCCAGACATCCTGCAGGGCTTTTGCAGTGCTGTACATAGCTGACATTTTAGCGAAGTATTGAAGGGAATCGATCTGCTGCAGCAGGCTCATGTGAAACCACAGGACTGGGGTTTGAGAGATCCTGGGCTCATATGCATTCACATTGCCAGGCAAGCACCCCAGCTGCAAAGGGTTGGGCTGAAAGTGTACCGAGCATGTCCGGCATCGAAGAACAGGCAGCTGGACAAGGTGACAGCCGGACATAGTGATCACATAGGCAGAGAAAGGTGACGGGTTGACTACTTCAGTTCCACCCCTGCAAGCTGGGTCCTGACATTTGCAACCTCCCTGCTGTAGCACGGTATCAAATAGCGTCTTTTCTGCTTGAGGCAGGGAAGACACCTGCTCATGTACGTCCCTTGCGTACAAGGTGTAATAGTCGACCATGCGCTTGCGGATGTTGTCAAAGCTCTGCTTAGGCTGCGAGGTTTCTGGCACCTCATCTTCGCTTTCGCAGTCATACCACTGGTCGTCCTCTGCGAGCTCCACATCCAGGCTATCCTGATCGCTCACAGCGCCTTCATTCGACAGTCCCCTGTCTTGCTGAAATGGTGGCGGGGGAGGGGCCTGCTCGGGCGCAGCATCCAGTTCTATGTCCTTCCCAAGTAGCTCTTCAACTACACTCCTTTTACCGCTCCTTTTGAAAGTGCGAGTCCCGTAATTGCCCTTAAGCTTCCTGTCTCTGAACATTGGGCTTAGTGCAGAAGGCAGCAACACACGGCAGCATTGCTTCGGGTAGAGGTGGAAAAATGATATTTAAGGAAGTGCGCACCTGTGTATGCAATGTCATTGGCTGCATTACAGGCCTGACCGTTGAAACAGAAAAGGGTAGGCACCGGGCGCCATTTTGAAGGCACTTCGTCACTCGTGCAGTCACTATTCGTGATCGTGTGGACCACGCCATAGCTCAGAAAACAACATGGCATGGGTTTCGTGCTGCCCCTCATTGCTGCTCCCACCCCACAGTTTTCTGCCGTTGAACCTTCAGCCAGACCTGTTCTGGCTGTTGCTGGCTTCAATCAAAGAGGTTGTGCTGTCTGGACAATAGACAGCACGGAGCGACTTGAGCAAATGCCAACATTGCCCAGTGCCAGGCCGCGCTTGAACTCGTGCTCCATCAGTGCTGCAACAGCAAACACACATGGCAGAGAGAGAGAGAGAGAGAACAACGGAGATAAGGGGGGAAATCCCTTCTTGCATACCTTAAGGGAGTGGGCCCTTACATAATATAGATAGGCCCACACACATGGCAATGTAATTAATGTCACCACAAAAGCTTGGACATGCATGATCACGGAGTTCAAACTGGTAGATGATGTTCAGTTTCTCCTGATTCTATCTGTGTTAGTGGCTTGCCACCCCTGTGGTGAACTGTGGCACCGCACGCGTGCCGATGGGTTTGCCTATGTATATTGCAAAAGCAGACTGCATGCATTGTATACCCAGTTCCCTGCCGATCAGTCACTCGTTGGCTCCATGGACTGAAGCGGGCAACAACTATACCCTTGAACAGACACACTGGACCTCTCCTGCTTCCATAGTGTACTCATATTGCACGAGGTCCTCGGTATCTACTTGCAACAATACAGCCTGCAATGCTGTGCTGGATGCTTATTTGCCTTCGGTGCTTCAAAGGTCACATATCAACATTTCAGTGCACATGCGTACACAAGTTCCAACCCAGATATATAACCTGCAGATATATGCGGAGACAGTTTCCAGGCATGTTTTGAAGGCACCTCGCCCAAGGACCCATAAGTCCCCTGCCCTACCCTCTTTTGTAAATTTTTGGCATGTCACTTGGAATCTAACGTGTATGGGGACCCAAGTTATTGTTGAGGGGTGCTCCCACTGTGCCTACCTTGCAGCTGCCCAATGCCCATTCGCCTGAAGATTGAAAGAAAAGTTGATGTGGAATGTCCTCCTGCTAGTCCTTACTGTCCAGCCTGCTGCAGAGCCATATCAGGCAGCTATACGCCACTTTGACAAGCTCGACTGGTAGGTACTTGTGCCTGGTGAAGTCCGGAGCTGCCAACATGGTGCTTCTTCCACCAGCTGGTGCTCCCAGGAAGTTGCAATGCACCTGAAGTAGGAGCGGGCAGTACAGAACAGTCTTACCGCCATGCAGAAGGCACATACCCACACAAGCCCACAGAGTATTGCAGCTACAAGCACAGCCGGGATCTAATACATCAAGGTGTACACTGTGTTCCATGCTCGTTATGGTAAGCTCAATCAAGGCAGGCACACCACTTAAACAATGTAACCCCTCTGTTTGCTACAAAACCCACCCCAAGCAGCCTGCCCAGCAACCCTGTGTGGGTAAGATGTAAAGATGTGGCGGCACGATGCATGCTCTGCATCCACTGGACCACCCCAGACTCTTGACACGAGCATATGGGACTATCATGATGCCCCTACCAAGGCATACAGTGACAGGTATCACCGCCCCCTAGACATCAGCAACTTCTACTATCTGCCCAACTATATAGCTATAGCAATCGCTGCGAAATGCCGTCCCATGGCCGGGGACTTTAACCATGCAGCCTTGCATTTTAATATTTTGCTGCCATAATGGTGCTCATGCATAACGGCATGCATTTCCTTGTTGCACGGGTGAGGTGGGTGGGGTCAGGTCCTGGTAACCTCCACCACACATATTATGAATAACTCCAAGAGAGTGGCTCACCCGAAGGAGCAGCCTGTGTTCATCCTTAGCAGTAGCCATAGGTATAGCCGGCAGGACTTGGTCTGCTCAGTAATTAGCAGTAGCAGTCATCTCACTAGCCCCATCCAGAGTATTCAAAGCATGGCCCCCATGTACACCCCCCCCGTGCACAGCATGACCCAGAACACTGCTCTACAGAGACAAAAAGCTGTTAAAAGCACAGCATCCCAGAACAGGATCCCCCCCCCCCCCCCCGCACAACTTTGGGGCCGTGCAGCGCCATGACATGGCTTAATCCAGTTCGTTAGTCTGTGAAGAGCATAAGTATCTGAAGAGCGAAAGACCCAAACAAAAAACTGCTACTGCGCGAAATTCAGATAAGACTGACACCAGCAGACACCCAGCAATCTACATAGTTACCATGATAGCTGCTGTACAGACAGGCATGCTTTATAAGTGGGGCTCACATCATGGAAAAAGTTGCTGCACTGATCCTTACCTTGCTGCTGCTGGATTACCGCCACTTGCTGCCAGGCTTCTGAAAGGCTTCGATGTCGTCCTGCTAGCAGCTGCTGTCCAGCCAATACGCCTCTGCTGCAGAACCCCATTCAGCAGCGCTACCTTCTTGTGGACAAGCTTGACCAATAGCAAGCTGTGCATGGCGGCTTCCTGAGCTGCTGCTTCTGGTGCTCCTTCCACCAGCTGGTGCTCTCAGGAAGTTTGGAACACACCTGAAGCAGTAGTGACATACTTTAAACACTTTCACTGAAGATCAATGCAAACAAGGTCAATACCATGCTCCTATGCTCCTGCTGTAGGACTAGATGCGCACTGTGCAAGCCAGCGGACGGAAGGTGCTGCACATGAGACATGCACTGGAGTGGATCAAAGAAAGTATGAACATTCATCTCACAGGCTCCACTCAGGCTACTTGCGCAGAATCCATTATGCAGTGGGTTCCGTCTCCAACACCTTCTCAAGAACCGACGCCATTTGCCATCCTCTTGGCGTTTGCCATCCTTTTGGCGTTTACCAAACTCTAAACTGACTAGAAATTGACCTGAGTTGTTACCCACATCTCACACTAGCGGAAGGGGCATGCAGCTCAATACAATACACCGGTATACGACACACAAAATAAGCAGGGTCATTATATTACTGGAGTAGCATGTTGGAAGTCTCTGCTAATCCAATAGCCACTGGCATTTGCTGCCAACAATGTGTCTGGTGGAGGCTGAACTGCTTTAACAGAATATAGTGCCTCCTTCGAGCTCCCCTGTTGTATGGCCATCCTGTCTAAAGTAGCTGGATTAGCTTTCCAGTTCTACCCACCCCTGCTGCTTGCTACAACAAAGCCCACTGAGGGCGTCGAATCAGATGCCACTGCTTATATGCTTGCTGCATGATCCATGCGGCTGCAGCTGCACCTTCTCATCCTAGAACATACAGTTCGAAGGGGACTGCAGCAAATGCCATCAGGTCGATGATGGGCCAAGCTTGTTTGGGTCCGGAACGCTAAGGCATGATCATTACAACTTCAGAGCAGGTGCGGGGATAAAGACTGTCTGTTCTTGCCACTGCTTGACGGCTATATGCATGATCCACTTATGCTCTATACCACTGGTTCTGTAGTTGTCCGTCTGAACTGTTGGAAGCTTCCCCCTGAGACAGACGCCCAATCACCTCAGGAGAGCTTGTACACCTTTTGTGCGAACAGTACACCAAGAAGTACTGTTTCCTCAGCAGCGCCACCAGCGGTACGCTGTGAACCTCATCCCTGACATTGCAAACTTAGCCTTCGGCGTAGTCTAGACAGCAGCCAGAAGTCAGGAGTCCTAGACTGAGTGCGCGAGCTGCGATACTGCTTTTCTATGTCTTCTGGAAAGTGGAAAGGGCCCGGTCACGCCAACGAGATCCTTGTAATACCCACCAGGTTCTTGCGCTGGAAGCTTTTACCATGAATTTACCAGAGGTGGAAAAGTGTTCAAGGCCTGAGACAAGCACACCGGGTCCGGAAATTCCCCTGTGACCGCAATGCTGTCGCGGCGTCAAGCCGGGCCAGTACCTAGATCAGCACCAGCTCTGGCGCAGGTTGCAAGCAGATACTGAGAACGGCATTCACCACATGATCCACGCCAAACGCCCTTGACACGGCCCGATTCAGCTCGGGCCCCTTCCTCACTAGTCACTAGTGGGGCCCTAGCAGGGAACCCTGGTGGTGACAGATGCCCGTGCATTTGAAAGTAGTTAAGCTGGGCGACACTTCGACAACACCGTGACTTACATGGGCCAGCACATTGACAAGAAGTTTCGTCATCTCGATGGTTTTAATCGTGAGCTTTCATCTTTGCTGCTCTGGCCGACCGCACATGTCTGGAGCCTCCAGTCTAGCAAAGCAGCAACGTCCTATGCCATGGACCCGCCAGTATGGCGTGCATAATCCTCGTAGTGCCTATTGATGCTTGCCCCACACTAGCAGCTGGATCCCCGTGCTGGTCCGTCGGTTTCCTCTGGGGCCTCATTGACACCAAAGACCTGGCACGTTCTCTGTTGCCCTGAATCTGCGATTAGAGGTGGCTCGGTAAGCTGTCCAAGCGAGAATGCATAAATAGGCTTGCGAGTACGCTAAGCTGTGCCAAGAAGAAGTGGAGCTCGACACGTAAGTGGACGTTCGGCCTAGTGCTAGTTGCGGGGCATCCTGAAGGGTCGCGTCCACCATTCAGCCTTGTGGTTGTGCCTATGAGAAGCCATGGCCCTCCCGACACTTCAAAGTGGGCAGCAGGGCCGGGGCCTTGGATTGGTTCCGCCGCATGCAGTCCCTGGTCGTGTTTTCCGTCAATCAATCAATCAAAACGCAAGACCAGCAATGCCAATGGCCAAACAAACCTAGGCCACAAACACAAGGCTCCTGATCACAATCACGAAGCCACACAACCGATGGTGGATTTGCCACACACAAGCTGAGGCTAGATGCAACGGCGTGCACACCAAGGGGAAACAAACACCACCACTAAAACCCAAAACCTGCTCCACTTCCATCACACATGGGTGGCGGGGAGGCAGCAGGATCCAGCACCACCCTCAAGTGCTCAAGGAATAGCAGAAGGCTGGCATCTCCGGAAGCCTCACATTGCCGTCTTTTGCAGGTCCAAACGGCTTCATCCAAAGTTCATCTCAAATGTCACGCGAGAACAACCGGGAAGGGGGAAGCTCGCTGGGCAGCAACCCTGCGAAAGCGCTAAAGCAAGGGTACGTTGCCAGGTATTGATGGAGACCCACATTGCCATTGTCAGCGTGGGATATTGCTATAGTCTGACATGTGCAGATGGCGTCGCAACGTCATGTATATGCTCCTGCACTGCCTGTCTTTCCTTGGTCCCATTCACTGCTGCAGTGGCTAACTCTGTGGAAGTCAAGGGCCTGCAAGGAACTCCCATTTGCAGTACCAACATAGCAAGAGGCGACCAAATCTGCAACTAAACCATCTGAACAGTTTAAGGGGTTGCTGAACCCATGCATCTGCTTCACTTGCAACATGCAGGGCACATGGTGAGGACGTGAGGGGCATCCTTGACCTCCCTGACAACGTGGCCGGTATGCTTGGACAGCTACCGCCTTTGGATACCCTTGCGCTCCTCTGCAGACAAGCTCTTGATTCGCCCAAGCCAGATGCTGTTCTCAGGTGTGGTGCTTTGCAAGATGGTGTCACAGTATGGGGCAGCGGGCAGCGGCCAGACAAGCCGAGTGCTGCAGGCAGGGGGTTCCGTGTCGGGAAGGTGATGGGCCCTGGTCCCTTGGCTAAGCCCATGGACACAAGCTGGGACCATAGTGGTAGCGGTGGGCAGAGAGGGGATGGCAGAGGGCCCGCACCCGGGTCTTTAGGATGGAACTTGAGCAGAGGTGCTGCGGCAGGCAGTGGCAGTAGGGGGCAGATAGTAGGAGTGCCCGGGGGGTATGGTGGCAGCAGTAGCAGGGAACGTGGTGCCCAAGGCGCCCCCATGGCCAGGGCGCCCCCAGCTGCAGCCTCAATACAAGCAGCAGCAGGCAACAGGGGGGGTCCTCTCATGGGAGCTGGTGCAGCTGCCCATGCTGGTGGTCTGCACACCAGTGGAAGGGCCTTTGACTTGACCGGAGATCTGCGGCAGGGTAAGTGATCAATAGTAGGGGGATTTTCATAGATGCGCACTCACTGTAGGGAGGGGATGAATGTACGAGGTCACATGCTAGTAATGAAGTGCCTGGTCTTCGTTTGATATTTGAGGGGTGGTTGAAATGGAGTGTTGGATCATTGATGAGTGGTGCTTCAATATGCCAGGGAGGACAGCGAGTGAGAAACCACTGTTTGAGCTAAATCCATTGCGCATTCTTTGTCATATTGAAATTAGAACATGTGGCCTGCTGGAACCATTTAAGAGCTGGAGCAATTTTTCAATTCAGGTGTGTTTTTGCTGTGTGTTAGAGGGCTGAGACGTCATGATTAATAAAATAGCAGACCATGGCAGCAAGTATGTGCAACCTGGGTCCGTGTTTGCCAGTCTCTAGTTACATTTTTTGAGGAGTTGCGCTCAAGGTTTGTAGGTTTGGCCAGATTGGAAGCTGATCTATGCCCTGCTGTCTTGCCCCAATGCTGTCCCCTAGGTCTCCCTGTCAACGACCCAGTCTTCCGCCAACTCCAAGAGGTTGTGGATGCTGCAGCTGCTTGGCAGGAGGGTGGAGCACTTTTGCATGTAGCCGCTTGCGGTGCTTTATACCGCTTGATACCCTCTCTGGCTAGGTGCTTCGAGCCTGCGCTCTGGTGGGGTTCTATCTGCAGCTGTGTTGGTGCATTGGCCGGCATGCAACCCAGCCAGCTGAGTCAGTGGTCAGACTGGCAGGTCAGTATCAGCAAGGGGGTGTCTGGGGCTAAGGGAGAGGTGGAGTCCAGTATGATGCATACAAAGATTCATCAAGATTGGGGTATGCTTTCACGATGCAGGGTCATTTGCTGGGGCTACTTATAGCTGCTTCAGTAGTGATACAGTGTGGCTTGAACAGTGCTCTGAAGTGAAGCATGATTGCTGTCCTGTTTCTAAGCTGTAATTAAGGCGAATAGGAATCGTGCAAGTTGTTTTCTGCAACCGTCGTGTCTCTCTATACCCCAAAGCTCCTGACAGCAATGTGTTCATGCCTGTTGCCTCTGCAGGTGCGGCAAGCTGCCATTGCATCCATTTTCAAGGCATTTGCCACTGCAGACCAGCAGATTCCGCCGGTGTTCACTCCACAGGACTCCTTTGGAGAGGCGTACGTGTCGTATGCAATGCAGCAAATGCGCTAAGGCCTTGCATACCCCGACAGCAGTAGCAAGGGGTGCCTGATGCTTTGAACCCAGTGAGGAGTGATTGGTCTTGCTTTCTGAAGAACAGCAGTGGGTGTGGGTGTTTCTGTGTGCTGCTATATGCGGGTACTCGGCCAAAAGACAGTTGTGCCTTCATATCCTCCGCGTGGTTCTAGGTTCTATGTAGTCAGTAAATGCTCTGGTATATATGTGCTTGAGAGCAGGCCCTGGTTGGATGCCTATGGTACTCAGAGTTGGGTCAGAGTCTGCTAGAGGTAGAGGCTGCTGGTTTGAAAGCTGCTGGTGCTGCTGAGCTGGTATAGTTTACAACAAATTTCATGCTACTTACGTGGATGGAGGTCAGGATATGACAAAGCTGTGTTTTGACATGCTTCTCTTTGGCCCCGGTTACTGCCCATCTGTAGCACTGGGGCGGCTCTGTAGTGTATCATGAGGGTGGGATACATGCTGGTCTGCTTGCAGACATTTGTCATGTTTAGTACGGTTGGCCGTCACTCCTGTATACCTAGCAGGGTAAATTACAACTCAGTGGAGTATGTAGAGGCTCTGTGCTCACTTCAGTTTTTCCTGGTTCTATCTGTGTTAGTGGCTTTGCCACCCCTGTGGTGAACTATGGCACCGCACGCGTGCCGATGGGTTTGCCAATGTAAGATTCACACACTTCAGTAGTGCCTCTGGACAGCACTGGCTGGGCATGAATGTGCCGTATGTGATGGGCTACCATACCCGTAAGTCTGGCATGAGCTTCCGAGCTCCAACGTATTGAGTTGTGTGGGGGAATTTGCAATCCCCTACAGTGATGGGTGTTGATTACTTGATCTGACATGCGGTTCAGCGATTCAGCGGAGGTTTACCTGCCCTGTGACCCCCCGTTCTTCATGAAGGTTGAGAGATTCTTTGTATGTATCATGCTTAACGGTACGTACAGCTCGATCTTTGTGGGAGTGAAGCAGGGTGCCTTATGGATATCACGAGTACTGTGATGTGCTGCCGATCGACTAAGACTGGATTGACTAAGACTAACGAGTCTGGCCGGGCCTCTCGGTCTGGAGTTATTTTCTGTGAAGCAATGTTACATGTGTTGAGTGTGCAAGCTGTAATAGGGAGCCGTACCACCTGGGAAACACTTCAACATTTAACCACCGGAAGTCACGGGCCTCGGACTGGCATCCCGCGGGGCTGCGTTGCCCTTTTGGGACTCCTTAAGACCAAAAGTAGAGTCCGCGTGACGAGTAGTTGCTTTGATTCAGCCGGCCAAGAGTGGACTGAGCAGCAGACAATGAAAGAGCCAACTAGTGAGGTATCACTCTGGATTGCATTACACTCACTCACATGCACAACACGGCTCGGCAGCCTACTTCTCCACGGCACACCAGTCTTCGGCTTTAGAAGTGAATCCAGTACCAATTAGTCAGCATGCTATCCAGTCCGAGCCGGATACCAGGTGGACCCCAACGGCGTTGCCATCATGGTCAAGTAACGAGACCATATACTAGGCAGCCTGCTTATAGGACCTGCCCTTCTCCTTCCTGCCATTCGTACCAGCAAACACCCCCCTGGAGGAATCAAACCTGATCCAGGCCCAAACACCTACATTTTACACTTAAAAAACCTAAAAACCCTTGATACGTACATAACCTGATACTGTAAGACCCATCCGGCATTTCTACCCAATCAGGATCCCATCCGCCAAAACTAAACAGAAATGATTCCCCTTTCATAACTTCCTCTCTCACTTCCACCATATCCACCCGAGACATTCCTCCACATAACATCTCAAATTAAAAAGTACCGGTAGACTCTAGTCATAAACCTCCAGAAATCAGTCAGGTAGCTTGAATTGAACATTTCGTTGTTTATACTTACTGCTGTGAGTGCTTGGAGGAAGAGGTTGTGGGATTTTACGCACCCTTGGGAAAGGCAGCGGATAGTGAGGTGTAGAAGGCGCACTAAGCAGCTACTGAAAAGCATGTGCCTTTCAGTGGTTGGGAGGCTGGTGGTTCTCCAGTAACATAACATAACAAACATTTAAGGTGTGGCAACCGCAAAGGGCTGCTAGGTCGAACCGACCAAACACACCATCGGATGGATCCAAAACACAATGGGTTCCATACCACCAAGCAAATGGATACCAGCCAGGTATTCACTCATTTAGAGCGGGACTTCAACCAGTTCATCCTCAGAATTATCACCAGAAATATCAGAATCCGAATCAAACATATCTAAATATTGATCTTCCGGAAGCAAGATGTCTGGCAAGATGTCAGTACCTAGGTGGTGGGAGCCACCTCCAGCCCCTACCAGGGTGTTGCTTGATCCTGCTGCCTCCCCACCACCCATGTAGTGTGATGGAGGTGGAGCAGGTTTTGGGTTCTAGTGGTCTTGTTTGGTTCCCCTTGGTGCCGTGCGCGCCGTTGCCCTAGCCTCAGCTTGTGTGTGGCAAATCCACCATCGGTTGCCGTGGTTGTGATCAGGAGCCTTGTGTTTATGGCCTAGGTTTGTTAGGCGGCCATTGGCATAGCTGGTCTTGCGTTTTGATTGATTGATTGATTGACTGCTGCGACCTACTACCTTCATACACAACATGGTGAGGAGCCCTCTCTTGCTCAACATCACCAACATCACCATCCATCTTTTGTCCTGCCCCATTCTTGTGCTCTTGTACATTCAACTTCCTTGATCTCCAGGATTGTTTCCCTGTGACAGAACATCTCCTGAATGCAGCAAACTAGATCTAACTGATGCTCATGAGTTCAAACCATTTGCAGTACCTCATTGATCAGTTGTCCTTGGCAGCTGCATGAGAACTTGAAAAGATCTTCGTATGTTTTGCCCTTACAGGAGCTTACTGCTCACAATGCAACATAAAGAGCATAAGATCCTCCAGCGCCACGCCTGGCCACACACTTGCACAGTACCCTTTACCCCCTTGTAACCCCCTAGGAAGACGAACCTCATCCTGTGCACATTTAAAGGGGGACATCCACATTGCAGCCCGACAAGCTGCCTCCTGAGGTGTGTTGGCATGAAATGAGAAAGGTGCTTTGTTCCCCCCTCATGCACCCCACCCCAGTTTTTATTTGTGGACATGAAGACTTGGTCAGAACGTGCAGTTGCAGCATTCAGTGCCCGACACTTATCCCATGTTTAATCCAAGAACATACACGCCTTACTCTCCAGCATCTCTTCCTTCAAAATGCAATTCCATAATCTGCTCAAACATGTCCTGCACATTTCCTGCAGTGTCCTCCTCCCTTGCACCTTGATTGCTGCAGCGTTCTTGATTGCCCCTATAGCAGACATGGCTTTCAAAAAATGCCATGTCCAACACTTCTTCCTCCTCAGCGTCAACTCCACGTTGTCCTTATATGCCATATGTATAAGTGCTGATTCCCTTCTGTCAGCCATTTTGTTCCAGAACATAGCTGCCAAAAGCAACCACTGCAGCATCAGCGGGTATCTGCCAGACTCCTTGTACAAGGAAGCCTTGGGCACGGCCTTGCCCATGCCAGCGATTCTTCTTAAAAATGATGTATGTACCTTTTCTTGTTTGTCTTCGGGACTGAGTGGGACTGAGAGGGTCCCTTGCCTACCTGCCAAACATACATGGCCCCCATATATGTGCCCCACAAGACAGGACAGCACACAATTTTGGTCAAAAAGGTCATGTATAACCTTTAAGCGCCCAAGCAGTCACCCATAACCAGCAGTCATGTTTGTAGAAAATCACTACTGTGCACAGCCAGAACCAAGAGCATGTGACTGCATGCCCCTTGGGTTTTATGCTTACTCAACTAGATACCGTAGTAATCCATCTGCGGCACTAGAGGATAGGACAGCATGTGGAGTGGTCAAGCCATTGGTCCGGCACCGTAGCAAATATGTATCCACTTGTGATATGAATGGTCCATGCAATGGAGATGTAGAATGCATTCAGAGCTGTCAGGCTACACCAGCATGTACGCCAAACCACCTGAGTGTAGCCGGCACTCAGGCTGCCTCCAATACAACTCACCACACCAACTTCTGACATACATATGCTTCCTTTCTTGAAGTGGATCCCAATGCACTCCACCAAGGGAGCTTCAAGAGGACAAACACATCCGTTGAAATAGTGCCACAAGCTCACACAGCAGACCAACATGACCGGATACAAAGGAAGCTGCCACAGCCCTCTGGCATCGTTGATGGCATCCTATGTTGGTTCAAAAAGCACCCTTGGCCCAGTATACATTAATCCATGGTTCCGGATGAATCTCCGACCAACCACACTCTCTGCCGCATAGAGACGAGAGCACCTGCCACTCATGGAACAGATGGACCAGTCTGGAGTGCCCAGTAATCACACTCACTGACACAAACATGTGCACAGGCATGCACCTGCAAATAAACTGTACGACATACTGCTGCCAAGATCAGCCTTACATTCTATAAGATGCAGCAAGCAAGGTTACAGGCTTCAGCCTGAGCAAAAAACCAAAACCTTGGTTGCACTGGAGCACCTCATCCATACTAAGCAGGGGTGCAGGTGCCCTGATACTCATAACCTAGCAGAAATCCCTTGCCACAATCCTTGCCCAAGCAGCCACCATGTATGGCATACCCAGCAAAGCCAGCACCGAGGGCCTAGTATCTGCTGGCTGCCTCAAGCAGACTGACAGGAAAGCAATCTCATCTGGCTGTAGAGCGCACTGGCCATGTGGCCCATCATACAGATATGGGCACTCATCTAACTGCAGCTCAGCTACCAAATCCTCCCTCCGCACCTCCAGCTGCTCTACCTGCCACTGCTCTAGTTCCTCACCATCACTGCGCAGCTGCGGGTACAAGTACCAGAAGGGCAGCTCCCCAAACCGCATCTCCAGCAGCAGCATGCCCAGGAAAAAGCTGTCCACACGGCCATCATGGAAGACACCCTTCTGAAACATCTCCATGGGAGCAAACACCCTGGTGGAAACATTGGGCGTGGAGCCAAGGTCATCCATGCTGTACTGGATCTTAGCAGACCCAAAGTCTGCAATCTTGGGCTTGGGCTTGGCAGGGTCCCCAAAGAGCAAGATATTGCTGGACTTGAGGTCGCGATGGACAGCACGGGCTTTCTCATGCATGTCTGCTATGCCATTGCAGATGTACCTCAGCAAGATGCTGGCCTCCTCCCGTCCCAATCCCACAGGCTTCCCCCCCGGCCTTACTATCTTGTCCAAGCTGCCAAGCTCTGACAACTCCAGAAGCATACAAGGCAAGCGTTCCGCACCACCAAGTAGGATGCAGCCAAAGCCATAGCTGTTCAGCACATACTGTGACTCAGCCGTTGCCTCCATGACAAGCTGTTCAGTAGCAAGAGCTGCACTGCAGGCATACCCCAAGCCACTGCTGAGCTTGACGGCTAGAACAGAGCCCTCTTCAACTTTTCTGATCTGCTGAGCTGCTGCACTGCTCCCATCCCCCAAGTACTTCTGCAGCAGCACCCTCCACACGCTAGCATTGCCACCTCTGCCAAGCTGCTGCAGCAGAAGCAAGGTGCAGCTCAGGCCCACAGGCTGGAAGTTCTTTGGGCTGAGGAAGTCCATCTGCAACTGCAGGCCAGGAGAGGGACCCTGAGCCAACAGAGTTGCAGCTGCTTCACTAGCATGCTGCCGCTGAACAGCTGCTGCTGATGCTACTGCTGCTGCCTGAGATGTGGACTCACTGATCACAGGGTCATTAGCATGTGCTGCAACCATCTTTGCTGGGGTGAGTTGCCTGGGAAGGCTACCACATGTACTGCTGGAAGGTGCTGCATGGGTCTGGTGGGGCAGCTGGGCTTCATGGTCATGCCAGCTGTTAGGCTGCTGCTGGTGGCCTGGATGTGATGTTGCTGAACATGTCACGTTGCTGGGTGATGCTTCACTCTCCATCACCTGATAAGGGTGGCCCTTGACTGCAGGAAGTTGCACCTGCACAACAGCAAGGCATCACAGCTCAGCTCGCTTGCTTGCTTCGGGTTCTGAAAGTGCACGCAGCCATGGTCATTGAAGGGTTGCTCTAGTTCTCTGGCACAGGAGACTGGCATTCCAATATCAATTACCACCAGGTTTTGCAGTGCTAGAACTGGAAAGCCCTGCATGAGTACCTTAACAGAGGGTATAAGGAACAAGAACGAAGGCTAAGCCCACCTTGCGTTTGGAAACCTCAAGCATCTGTCTCAATTCTGCCAGGCCCTGCACCTTGTTCATGTCTGTGCTGTTTATGAGCTGCAGCAGCTCATCTGCTTCGTGCCCCTCTTCGTAACCCATCCTCATTTTTTCGCGGGCATCAACTGCTGCTTGGTAAGACCAGTAATAGCGAGTTCTGCATAAAAGTATGTCGTTAATAGCGAATTTGTTACGGGATGCCACATCCCCTTCTGCACCCATACCGTGCACATGGACCACTTCTCAGGCGTGCAAGGAAGAGAGCTGTGCCATCTGGTAGGAGAGCTTTGGTCAGCCGATTGCCCAACTCCTCGTAAATCATCTTGATGTTCTGCGTTCGCAAGTGCGGCCTGCTGGCAGGTGGGCCAGGCCTGGCCGGAATGGAAGCTTAAATCCTTCACGTTGTTAGCTAGCCATCTATAAGACGGTCAGATTTGCATTGATGGACGGTATCATCTTCAAGACATCATATCGTAAGGTCGCCAGCCGAATCCACAGGCACATCCTTCACCGAATGATGGAGTACGCGTGGAAGCACATCCCCACTAAGCAACTTTCTACGTACTCTGTAAGAGACTGCATCTGTAGATTATGCGTATGTGGCATTGAGTGTTGACTAGGAGCCCTTCAATTGGATACAAGATGTGGTCCAGTGTGCCAAGTTGACTTCTACCCTGAGTTTGAAATCGGTGGTCGCCGGGTGACCGGGTTACGAGCGGCTAGCTTCATGTCTCAGCTGCGGACCCATGCAGAGGGATCACACAATCAGTATGTGTCATAATCTTCGTTTCAACCACCTAACATGCGTGGCTTGATTGTTACATTCCGGTGATGGCGAATGTCCGAGTCCAAGCACCCGAGACGGTACGCATTATTGAGTCCGTCCGTGAAACTGCCAACTCAAGCCATCTCAAGCCACTGGCCCAACTTACATATATGCTCAGGTTGTCTGCATCTATTTCCATTGTGTTAAAATTCCAGTTACACAATTATCCAACTCATGATAAGTCGATAGCAGCAGCACTACATACAACATCACTATGCCGTGCTGCTTCTGACAAGCACATAAGCAGACTAAGACTACCTTTCATCCTCTATAATCGAACAAGGAAGAGACCGAGTGGACGAGTGCCGAAGTACACCCTCTGAGAAACCAATTGGCGGCTGCTACAACATGGAGCTGCTGAGTACTCCTCCTGGAACATCGATGGATACTGGGACACCGGACGCCGCCAAACCAAAACTGGACGCCGCCAAACTCTGGTGCACAATTATCTCTGGCATACATCTAGCAGGACAGGAACTCAGGTGCTGTCACTAGCACTGTGCTCAGCAAGCTGGGGTCAGGTAGACTTCTGGTTAGCTTCTTGTTTCAATAGCATGGCCGGGCGGCATAACACCTGCATATGGCAGGCAAGGAAATGCAGGAAACAAAATGATTCAGATTGTGCAGAATATCTGTGCTGTTGCTACTCTCAACTAACTTAAGATCAAGACATTTCTAGCTAAAGGTGCAACAGACTCGCTCCGGAAACGCAGATAACACATGAAAAGCATGTACGGGCATTCATACATTACCTCCTTTGCTGCAGACCCATAGGGCACCAACCAATAGGCATCGGTCACCCGCTAATGCTGCAGTATGGTGGGACCACATATGGGCAACTACCAAGGTCCAGAACCTTCTGCAACCTCGCAGTTTGTTACTCCCTTCAGTCCTGAGCCCTGCTACACTTACCTGTGACCGAGTGTAGTCCTTGCCTTGTCCGCCCAAACTAAGTGATGTTCATGTCTGTCCGTTTGCTTGACGGCACTTACCGACTTCAAAGATGGTTTTGAGATGGTACTCGACGCCAGCTGAGGCCCCTGCAAGTGGGAAACTCTGAGGGGATCAATACTGGTAATCAGTAAGATCGACAAGGCCTCGGCAGACAAGACATGAACGAACATAAACTGGCAAGCCGTTCCAGTTGGTCCAAGCCACCAATCTGAATGCTAGGTATTGCTGCTCATACCATAGGTGTCGATGTGTACTTCTTGAAAGTGGTACTGCTAAGCCACCTTCTGAAATATTACCAATGAGAAGGCAGCGATAAATTGCAGGTCTTAGCAAAAGCTCCCATTCTTAGTCATCACGATACACAAAGCATGCTGCAATGCTGCAGACTAACCTGTCAATAGGAGTGAAAAACCCATGTGGCAGAACGGATGATACCCTTTGCCCTCCCAAACCCATTCCAACAGTCTGAGTATAGCCTATTGATTCAAGTACGTGTTGTCTAATGGCTTCCCTCACATGCTAGTAAGCCTTAAACAAGCGCCCTACCTGTGGAGGGCTCCATAAGAGCCATGTGGACAGACCTGAGGGACCTCTGATCCACACCAGGCCTTTGCACCAAGACACCATGTACAGCAAGACAACATGTAGGGGTGCTGTTGTGACCTGCAGCAAGGCTGGAGGGGCCTCTGATCCACGCCACGGGCCTTTACAAGAGGAAAAACGGTAAACAATGCTATGAGAACTGCCCCAGCAGAAGGGCTGAAGGAACCTTTGATCTACCCCAGGCCTTTGCAACAGTCGCTCATGTTTTACTCCACCTATCTAGATGTATCGCTGTCCACTAAGCACTTCTGGGGCTTTTTGAAGCCCATGAGAAGGCAGCAGTTTTGGCAAGGCATGGTTGTATAAATCCCCTTTGGAGGCATCAGGGCCACAGATGTTCATAATCCCACAGTGCAAACGCAACCACTGGGATGTGCTGTGTGACCTAGCAAGGTCTGCAGATATTCAAATCTCGGCTGACATTGACAACTGCACAGATCATGTGACGCTGCTGGGGCCATATCAATAAGACACATGTACTTATCTGTGCAAATGTCAGCATGTCTTCTGTGTTGTTGCCAGCACGTTGATCAAGTAGGCCTGGAGACAAGACATGACCGGACATTACAGGGTCAGCCCATTCTGTTGAACTAGGCCACACATCAGAATGTTAGGTATTGCTGCTATCACTTTAGGTACTGGTATGTACTTCCGTTGAGTAGCACTGCTAAGCCACCTTCTGATTAAGAATAACCCATGAGAAGGCAGCGCTTAATTGCAGGTCTTAGCAAAAGCTCCCATAACCAGTCATCACAAACCACAAAGCATGCTATAAGGCTTCTCTATCATGTGGCAGAGTAATCTGTCAATGGAAATGACAGACCCCTGTGGCAGTTCAGATAACACCCTTTTGCCCTTCTCAACCCACCTTTGGATTCAAGAACATGTTTTTTAATGGCTTCCCTCACAAGCCAGTAAGCCTTAAACAAGCACCCTACTTACCTGGGGAAGGCTCCATAAGAGCCCTGCGGAAGGACTGGAGGGACCTCTGATCCACCCCAGGCCTTTACAACAGGACGACATGCAGAACAGTGCCGTTAGAACCCTGTGGAAGGAATGGAGGGACCTCTGATCCACCCCAGGCCTTTACAACAAGACGACATGCAGAACAGTGCTGTTAGAACCCTGTGGAAAGACTGGAGGGACCTCTGATCCACCCCAGGCCTTTACAACAGGACGACATGCAGAACAGTGCCGTTAGAACCCTGTGGAAGGACTGGAGGGACCTCTGATCCACCCCTGGCCTTTACAAACAGACATCATGTAGAACAGTGCTGTTAGAACCCTGCGGAAAGACTGGAGGGACCTCTGATCCACCCCAGTCATTATCAAATAGACGACATGTAGAACAGTGCTGTTAGAACCCTGCGGAAGGACTGGAGGGACCTCTGATCCACCCCAGCCCTTTGCGGGGCCTATGGCACTTATTGCTATGGCATATCATGAAATGTAATAATACAAACAGACAACATGTAGAACAGTGCTGTTAGAAGCCTGCGGAAGGACTGGAGGGACCTCTGATCCACCCCAGGCCTTTACAACAGGACGACATGCAGAACAGTGCTGTTAGAACCCTGTGGAAAGACTGGAGGGACCTCTGATCCACCCCAGGCCTTTACAACAGGACGACATGCACAACAGTGCCGTTAGAACCCTGTGGAAGGACTCGAGGGACCTCTGATCCACCCCAGGCCTTTACAACAGGACGACATGCAGAACAGTGCTGTTAGAACCCTGTGGAAAGACTGGAGGGACCTCTGATCCACCCCAGGCCTTTACAACAGGACGACATGCAGAACAGTGCCGTTAGAACCCTGTGGAAGGAATGGAGGGACCTCTGATCCACCCCAGGCCTTTACAACAGGACGACATGCAGAACAGTGCTGTTAGAACCCTGTGGAAGGACTGGAGGGACCTCTGATCCACCCCTGGCCTTTACAAACAGACATCATGTAGAACAGTGCTGTTAGAACCCTGCGGAAAGACAGGAGGGACCTCTGATCCACCCCAGCCATTATCAAATAGACGACATGTAGAACAGTGCTGTTAGAACCCTGCGGAAGGACTGGAGGGACCTCTGATCCACCCCAGCCCTTTGCGGGGCCTATGGCACTTATTGCTATGGCATATCATGAAATGCAATAATACAAACAGACAACATGTAGAACAGTGCTGTTAGAAGCCTGCGGAAGGACTGGAGGGACCTCTGATCCACCCCAGGCCTTTACAACAGGACGACATGCAGAACAGTGCTGTTAGAACCCTGTGGAAAGACTGGAGGGACCTCTGATCCACCCCAGGCCTTTACAACAGGGCGACATGCAGAACAGTGCCGTTAGAACCCTGTGGAAGGAATGGAGGGACCTCTGATCCACCCCAGGCCTTTACAACAGGACGACATGCAGAACAGTGCTGTTAGAACCCTGTGGAAGGACTGGAGGGACCTCTGATCCACCCCTGGCCTTTACAAACAGACATCATGTAGAACAGTGCTGTTAGAACCCTGCGGAAAGACTGGAGGGACCTCTGATCCACCCCAGCCATTATCAAATAGACGACATGTAGAACAGTGCTGTTAGAACCCTGCGGAAGGACTGGAGGGACCTCTGATCCACCCCAGCCCTTTGTGGGGCCTATGGCACTTATTGCTATGGCATATCATGAAATGTAATAATACAAACAGACAACATGTAGAACAGTGCTGTTAGAAGCCTGCGGAAGGACTGGAGGGACCTCTGATCCACCCCAGGCTTTTACAACAGGACGACATGCAGAACAGTGCTGTTAGAACCCTGTAGAAAGACTGGAGGGACCTCTGATCCACCCCAGGCCTTTACAACAGGACGACATGCAGAACAGTGCCGTTAGAACCCTGTGGAAGGACTGGAGGGACCTATTATCCACCCCAGGCCTTTACAACAGGACGACATGCAGAACAGTGCTGTTAGAACCCTGTGGAAAGACTGGAGGGACCTCTGATCCACCCCAGGCCTTTACAACAGGACGACATGTAGAACAGTGCTGTTAGAACCCTGTGGAAAGACTGGAGGGACCTATTATCCACCCCAGGCCTTTACAACAGGACGACATGCAGAACAGTGCTGTTAGAACCCTGTGGAAAGACTGGAGGGACCTCTGATCCACCCCAGGCCTTTACAACAGGACGACATGCAGAACAGTGCTGTTAGAACCCTGTGGAAGGACTGGAGGGACCTCTGATCCACCCCTGGCCTTTACAAACAGACATCATGTAGAACAGTGCTGTTAGAACCCTGTGGAAAGACTGGAGGGACCTCTGATCCACCCCAGCCATTATCAAATAGACGACATGTAGAACAGTGCTGTTAGAACCCTGCGGAAGGACTGGAGGGACCTGTGATCCACCCCAGCCCTTTGCGGGGCCTATGGCACTTATTGCTATGGCATATCATGAAATGTAATAATACAAACAGACAACATGTAGAACAGTGCTGTTAGAAGCCTGCGGAAGGACTGGAGGGACCTCTGATCCACCCCAGGCCTTTACAACAGGACGACATGCAGAACAGTGCTGTTAGAACCCTGTGGAAAGACTGGAGGGACCTCTGATCCACCCCAGGCCTTTACAACAGGACGACATGCACAACAGTGCCGTTAGAACCCTGTGGAAGGACTCGAGGGACCTCTGATCCACCCCAGGCCTTTACAACAGGACGACATGCAGAACAGTGCCGTTAGAACCCTGTGGAAGGAATGGAGGGACCTCTGATCCACCCCAGGCCTTTACAACAGGACGACATGCAGAACAGTGCTGTTAGAACCCTGTGGAAGGACTGGAGGGACCTCTGATCCACCCCTGGCCTTTACAAACAGACATCATGTAGAACAGTGCTGTTAGAACCCTGCGGAAAGACAGGAGGGACCTCTGATCCACCCCAGCCATTATCAAATAGACGACATGTAGAACAGTGCTGTTAGAACCCTGCGGAAGGACTGGAGGGACCTCTGATCCACCCCAGCCCTTTGCGGGGCCTATGGCACTTATTGCTATGGCATATCATGAAATGCAATAATACAAACAGACAACATGTAGAACAGTGCTGTTAGAAGCCTGCGGAAGGACTGGAGGGACCTCTGATCCACCCCAGGCCTTTACAACAGGACGACATGCAGAACAGTGCTGTTAGAACCCTGTGGAAAGACTGGAGGGACCTCTGATCCACCCCAGGCCTTTACAACAGGGCAACATGCAGAACAGTGCCGTTAGAACCCTGTGGAAGGAATGGAGGGACCTCTGATCCACCCCAGGCCTTTACAACAGGACGACATGCAGAACAGTGCTGTTAGAACCCTGTGGAAGGACTGGAGGGACCTCTGATCCACCCCTGGCCTTTACAAACAGACATCATGTAGAACAGTGCTGTTAGAACCCTGCGGAAAGACTGGAGGGACCTCTGATCCACCCCAGCCATTATCAAATAGACGACATGTAGAAAAGTGCTGTTAGAACCCTGCGGAAGGACTGGAGGGACCTCTGATCCACCCCAGCCCTTTGCGGGGCCTATGGCACTTATTGCTATGGCATATCATGAAATGCAATAATACAAACAGACAACATGTAGAACAGTGCTGTTAGAAGCCTGCGGAAGGACTGGAGGGACCTCTGATCCACCCCAGGCCTTTACAACAGGACGACATGCAGAACAGTGCTGTTAGAACCCTGTGGAAAGACTGGAGGGACCTCTGATCCACCCCAGGCCTTTACAACAGGGCGACATGCAGAACAGTGCTGTTAGAACCCTGTGGAAGGACTGGAGGGACCTCTGATCCACCCCTGGCCTTTTCAAACAGACATCATGTAGAACAGTGCTGTTAGAACCCTGTGGAAAGACTGGAGGGACCTCTGATCCACCCCAACCATTATCAAATAGACGACATGTAGAACAGTGCTGTTAGAACCCTGCGGAAGGACTGGAGGGACCTCTGATCCACCCCAGCCCTTTGCGGGGCCTATGGCACTTATTGCTATGGCATATCATGAAATGTAATAATACAAACAGACAACATGTAGAACAGTGCTGTTAGAAGCCTGCAGAAGGACTGGAGGGACCTCTGATCCACCCCAGGCCTTTACAACAGGACGACATGCAGAACAGTGCTGTTAGAACCCTGTGGAAAGACTGGAGGGACCTCTGATCCACCCCAGGCCTTTACAACAGGACGACATGCACAACAGTGCCGTTAGAACCCTGTGGAAGGACTCGAGGGACCTCTGATCCACCCCAGGCCTTTACAACAGGACGACATGCAGAACAGTGCTGTTAGAACCCTGTGGAAAGACTGGAGGGACCTCTGATCCACCCCAGGCCTTTACAACAGGACGACATGCAGAACAGTGCCGTTAGAACCCTGTGGAAGGAATGGAGGGACCTCTGATCCACCCCAGGCCTTTACAACAGGACGACATGCAGAACAGTGCTGTTAGAACCCTGTGGAAGGACTGGAGGGACCTCTGATCCACCCCTGGCCTTTACAAACAGACATCATGTAGAACAGTGCTTTTAGAACCCTGCGGAAAGACAGGAGGGACCTCTGATCCACCCCAGCCATTATCAAATAGACGACATGTAGAACAGTGCTGTTAGAACCCTGCGGAAGGACTGGAGGGACCTCTGATCCACCCCAGCCCTTTGCGGGGCCTATGGCACTTATTGCTATGGCATATCATGAAATGCAATAATACAAACAGACAACATGTAGAACAGTGCTGTTAGAAGCCTGCGGAAGGACTGGAGGGACCTCTGATCCACCCCAGGCCTTTACAACAGGACGACATGCAGAACAGTGCTGTTAGAACCCTGTGGAAAGACTGGAGGGACCTCTGATCCACCCCAGGCCTTTACAACAGGGCGACATGCAGAACAGTGCCGTTAGAACCCTGTGGAAGGAATGGAGGGACCTCTGATCCACCCCAGGCCTTTACAACAGGACGACATGCAGAACAATGCTGTTAGAACCCTGTGGAAGGACTGGAGGGACCTCTGATCCACCCCTGGCCTTTACAAACAGACATCATGTAGAACAGTGCTGTTAGAACCCTGCGGAAAGACTGGAGGGACCTCTGATCCACCCCAGCCATTATCAAATAGACGACATGTAGAACAGTGCTGTTAGAACCCTGCGGAAGGACTGGAGGGACCTCTGATCCACCCCAGCCCTTTGCGGGGCCTATGGCACTTATTGCTATGGCATATCATGAAATGTAATAATACAAACAGACAACATGTAGAACAGTGCTGTTAGAAGCCTGCGGAAGGACTGGAGGGACCTCTGATCCACCCCAGGCCTTTACAACAGGACGACATGCAGAACAGTGCTGTTAGAACCCTGTGGAAAGACTGGAGGGACCTCTGATCCACCCCAGGCCTTTACAACAGGGCGACATGCAGAACAGTGCTGTTAGAACCCTGTGGAAGGACTGGAGGGACCTCTGATCCACCCCTGGCCTTTTCAAACAGACATCATGTAGAACAGTGCTGTTAGAACCCTGTGGAAAGACTGGAGGGACCTCTGATCCACCCCAACCATTATCAAATAGACGACATGTAGAACAGTGCTGTTAGAACCCTGCGGAAGGACTGGAGGGACCTCTGATCCACCCCAGCCCTTTGCGGGGCCTATGGCACTTATTGCTATGGCATATCATGAAATGTAATAATACAAACAGACAACATGTAGAACAGTGCTGTTAGAAGCCTGCGGAAGGACTGGAGGGACCTCTGATCCACCCCAGGCCTTTACAACAGGACGACATGCAGAACAGTGCTGTTAGAACCCTGTGGAAAGACTGGAGGGACCTCTGATCCACCCCAGGCCTTTACAACAGGACGACATGCACAACAGTGCCGTTAGAACCCTGTGGAAGGACTCGAGGGACCTCTGATCCACCCCAGGCCTTTACAACAGGACGACATGCAGAACAGTGCTGTTAGAACCCTGTGGAAAGACTGGAGGGACCTCTGATCCACCCCAGGCCTTTACAACAGGACGACATACAGAACAGTGCCGTTAGAACCCTGTGGAAGGAATGGAGGGACCTCTGATCCACCCCAGGCCTTTACAACAGGACGACATGCAGAACAGTGCTGTTAGAACCCTGTGGAAGGACTGGAGGGACCTCTGATCCACCCCTGGCCTTTACAAACAGACATCATGTAGAACAGTGCTGTTAGAACCCTGCGGAAAGACAGGAGGGACCTCTGATCCACCCCAGCCATTATCAAATAGACGACATGTAGAACAGTGCTGTTAGAACCCTGCGGAAGGACTGGAGGGACCTCTGATCCACCCCAGCCCTTTGCGGGGCCTATGGCACTTATTGCTATGGCATATCATGAAATGCAATAATACAAACAGACAACATGTAGAACAGTGCTGTTAGAAGCCTGCGGAAGGACTGGAGGGACCTCTGATCCACCCCAGGCCTTTACAACAGGACGACATGCAGAACAGTGCTGTTAGAACCCTGTGGAAAGACTGGAGGGACCTCTGATCCACCCCAGGCCTTTACAACAGGGCGACATGCAGAACAGTGCCGTTAGAACCCTGTGGAAGGAATGGAGGGACCTCTGATCCACCCCAGGCCTTTACAACAGGACGACATGCAGAACAGTGCTGTTAGAACCCTGTGGAAGGACTGGAGGGACCTCTGATCCACCCCTGGCCTTTACAAACAGACATCATGTAGAACAGTGCTGTTAGAACCCTGCGGAAAGACTGGAGGGACCTCTGATCCACCCCAGCCATTATCAAATAGACGACATGTAGAACAGTGCTGTTAGAACCCTGCGGAAGGACTGGAGGGACCTCTGATCCACCCCAGCCCTTTGCGGGGCCTATGGCACTTATTGCTATGGCATATCATGAAATGTAATAATACAAACAGACAACATGTAGAACAGTGCTGTTAGAACCCTGTAGAATGACTGGAGGGACCTCTGATCCACCCCAGGCCTTTACAACAGGACGACATGCAGAACAGTGCTGTTAGAACCCTGTAGAATGACTGGAGGGACCTCTGATCCACCCCAGGCCTTTACAACAGGACGACATGCAGAACAGTGCCGTTAGAACCCTGTGGAAGGACTGGAGGGACCTTTTATCCACCCCAGGCCTTTACAACAGGACGACATGCAGAACAGTGCTGTTAGAACCCTGTAGAAAGACTGGAGGGACCTCTGATCCACCCCAGGCCTTTACAACAGGACGACATGTAGAACAGTGCTGTTAGAACCCTGTGGAAAGACTGGAGGGACCTATTATCCACCCCAGGCCTTTACAACAGGACGACATGCAGAACAGTGCTGTTAGAACCCTGTGGAAAGACTGGAGGGACCTCTGATCCACCCCAGGCCTTTACAACAGGACGACATGCAGAACAGTGCTGTTAGAACCCTGTGGAAGGACTGGAGGGACCTCTGATCCACCCCTGGCCTTTACAAACAGACATCATGTAGAACAGTGCTGTTAGAACCCTGCGGAAAGACTGGAGGGACCTCTGATCCACCCCAGCCATTATCAAATAGACGACATGTAGAACAGTGTTGTTAGAACCCTGCGGAAGGACTGGAGGGACCTCTGATCCACCCCAGCCCTTTGCGGGGCCTATGGCACTTATTGCTATGGCATATCATGAAATGTAATAATACAAACAGACAACATGTAGAACAGTGCTGTTAGAAGCCTGCGGAAGGACTGGAGGGACCTCTGATCCACCCCAGGCCTTTACAACAGGACGACATGCAGAACAGTGCTGTTAGAACCCTGTGGAAAGACTGGAGGGACCTCTGATCCACCCCAGGCCTTTACAACAGGACGACATGCAGAACAGTGCCGTTAGAACCCTGTGGAAGGACTGGAGGGACCTCTGATCCACCCCAGGCCTTTACAACAGGACGACATGCAGAACAGTGCTGTTAGAACCCTGTGGAAGGACTGGAGGGACCTCTGATCCACCCCTGGCCTTTACAAACAGACATCATGTAGAACAGTGCTGTTAGAACCCTGCGGAAAGACTGGAGGGACCTCTGATCCACCCCAGCCATTATCAAATAGACGACATGTAGAACAGTGCTGTTAGAACCCTGCGGAAGGACTGGAGGGACCTCTGATCCACCCCAGCCCTTTGCGGGGCCTATGGCACTTATTGCTATGGCATATCATGAAATGTAATAATACAAACAGACAACATGTAGAACAGTGCTGTTAGAAGCCTGCGGAAGGACTGGAGGGACCTCTGATCCACCCCAGGCCTTTACAACAGGACGACATGCAGAACAGTGCTGTTAGAACCCTGTGGAAAGACTGGAGGGACCTCTGATCCACCCCAGGCCTTTACAACAAGACGACATGCAGAACAGTGCCGTTAGAACCCTGTGGAAGGACTGGAGGGACCTCTGATCCACCCCAGGCCTTTACAACAGGACGACATGCAGAACAGTGCTGTTAGAACCCTGTGGAAGGACTGGAGGGACCTCTGATCCACCCCTGGCCTTTACAAACAGACATCATGTAGAACAGTGCTGTTAGAACCCTGCGGAAAGACTGGAGGGACCTCTGATCCACCCCAGCCATTATCAAATAGACGACATGTAGAACAGTGCTGTTAGAACCCTGCGGAAGGACTGGAGGGACCTCTGATCCACCCCAGCCCTTTGCGGGGCCTATGGCACTTATTGCTATGGCATATCATGAAATGTAATAATACAAACAGACAACATGTAGAACAGTGCTGTTAGAACCCTGCGGAAGGAATGGAGGGACCTCTGATCCACCCCAGCCCTTTGCGGGGCCTATGGCACTTATTGCTATGGCATATCATGAAATGCAATAATACAAACAGACAACATGTAGAACAGTGCTGTTAGAAGCCTGCGGAAGGACTGGAGGGACCTCTGATCCACCCCAGGCCTTTACAACAGGACGACATGCAGAACAGTGCTGTTAGAACCCTGTGGAAAGACTGGAGGGACCTCTGATCCACCCCAGGCCTTTACAACAGGGCGACATGCAGAACAGTGCCGTTAGAACCCTGTGGAAGGAATGGAGGGACCTCTGATCCACCCCAGGCCTTTACAACAGGACGACATGCAGAACAGTGCTGTTAGAACCCTGTGGAAGGACTGGAGGGACCTCTGATCCACCCCTGGCCTTTACAAACAGACATCATGTAGAACAGTGCTGTTAGAACCCTGCGGAAAGACTGGAGGGACCTCTGATCCACCCCAGCCATTATCAAATAGACGACATGTAGAACAGTGCTGTTAGAACCCTGCGGAAGGACTGGAGGGACCTCTGATCCACCCCAGCCCTTTGCGGGGCCTATGGCACTTATTGCTATGGCATATCATGAAATGTAATAATACAAACAGACAACATGTAGAACAGTGCTGTTAGAAGCCTGCGGAAGGACTGGAGGGACCTCTGATCCACCCCAGGCCTTTACAACAGGACGACATGCAGAACAGTGCTGTTAGAACCCTGTAGAAAGACTGGAGGGACCTCTGATCCACCCCAGGCCTTTACAACAGGACGACATGCAGAACAGTGCCGTTAGAACCCTGTGGAAGGACTGGAGGGACCTATTATCCACCCCAGGCCTTTACAACAGGACGACATGCAGAACAGTGCTGTTAGAACCCTGTAGAAAGACTGGAGGGACCTCTGATCCACCCCAGGCCTTTACAACAGGACGACATGTAGAACAGTGCTGTTAGAACCCTGTGGAAAGACTGGAGGGACCTATTATCCACCCCAGGCCTTTACAACAGGACGACATGCAGAACAGTGCTGTTAGAACCCTGTGGAAAGACTGGAGGGACCTCTGATCCACCCCAGGCCTTTACAACCGGACGACATGCAGAACAGTGCTGTTAGAACCCTGTGGAAGGACTGGAGGGACCTCTGATCCACCCCTGGCCTTTACAAACAGACATCATGTAGAACAGTGCTGTTAGAACCCTGCGGAAAGACTGGAGGGACCTCTGATCCACCCCAGCCATTATCAAATAGACGACATGTAGAACAGTTCTGTTAGAACCCTGCGGAAGGACTGGAGGGACCTCTGATCCACCCCAGCCCTTTGCGGGGCCTATGGCACTTATTGCTATGGCATATCATGAAATGTAATAATACAAACAGACAACATGTAGAACAGTGCTGTTAGAAGCCTGCGGAAGGACTGGAGGGACCTCTGATCCACCCCAGGCCTTTACAACAGGACGACATGCAGAACAGTGCTGTTAGAACCCTGTGGAAAGACTGGAGGGACCTCTGATCCACCCCAGGCCTTTACAACAGGACGACATGCAGAACAGTGCCGTTAGAACCCTGTGGAAGGACTGGAGGGACCTCTGATCCACCCCAGGCCTTTACAACAGGACGACATGCAGAACAGTGCTGTTAGAACCCTGTGGAAAGACTGGAGGGACCTCTGATCCACCCCAGGCCTTTACAACAGGACGACATGCAGAACAGTGCCGTTAGAACCCTGTGGAAGGAATGGAGGGACCTCTGATCCACCCCAGGCCTTTACAACAGGACGACATGCAGAACAGTGCTGTTAGAACCCTGTGGAAGGACTGGAGGGACCTCTGATCCACCCCTGGCCTTTACAAACAGACATCATGTAGAACAGTGCTGTTAGAACCCTGCGGAAAGACTGGAGGGACCTCTGATCCACCCCAGCCATTATCAAATAGACGACATGTAGAACATTGCTGTTAGAACCCTGCGGAAGGACAGGAGGGACCTCTGATCCACCCCAGTTCTTTGCGGGGCCTATGGCACTTATTGCTATGCCATATCATGAAATGTAATAATACAAACAGACAACATGTAGAACAGTGCTGTTAGAAGCCTGCGGAAGGACTGGAGGGACCTCTGATCCACCCCAGGCCTTTACAACAGGACGACATGCAGAACAGTGCTGTTAGAACCCTGTGGAAAGACTGGAGGGACCTCTGATCCACCCCAGGCCTTTACAACAGGACGACATGCAGAACAGTGCTGTTAGAACCCTGTGGAAGGACTGGAGGGACCTCTGATCCACCCCAGGCCTTTACAACAGGACGACATGCAGAACAGTGCTGTTAGAACCCTGTGGAAAGACTGGAGGGACCTCTGATCCACCCCAGGCCTTTACAACAGGACGACATGCAGAACAGTGCCGTTAGAACCCTGTGGAAGGAATGGAGGGACCTCTGATCCACCCCTGGCCTTTACAAACAGACATCATGTAGAACAGTGCTGTTAGAACCCTGTGGAAGGAATGGAGGGACCTCTGATCCACCCCAGGCCTTTACAACAGGACGACATGCAGAACAGTGCCGTTAGAACCCTGTGGAAGGACTGGAGGGACCTCTGATCCACCCCAGGCCTTTCCAACAGGACGACATGCAGAACAGTGCTGTTAGAACCCTGTGGAAAGACTGGAGGGACCTCTGATCCACCCCAGGCCTTTACAACAGGACGACATGCAGAACAGTGCCGTTAGAACCCTGTGGAAGGAATGGAGGGACCTCTGATCCACCCCAGGCCTTTACAACAGGACGACATGCAGAACAGTGCTGTTAGAACCCTGTGGAAGGACTGGAGGGACCTCTGATCCACCCCTGGCCTTTACAAACAGACATCATGTAGAACAGTGCTGTTAGAACCCTGCGGAAAGACTGGAGGGACCTCTGATCCACCCCAGCCATTATCAAATAGACGACATGTAGAACAGTGCTGTTAGAACCCTGCGGAAGGACTGGAGGGACCTCTGATCCACCCCAGCCCTTTGCGGGGCCTATGGCACTTATTGCTATGGCATATCATGAAATGTAATAATACAAACAGACAACATGTAGAACAGTGCTGTTAGAAGCCTGCGGAAGGACTGGAGGGACCTCTGATCCACCCCAGGCCTTTACAACAGGACGACATGCAGAACAGTGCTGTTAGAACCCTGTGGAAAGACTGGAGGGACCTCTGATCCACCCCAGGCCTTTACAACAGGACGACATGCAGAACAGTGCTGTTAGAACCCTGTGGAAGGACTGGAGGGACCTCTGATCCACCCCAGGCCTTTACAACAGGACGACATGCAGAACAGTGCTGTTAGAACCCTGTGGAAAGACTGGAGGGACCTCTGATCCACCCCAGGCCTTTACAACAGGACGACATGCAGAACGGTGCCGTTAGAACCCTGTGGAAGGAATGGAGGGACCTCTGATCCACCCCTGGCCTTTACAAACAGACATCATGTAGAACAGTGCTGTTAGAACCCTGTGGAAGGAATGGAGGGACCTCTGATCCACCCCAGGCCTTTACAACAGGACGACATGCAGAACAGTGCCGTTAGAACCCTGTGGAAGGACTGGAGGGACCTCTGATCCACCCCAGGCCTTTACAACAGGACGACATGCAGAACAGTGCTGTTAGAACCCTGTGGAAAGACTGGAGGGACCTCTGATCCACCCCAGGCCTTTACAACAGGACGACATGCAGAACAGTGCCGTTAGAACCCTGTGGAAGGAATGGAGGGACCTCTGATCCACCCCAGGCCTTTACAACAGGACGACATGCAGAACAGTGCTGTTAGAACCCTGTGGAAGGACTGGAGGGACCTCTGATCCACCCCTGGCCTTTACAAACAGACATCATGTAGAACAGTGCTGTTAGAACCCTGCGGAAAGACTGGAGGGACCTCTGATCCTCCCCAGCCATTATCAAATAGACGACATGTAGAACAGTGCTGTTAGAACCCTGCGGAAGGACTGGAGGGACCTCTGATCCACCCCAGCCCTTTGCGGGGCCTATGGCACTTATTGCTATGGCATATCATGAAATGTAATAATACAAACAGACAACATGTAGAAAAGTGCTGTTAGAAGCCTGCGGAAGGACTGGAGGGACCTCTGATCCACCCCAGGCCTTTACAACAGGACGACATGCAGAACAGTGCTGTTAGAACCCTGTGGAAAGACTGGAGGGACCTCTGATCCACCCCAGGCCTTTACAACAGGACGACATGCAGAAAAGTGCCGTTAGAACCCTGTGGAAGGACTGGAGGGACCTCTGATCCACCCCAGGCCTTTACAACAGGACGACATGCAGAACAGTGCTGTTAGAACCCTGTGGAAAGACTGGAAGGACCTCTGATCCACCCCAGGCCTTTACAACAGGACGACATGCAGAACAGTGCCGTTAGAACCCTGTGGAAGGAATGGAGGGACCTCTGATCCACCCCAGGCCTTTACAACAGGACGACATGCAGAACAGTGCTGTTAGAACCCTGTGGAAGGACTGGAGGGACCTCTGATCCACCCCTGGCCTTTACAAACAGACATCATGTAGAACAGTGCTGTTAGAACCCTGCGGAAAGACTGGAGGGACCTCTGATCCACCCCAGCCATTATCAAATAGACGACATGTAGAACAGTGCTGTTAGAACCCTGCGGAAGGACTGGAGGGACCTCTGATCCACCCCAGCCCTTTGCGGGGCCTATGGCACTTATTGCTATGGCATATCATGAAATGTAATAATACAAAAAGACAACATGTAGAACAGTGCTGTTAGAAGCCTGCGGAAGGACTGGAGGGACCTCTGATCCACCCCAGGCCTTTACAACAGGACGACATGCAGAACAGTGCTGTTAGAACCCTGTGGAAAGACTGGAGGGACCTCTGATCCACCCCAGGCCTTTACAACAGGACGACATGCAGAACAGTGCCGTTAGAACCCTGTGGAAGGACTGGAGGGACCTCTGATCCACCCCAGGCCTTTACAACAGGACGACATGCAGAACAGTGCTGTTAGAACCCTGTGGAAAGACTGGAGGGACCTCTGATCCACCCCAAGCCTTTACAACAGGACGACATGCAGAACAGTGCTGTTAGAACCCTGTGGAAAGACTGGAGGGACCTCTGATCCACCCCAGGCCTTTACAACAGGACGACATGCAGAACAGTGCCGTTAGAACCCTGTGGAAGGAATGGAGGGACCTCTGATCCACCCAGGCCTTTACAACAGGACGACATGCAGAACAGTGCTGTTAGAACCCTGTGGAAGGACTGGAGGGACCTCTGATCCACCCCTGGCCTTTACAAACAGACATCATGTAGAACAGTGCTGTTAGAACCCTGCGGAAGGACTGGAGGGACCTCTGATCCACCCCAGCCCTTTGCGGGGCCTATGGCACTTATTGCTATGGCATATCATGAAATGTAATAATACAAACAGACAACATGTAGAACAGTGCTGTTAGAAGCCTGCGGAAGGACTGGAGGGACCTCTGATCCACCCAAGGCCTTTACAACAGGACGACATGCAGAACAGTGCTGTTAGAACCCTGTGGAAAGACTGGAGGGACCTCTGATCCACCCCAGGCCTTTACAACAGGACGACATGCAGAACAGTGCCGTTAGAACCCTGTGGAAGGACTGGAGGGACCTCTGATCCACCCCAGGCCTTTACAACAGGACGACATGCAGAACAGTGCTGTTAGAACCCTGTGGAAAGACTGGAGGGACCTCTGATCCACCCCAAGCCTTTACAACAGGACGACATGCAGAACAGTGCTGTTAGAACCCTGTGGAAAGACTGGAGGGACCTCTGATCCACCCCAGGCCTTTACAACAGGACGACATGCAGAACAGTGCCGTTAGAACCCTGTGGAAGGAATGGAGGGACCTCTGATCCACCCAGGCCTTTACAACAGGACGACATGCAGAACAGTGCTGTTAGAACCCTGTGGAAGGACTGGAGGGACCTCTGATCCACCCCTGGCCTTTACAAACAGACATCATGTAGAACAGTGCTATTAGAACCCTGCGGAAAGACTGGAGGGACCTCTGATCCACCCCAGCCATTATCAAATAGACGACATGTAGAACAGTGCTGTTAGAACCCTGCGGAAGGACTGGAGGGACCTCTGATCCACCCCAGCCCTTTGCGGGGCTTATGGCACTTATTGCTATGGCATATCATGAAATGTAATAATACAAACAGACAACATGTAGAACAGTGCTGTTAGAAGCCTGCGGAAGGACTGGAGGGACCTCTGATCCACCCCAGGCCTTTACAACAGGACGACATGCAGAACAGTGCTGTTAGAACCCTGTGGAAAGACTAGAGGGACCTCTGATCCACCCCAGGCCTTTACAACAGGACGATATGCAGAACAGTGCCGTTAGAACCCTGTGGAAGGACTGGAGGGACCTCTGATCCACCCCCGGCCTTTACAACAGGACGACATGCAGAACAGTGCTGTTAGAACCCTGTGGAAAGACTGGAGGGACCTCTGATCCACCCCAGGCCTTTACAACAGGACGACATGCAGAACAGTGCTGTTAGAACCCTGTGGAAGGACTGGAGGGACCTCTGATCCACCCCTGGCCTTTACAAACAGACATCATGTAGAACAGTGCTGTTAGAACCCTGCGGAAAGACTGGAGGGACCTCTGATCCACCCCAGCCATTATCAAATAGACGACATGTAGAACAGTGCTGTTAGAACCCTGCGGAAGGACTGGAGGGACCTCTGATCCACCCCAGCCCTTTGCGGGGCCTATGGCACTTATTGCTATGGCATATCATGAAATGTAATAATACAAACAGACAACATGTAGAACAGTGCTGTTAGAAGCCTGCGGAAGGACTGGAGGGACCTCTGATCCACCCCAGGCCTTTACAACAGGACGACATGCAGAACAGTGCTGTTAGAACCCTGTGGAAAGACTGGAGGGACCTCTGATCCACCCCAGGCCTTTACAACAGGACGACATGCAGAACAGTGCCGTTAGAACCCTGTGGAAGGACTGGAGGGACCTCTGATCCACCCCAGGCCTTTACAACAGGACGACATGCAGAACAGTGCTGTTAGAACCCTGTGGAAAGACTGGAGGGACCTCTGATCCACCCCAGGCCTTTACAACAGGACGACATGCAGAACAGTGCCGTTAGAACCCTGTGGAAGGAATGGAGGGACCTCTGATCCACCCCTGGCCTTTACAAACAGACATCATGTAGAACAGTGCTGTTAGAACCCTGCGGAAAGACTGGAGGGACCTCTGATCCACCCCAGCCATTATCAAATAGACGACATGTAGAACAGTGCTGTTAGAAGCCTGTGGAAAGACTGGAGGGACCTCTGATCCACCCCAGGCCTTTACAACAGGACGACATGTAGAACAGTGCTGTTAGAACCCTGTGGAAGGAATGGAGGGACCTCTGATCCACCCCCGGCCTTTACAACAGGACGACATGCAGAACAGTGCTGTTAGAACCCTGTGGAAAGACTGGAGGGACCTCTGATCCACCCCAGGCCTTTACAACAGGACGACATGCAGAACAGTGCTGTTAGAACCCTGTGGAAGGACTGGAGGGACCTCTGATCCACCCCTGGCCTTTACAAACAGACATCATGTAGAACAGTGCTGTTAGAACCCTGCGGAAAGACTGGAGGGACCTCTGATCCACCCCAGCCATTATCAAATAGACGACATGTAGAACAGTGCTGTTAGAACCCTGCGGAAGGACTGGAGGGACCTCTGATCCACCCCAGCCCTTTGCGGGGCCTATGGCACTTATTGCTATGGCATATCATGAAATGTAATAATACAAAAAGACAACATGTAGAACAGTGCTGTTAGAAGCCTGCGGAAGGACTTGAGGGACCTCTGATCCACCCCAGGCCTTTACAACAGGACGACATGCAGAACAGTGCTGTTAGAACCCTGTGGAAAGACTGGAGGGACCTCTGATCCACCCCAGGCCTTTACAACAGGACGACATGCAGAACAGTGCCGTTAGAACCCTGTGGAAGGACTGGAGGGACCTCTGATCCACCCCAGGCCTTTACAACAGGACGACATGCAGAACAGTGCTGTTAGAACCCTGTGGAAGGACTGGAGGGACCTCTGATCCACCCCTGGCCTTTACAAACAGACATCATCTAGAACAGTGCTGTTAGAACCCTGCGGAAAGACTGGAGGGACCTCTGATCCACCCCAGCCATTATCAAATAGACGACATGTAGAACAGTGCTGTTAGAACCCTGCGGAAGGACTGGAGGGACCTCTGATCCACCCCAGCCCTTTGCGGGGCCTATGGCACTTATTGCTATGGCATATCATGAAATGTAATAATACAAACAGACAACATGTAGAATAGTGCTGTTAGAAGCCTGCGGAAGGACTGGAGGGACCTCTGATCCACCCCATGCCTTTACAACAGGACGACATGCAGAACAGTGATGTTAGAACCCTGTGGAAAGACTGGAGGGACCTCTGATCCACCCCAGGCCTTTACAACAGGACGACATGCAGAACAGTGCCGTTAGAACCCTGTGGAAGGACTGGAGGGACGTCTGATCCACCCCAGGCCTTTACAACAGGACGACATGCAGAACAGTGCTGTTCGAACCCTGTGGAAAGACTGGAGGGACCTCTGATCCACCCCAGGCCTTTACAACAGGACGACATGCAGAACAGTGCCGTTAGAACCCTGTGGAAGGAATGGAGGGACCTCTGATCCACCCCAGGCCTTTACAACAGGACGACATGCAGAACAGTGCTGTTAGAACCCTGTGGAAGGACTGGAGGGACCTCTGATCCACCCCTGGCCTTTACAAACAGACATCATGTAGAACTGTGCTGTTAGAACCCTGCAAAAAGACTGGAGGGACCTCTGATCCACCCCAGCCATTATCAAATAGACGACATGTAGAACAGTGCTGTTAGAACCCTGCGGAAGGAATGGAGGGACCTCTGATCCACCCCAGCCCTTTGCGGGGCCTATGGCACTTATTGCTATGGCATATCATGAAATGTAATAATACAAACAGACAACATGTAGAACAGTGCTGTTAGAAGCCTGCGGAAGGACTGGAGGGACCTCTGATCCACCCCAGGCCTTTACAACAGGACGACATGCAGAACAGTGCTGTTAGAACCCTGTGGAAAGACTGGAGGGACCTCTGATCCACCCCAGGCCTTTACAACAGGACGACATGCAGAACAGTGCCGTTAGAACCCTGTGGAAGGACTGGAGGGACCTCTGATCCACCCCAGGCCTTTACAACAGGACGACATGCAGAACAGTGCTGTTAGAACCCTGTGGAAAGACTGGAGGGACCTCTGATCCACCCCAGGCCTTTACAACAGGACGACATGCAGAACAGTGCCGTTAGAACCCTGTGGAAGGACTGGAGGGACCTCTGATCCACCCCAGGCCTTTACAACAGGACGACATGCAGAACAGTGCTGTTAGAACCCTGTGGAAGGACTGGAGGGACCTCTGATCCACCCCTGGCCTTTACAAACAGACATCATGTAGAACAGTGCTGTTAGAACCCTGCGGAAAGACTGGAGGGACCTCTGATCCACCCCAGCCATTATCAAATAGACGACATGTAGAACAGTGCTGTTAGAACCCTGCGGAAGGACTGGAGGGACCTCTGATCCACCCCAGCCCTTTGCGGGGCCTATGGCACTTATTGCTATGGCATATCATGAAATGTAATAATACAAACAGACAACATGTAGAACAGTGCTGTTAGAAGCCTGCGGAAGGACTGGAGGGACCTCTGATCCACCCCAGGCCTTTACAACAGGACAACATGCAGAACAGTGCTGTTAGAACCCTGTGGAAAGACTGGAGGGACCTCTGATCCACCCCAGGCCTTTACAACAGGACGACATGCAGAACAGTGCTGTTAGAACCCTGTGGAAGGACTGGAGGGACCTCTGATCCACCCCAGGCCTTTACAACAGGACGACATGCAGAACAGTGCTGTTAGAACCCTGTGGAAGGACTGGAGGGACCTCTGATCCACCCCTGGCCTTTACAAACAGACATCATGTAGAACAGTGCTGTTAGAACCCTGCGGAAAGACTGGAGGGACCTCTGATCCACCCCAGCCATTATCAAATAGACGACATGTAGAACAGTGCTGTTAGAACCCTGCGGAAGGACTGGAGGGACCTCTGATCCACCCCAGCCCTTTGCGGGGCCTATGGCACTTATTGCTATGGCATATCATGAAATGTAATAATACAAACAGACAACATGTAGAACAGTGCTGTTAGAAGCCTGCGGAAGGACTGGAGGGACCTCTGATCCACCCCAGGCCTTTACAACAGGACAACATGCAGAACAGTGCTGTTAGAACCCTGTGGAAAGACTGGAGGGACCTCTGATCCACCCCAGGCCTTTACAACAGGACGACATGCAGAACAGTGCTGTTAGAACCCTGTGGAAGGACTGGAGGGACCTCTGATCCACCCCAGGCCTTTACAACAGGACGACATGCAGAACAGTGCTGTTAGAACCCTGTGGAAGGACTGGAGGGACCTCTGATCCACCGCTGGCCTTTACAAACAGACATCATGTAGAACAGTGCTGTTAGAACCCTGCGGAAAGACTGGAGGGACCTCTGATCCACCCCAGCCATTATCAAATAGACGACATGTAGAACAGTGCTGTTAGAACCCTGCGGAAGGACTGGAGGGACCTCTGATCCACCCCAGCCCTTTGCGGGGCCTATGGCACTTATTGCTATGGCATATCATGAAATGTAATAATACAAACAGACAACATGTAGAACAGTGCTGTTAGAAGCCTGCGGAAGGACTGGAGGGACCTCTGATCCACCCCAGGCCTTTACAACAGGACAACATGCAGAACAGTGCTGTTAGAACCCTGTGGAAAGACTGGAGGGACCTCTGATCCACCCCAGGCCTTTACAACAGGACGACATGCAGAACAGTGCCGTTAGAACCCTGTGGAAGGACTGGAGGGACCTCTGATCCACCCCAGGCCTTTACAACAGGACGACATGCAGAACAGTGCTGTTAGAACCCTGTGGAAAGACTGGAGGGACCTCTGATCCACCCCAGGCCTTTACAACAGGACGACATGCAGAACAGTGCCGTTAGAACCCTGTGGAAGGAATGGAGGGACCTCTGATCCACCCTTGGCCTTTACAAACAGACATCATGTAGAACAGTGCTGTTAGAACCCTGTGGAAGGAATGGAGGGACCTCTGATCCACCCCAGGCCTTTACAACAGGACGACATGCAGAACAGTGCTGTTAGAACCCTGTGGAAGGACTGGAGGGACCTCTGATCCACCCCTGGCCTTTACAAACAGACATCATGTAGAACAGTGCTGTTAGAACCCTGCGGAAAGACTGGAGGGACCTCTGATCCACCCCAGCCATTATCAAATAGACGACATGTAGAACAGTGCTGTTAGAACCCTGCGGAAGGACTGGAGGGACCTCTGATCCACCCCAGCCCTTTGCGGGGCCTATGGCACTTATTGCTATGGCATATCATGAAATGTAATAATACAAACAGACAACATGTAGAACAGTGCTGTTAGAAGCCTGCGGAAGGACTGGAGGGACCTCTGATCCACCCCAGGCCTTTACAACAGGACAACATGCAGAACAGTGCTGTTAGAACCCTGTGGAAAGACTGGAGGGACCTCTGATCCACCCCAGGCCTTTACAACAGGACGACATGCAGAACAGTGCTGTTAGAACCCTGTGGAAGGACTGGAGGGACCTCTGATCCACCCCAGGCCTTTACAACAGGACGACATGCAGAACAGTGCTGTTAGAACCCTGTGGAAAGACTGGAGGGACCTCTGATCCACCCCAGGCCTTTACAACAGGACGACATGCAGAACAGTGCCGTTAGAACCCTGTGGAAGGAATGGAGGGACCTCTGATCCACCCTTGGCCTTTACAAACAGACATCATGTAGAACAGTGCTGTTAGAACCCTGTGGAAGGAATGGAGGGACCTCTGATCCACCCCAGGCCTTTACAACAGGACGACATGCAGAACAGTGCCGTTAGAACCCTTTGGAAGGACTGGAGGGACCTCTGATCCACCCCAGGCCTTTACAACAGGACGACATGCAGAACAGTGCTGTTAGAACCCTGTGGAAAGACTGGAGGGACCTCTGATCCACCCCAGGCCTTTACAACAGGACGACATGCAGAACAGTGCCGTTAGAACCCTGTGGAAGGAATGGAGGGACCTCTGATCCACCCCAGGCCTTTACAACAGGACGACATGCAGAACAGTGCTGTTAGAACCCTGTGGAAGGACTGGAGGGACCTCTGATCCACCCCTGGCCTTTACAAACAGACATCATGTAGAACAGTGCTGTTAGAACCCTGCGGAAAGACAGGAGGGACCTCTGATCCACCCCAGCCATTATCAAATAGACAACATGTAGAACAGTGCTGTTAGAAGCCTGCGGAAGGACTGGAGGGACCTCTGATCCACCCCAGGCCTTTACAACAGGACGACATGCAGAACAGTGCTGTTAGAACCCTGTGGAAAGACTGGAGGGACCTCTGATCCACCCCAGGCCTTTACAACAGGACGACATGCAGAAAAGTGCCGTTAGAACCCTGTGGAAGGACTGGAGGGACCTCTGATCCACCCCAGGCCTTTACAACAGGACGACATGCAGAACAGTGCTGTTAGAACCCTGTGGAAAGACTGGAGGGACCTCTGATCCACCCCAGGCCTTTACAACAGGACGACATGCAGAACAGTGCCGTTAGAACCCTGTGGAAGGAATGGAGGGACCTCTGATCCACCCCAGGCCTTTACAACAGGACGACATGCAGAACAGTGCTGTTAGAACCCTGTGGAAGGACTGGAGGGACCTCTGATCCACCCCTGGCCTTTACAAACAGACATCATGTAGAACAGTGCTGTTAGAACCCTGCGGAAAGACTGGAGGGACCTCTGATCCACCCCACCCATTATCAAATAGACGACATGTAGAACAGTGCTGTTAGAACCATGCGGAAGGACTGGAGGGACCTCTGATCCACCCCAACCCTTTGCGGGGCCTATGGCACTTATTGCTATGGCATATCATGAAATGTAATAATACAAAAAGACAACATGTAGAACAGTGCTGTTAGAAGCCTGCGGAAGGACTGGAGGGACCTCTGATCCACCCCAGGCCTTTACAACAGGACGACATGCAGAACAGTGCTGTTAGAACCCTGTGGAAAGACTGGAGGGACCTCTGATCCACCCCAGGCCTTTACAACAGGACGACATGCAGAACAGTGCCGTTAGAACCCTGTGGAAGGACTGGAGGGACCTCTGATCCACCCCAGGCCTTTACAACAGGACGACATGCAGAACAGTGCTGTTAGAACCCTGTGGAAAGACTGGAGGGACCTCTGATCCACCCCAGGCCTTTACAACAGGACGACATGCAGAACAGTACCGTTAGAACCCTGTGGAAGGAATGGAGGGACCTCTGATCCACCCCAGGCCTTTACAACAGGACGACATGCAGAACAGTGCTGTTAGAACCCTGTGGAAGGACTGGAGGGACCTCTGATCCACCCCTGGCCTTTACAAACAGACATCATGTAGAACAGTGCTGTTAGAACCCTGCGGAAAGACTGGAGGGACCTCTGATCCACCCCAGCCATTATCAAATAGACGACATGTAGAACAGTGCCGTTAGAACCCTGTGGAAGGACTGGAGGGACCTCTGATCCACCCCAGCCCTTTGCGGGGCCTATGGCACTTATTGCTATGGCATATCATGAAATGTAATAATACAAACAGACAACATGTAGAACAGTGCTGTTAGAAGCCTGCGGAAGGACTGGAGGGACCTCTGATCCACCCCAGGCCTTTACAACAGGACGACATGCAGAACAGTGCTGTTAGAACCCTGTGGAAAGACTGGAGGGACCTCTGATCCACCCCAGGCCTTTACAACAGGACGACATGCAGAACAGTGCTGTTAGAACCCTGTGGAAGGACTGGAGGGACCTCTGATCCACCCCAGGCCTTTACAACAGGACGACATGCAGAACAGTGCTGTTAGAACCCTGTGGAAAGACTGGAGGGACCTCTGATCCACCCCAGGCCTTTACAACAGGACGACATGCAGAACAGTGCCGTTAGAACCCTGTGGAAGGAATGGAGGGACCTCTGATCCACCCTTGGCCTTTACAAACAGACATCATGTAGAACAGTGCTGTTAGAACCCTGTGGAAGGAATGGAGGGACCTCTGATCCACCCCAGGCCTTTACAACAGGACGACATGCAGAACAGTGCCGTTAGAACCCTGTGGAAGGACTGGAGGGACCTCTGATCCACCCCAGGCCTTTACAACAGGACGACATGCAGAACAGTGCTGTTAGAACCCTGTGGAAAGACTGGAGGGACCTCTGATCCACCCCAGGCCTTTACAACAGGACGACATGCAGAACAGTGCCGTTAGAACCCTGTGGAAGGAATGGAGGGACCTCTGATCCACCCCAGGCCTTTACAACAGGACGACATGCAGAACAGTGCTGTTAGAACCCTGTGGAAGGACTGGAGGGACCTCTGATCCACCCCTGGCCTTTACAAACAGACATCATGTAGAACAGTGCTGTTAGAACCCTGCGGAAAGACTGGAGGGACCTCTGATCCACCCCAGCCATTATCAAATAGACGACATGTAGAACAGTGCTGTTAGAACCCTGCGGAAGGACTGGAGGGACCTCTGATCCACCCCAGCCCTTTGCGGGGCCTATGGCACTTATTGCTATGGCATATCATGAAATGTAATAATACAAACAGACAACATGTAGAACAGTGCTGTTAGAAGCCTGCGGAAGGACTGGAGGGACCTCTGATCCACCCCAGGCCTTTACAACAGGACGACATGCAGAACAGTGCTGTTAGAACCCTGTGGAAAGACTGGAGGGACCTCTGATCCACCCCAGGCCTTTACAACAGGACGACATGCAGAACAGTGCCGTTAGAACCCTGTGGAAGGAATGGAGGGACCTCTGATCCACCCTTGGCCTTTACAAACAGACATCATGTAGAACAGTGCTGTTAGAACCCTGTGGAAGGAATGGAGGGACCTCTGATCCACCCCAGGCCTTTACAACAGGACGACATGCAGAACAGTGCCGTTAGAACCCTGTGGAAGGACTGGAGGGACCTCTGATCCACCCCAGGCCTTTACAACAGGACGACATGCAGAACAGTGCTGTTAGAACCCTGTGGAAAGACTGGAGGGACCTCTGATCCACCCCAGGCCTTTACAACAGGACGACATGCAGAACAGTGCCGTTAGAACCCTGTGGAAGGAATGGAGGGACCTCTGATCCACCCCAGGCCTTTACAACAGGACGACATGCAGAACAGTGCTGTTAGAACCCTGTGGAAGGACTGGAGGGACCTCTGATCCACCCCTGGCCTTTACAAACAGACATCATGTAGAACAGTGCTGTTAGAACCCTGCGGAAAGACTGGAGGGACCTCTGATCCACCCCAGCCATTATCAAATAGACGACATGTAGAACAGTGCTGTTAGAACCCTGCGGAAGGACTGGAGGGACCTCTGATCCACCCCAGCCCTTTGCGGGGCCTATGGCACTTATTGCTATGGCATATCATGAAATGTAATAATACAAACAGACAACATGTAGAACAGTGCTGTTAGAAGCCTGCGGAAGGACTGGAGGGACCTCTGATCCACCCCAGGCCTTTACAACAGGACGACATGCAGAACAGTGCTGTTAGAACCCTGTGGAAAGACTGGAGGGACCTCTGATCCACCCCAGGCCTTTACAACAGGACGACATGCAGAACAGTGCCGTTAGAACCCTGTGGAAGGAATGGAGGGACCTCTGATCCACCCTTGGCCTTTACAAACAGACATCATGTAGAACAGTGCTGTTAGAACCCTGTGGAAAGACTGGAGGGACCTCTGATCCACCCCAGGCCTTTACAACAGGACGACATGCAGAAAAGTGCCGTTAGAACCCTGTGGAAGGACTGGAGGGACCTCTGATCCACCCCAGGCCTTTACAACAGGACGACATGCAGAACAGTGCTGTTAGAACCCTGTGGAAAGACTGGAGGGACCTCTGATCCACCCCAGGCCTTTACAACAGGACGACATGCAGAACAGTGCCGTTAGAACCCTGTGGAAGGAATGGAGGGACCTCTGATCCACCCCAGGCCTTTACAACAGGACGACATGCAGAACAGTGCTGTTAGAACCCTGTGGAAGGACTGGAGGGACCTCTGATCCACCCCTGGCCTTTACAAACAGACATCATGTAGAACAGTGCTGTTAGAACCCTGCGGAAAGACTGGAGGGACCTCTGATCCACCCCAGCCATTATCAAATAGACGACATGTAGAACAGTGCTGTTAGAACCCTGCGGAAGGACTGGAGGGACCTCTGATCCACCCCAGCCCTTTGCGGGGCCTATGGCACTTATTGCTATGGCATATCATGAAATGTAATAATACAAACAGACAACATGTAGAACAGTGCTGTTAGAAGCCTGCGGAAGGACTGGAGGGACCTCTGATCCACCCCAGGCCTTTACAACAGGACGACATGCAGAACAGTGCTGTTAGAACCCTGTGGAAGGAATGGAGGGACCTCTGATCCACCCCAGGCCTTTACAACAGGACGACATGCAGAACAGTGCCGTTAGAACCCTGTGGAAGGACTGGAGGGACCTCTGATCCACCCCAGGCCTTTACAACAGGACGACATGCAGAACAGTGCTGTTAGAACCCTGTGGAAAGACTGGAGGGACCTCTGATCCACCCCAGGCCTTTACAACAGGACGACATGCAGAACAGTGCCGTTAGAACCCTGTGGAAGGAATGGAGGGACCTCTGATCCACCCCAGGCCTTTACAACAGGACGACATGCAGAACAGTGCTGTTAGAACCCTGTGGAAGGACTGGAGGGACCTCTGATCCACCCCTGGCCTTTACAAACAGACATCATGTAGAACAGTGCTGTTAGAACCCTGCGGAAAGACTGGAGGGACCTCTGATACACCCCAGCCATTATCAAATAGACGACATGTAGAACAGTGCTGTTAGAACCCTGCGGAAGGACTGGAGGGACCTCTGATCCACCCCAGCCCTTTGCGGGGCCTATGGCACTTATTGCTATGGCATATCATGAAATGTAATAATACAAACAGACAACATGTAGAACAGTGCTGTTAGAAGCCTGCGGAAGGACTGGAGGGACCTCTGATCCACCCCAGGCCTTTACAACAGGACGACATGCAGAACAGTGCTGTTAGAACCCTGTGGAAAGACTGGAGGGACCTCTGATCCACCCCAGGCCTTTACAACAGGACGACATGCAGAAAAGTGCCGTTAGAACCCTGTGGAAGGACTGGAGGGACCTCTGATCCACCCCAGGCCTTTACAACAGGACGACATGCAGAACAGTGCTGTTAGAACCCTGTGGAAAGACTGGAGGGACCTCTGATCCACCCCAGGCCTTTACAACAGGACGACATGCAGAACAGTGCCGTTAGAACCCTGTGGAAGGAATGGAGGGACCTCTGATCCACCCCAGGCCTTTACAACAGGACGACATGCAGAACAGTGCTGTTAGAACCCTGTGGAAGGACTGGAGGGACCTCTGATCCACCCCTGGCCTTTACAAACAGACATCATGTAGAACAGTGCTGTTAGAACCCTGCGGAAAGACTGGAGGGACCTCTGATCCACCCCAGCCATTATCAAATAGACGACATGTAGAACAGTGCTGTTAGAACCCTGCGGAAGGACTGGAGGGACCTCTGATCCACCCCAGCCCTTTGCGGGGCCTATGGCACTTATTGCTATGGCATATCATGAAATGTAATAATACAAAAAGACAACATGTAGAACAGTGCTGTTAGAAGCCTGCGGAAGGACTGGAGGGACCTCTGATCCACCCCAGGCCTTTACAACAGGACGACATGCAGAACAGTGCTGTTAGAACCCTGTGGAAAGACTGGAGGGACCTCTGATCCACCCCAGGCCTTTACAACAGGACGACATGCAGAACAGTGCCGTTAGAACCCTGTGGAAGGACTGGAGGGACCTCTGATCCACCCCAGGCCTTTACAACAGGACGACATGCAGAACAGTGCTGTTAGAACCCTGTGGAAAGACTGGAGGGACCTCTGATCCACCCCAAGCCTTTACAACAGGACGACATGCAGAACAGTGCTGTTAGAACCCTGTGGAAAGACTGGAGGGACCTCTGATCCACCCCAGGCCTTTACAACAGGACGACATGCAGAACAGTGCCGTTAGAACCCTGTGGAAGGAATGGAGGGACCTCTGATCCACCCAAGCCTTTACAACAGGACGACATGCAGAACAGTGCTGTTAGAACCCTGTGGAAGGACTGGAGGGACCTCTGATCCACCCCTGGCCTTTACAAACAGACATCATGTAGAACAGTGCTGTTAGAACCCTGCGGAAAGACTGGAGGGACCTCTGATCCACCCCAGCCATTATCAAATAGACGACATGTAGAACAGTGCTGTTAGAACCCTGCGGAAGGACTGGAGGGACCTCTGATCCACCCCAGCCCTTTGCGGGGCTTATGGCACTTATTGCTATGGCATATCATGAAATGTAATAATACAAACAGACAACATGTAGAACAGTGCTGTTAGAAGCCTGCGGAAGGACTGGAGGGACCTCTGATCCACCCCAGGCCTTTACAACAGGACGACATGCAGAACAGTGCTGTTAGAACCCTGTGGAAAGACTAGAGGGACCTCTGATCCACCCCAGGCCTTTACAACAGGACGACATGCAGAACAGTGCCGTTAGAACCCTGTGGAAGGACTGGAGGGACCTCTGATCCACCCCCGGCCTTTACAACAGGACGACATGCAGAACAGTGCTGTTAGAACCCTGTGGAAAGACTGGAGGGACCTCTGATCCACCCCAGGCCTTTACAACAGGACGACATGCAGAACAGTGCTGCTAGAACCCTGTGGAAGGACTGGAGGGACCTCTGATCCACCCCTGGCCTTTACAAACAGACATCATGTAGAACAGTGCTGTTAGAACCCTGCGGAAAGACTGGAGGGACCTCTGATCCACCCCAGCCATTATCAAATAGACGACATGTAGAACAGTGCTGTTAGAACCCTGCGGAAGGACTGGAGGGACCTCTGATCCACCCCAGCCCTTTGCGGGGCCTATGGCACTTATTGCTATGGCATATCATGAAATGTAATAATACAAACAGACAACATGTAGAACAGTGCTGTTAGAAGCCTGCGGAAGGACTGGAGGGACCTCTGATCCACCCCAGGCCTTTACAACAGGACGACATGCAGAACAGTGCTGTTAGAACCCTGTGGAAAGACTGGAGGGACCTCTGATCCACCCCAGGCCTTTACAACAGGACGACATGCAGAACAGTGCCGTTAGAACCCTGTGGAAGGACTGGAGGGACCTCTGATCCACCCCAGGCCTTTACAACAGGACGACATGCAGAACAGTGCTGTTAGAACCCTGTGGAAAGACTGGAGGGACCTCTGATCCACCCCAGGCCTTTACAACAGGACGACATGCAGAATAGTGCCGTTAGAACCCTGTGGAAGGAATGGAGGGACCTCTGATCCACCCCTGGCCTTTACAAACAGACATCATGTAGAACAGTGCTGTTAGAACCCTGTGGAAGGAATGGAGGGACCTCTGATCCACCCCAGGCCTTTACAACAGGACGACATGCAGAACAGTGCCGTTAGAACCCTGTGGAAGGACTGGAGGGACCTCTGATCCACCCCAGGCCTTTACAACAGGACGACATGCAGAACAGTGCTGTTAGAACCCTGTGGAAAGACTGGAGGGACCTCTGATCCACCCCAGGCCTTTACAACAGGACGACATGCAGAACAGTGCCGTTAGAACCCTGTGGAAGGAATGGAGGGACCTCTGATCCACCCCAGGCCTTTACAACAGGACGACATGCAGAACAGTGCTGTTAGAACCCTGTGGAAGGACTGGAGGGACCTCTGATCCACCCCAGGCCTTTACAACAGGACGACATGCAGAACAGTGCTGTTAGAACCCTGTGGAAAGACTGGAGGGACCTCTGATCCACCCCAGGCCTTTACAACAGGACGACATGCAGAACAGTGCCGTTAGAACCCTGTGGAAGGAATGGAGGGACCTCTGATCCACCCCAGGCCTTTACAACAGGACGACATGCAGAACAGTGCTGTTAGAACCCTGTGGAAGGACTGGAGGGACCTCTGATCCACCCCTGGCCTTTACAAACAGACATCATGTAGAACAGTGCTGTTAGAACCCTGCGGAAAGACTGGAGGGACCTCTGATCCACCCCAGCCATTATCAAATAGACGACATGTAGAACAGTGCTGTTGGAACCCTGCGGAAGGACTGGAGGGACCTCTGATCCACCCCAGCCCTTTGCGGGGCCTATGGCACTTATTGCTATGGCATATCATGAAATGTAATAATACAAACAGACAACATGTAGAAAAGTGCTGTTAGAAGCATGCGGAAGGACTGGAGGGACCTCTGATCACCCCAGGCCTTTACAACAGGACGACATGCAGAACAGTGCTGTTAGAACCCTGTGGAATGACTGGAGGGACCTCTGATCCACCCCAGGCCTTTACAACAGGACGACATGCAGAACAGTGCCGTTAGAACCCTGTGGAAGGAATGGAGGGACCTCTGATCCACCCCAGGCCTTTACAACAGGACGACATGCAGAACAGTGCTGTTAGAACCCTGTGGAAAGACTGGAGGGACCTCTGATCCACCCCAGGCCTTTACAACAGGACGACATGCAGAACAGTGCCGTTAGAACCCTGTGGAAGGAATGGAGGGACCTCTGATCCACCCCAGGCCTTTACAACAGGACGACATGCAGAACAGTGCTGTTAGAACCCTGTGGAAGGACTGGAGGGACCTCTGATCCACCCCTGGCCTTTACAAACAGACATCATGTAGAACAGTGCTGTTAGAACCCTGCGGAAAGACTGGAGGGACCTCTGATCCACCCCAGCCATTATCAAATAGACGACATGTAGAACAGTGCTGTTAGAACCTTGCGGAAGGACTGGAGGGACCTCTGATCCACCCCAGCCCTTTGCGGGGCCTATGGCACTTATTGCTATGGCATATCATGAAATGTAATAATACAAACAGACAACATGTAGAACAGTGCTGTTAGAAGCCTGCGGAAGGACTGGAGGGACCTCTGATCCACCCCAGGCCTTTACAACAGGACGACATGCAGAACAGTGCTGTTAGAACCCTGTGGAAAGACTGGAGGGACCTCTGATCCACCCCAGGCCTTTACAACAGGACGACATGCAGAACAGTGCCGTTAGAACCCTGTGGAAGGACTGGAGGGACCTCTGATCCACCCCAGGCCTTTACAACAGGACGACATGCAGAACAGTGCTGTTAGAACCCTGTGGAAAGACTGGAGGGACCTCTGATCCACCCCAGGCCTTTACAACAGGACGACATGCAGAACAGTGCCGTTAGAACCCTGTGGAAGGAATGGAGGGACCTCTGATCCACCCCAAGCCTTTACAACAGGACGACATGCAGAACAGTGCTGTTAGAACCCTGTGGAAGGACTGGAGGGACCTCTGATCCACCCCTGGCCTTTACAAACAGACATCATGTAGAACAGTGCTGTTAGAACCCTGCGGAAATACTGGAGGGACCTCTGATCCACCCCAGCCATTATCAAATAGACGACATGTAGAACAGTGCTGTTAGAACCCTGCGGAAGGACAGGACGGACCTCTGATCCACCCCAGCCCTTTGCGGGGCCTATGGCACTTATTGCTATGGCATATCATGAAATGTAATAATACAAACAGACAACATGTAGAACAGTGCTGTTAGAAGCCTGCGGAAGGACTGGAGGGACCTCTGATCCACCCCAGGCCTTTACAACAGGACGACATGCAGAACAGTGCTTGTAGAACCCTGTGGAAAGACTGGAGGGACCTCTGATCCACCCCAGGCCTTTACAACAGGACGACATGCAGAACAGTGCCGTGAGAACCCTGTGGAAGGACTGGAGGGACCTCTGATCCACCCCAGGCCTTTACAACAGGACGACATGCAGAACAGTGCTGTTAGAACCCTGTGGAAAGACTGGAGGGACCTCTGATCCACCCCAGGCCTTTACAACAGGACGACATGCAGAACAGTGCCGTTAGAACCCTGTGGAAGGAATGGAGGGACCTCTGATCCACCCCAGGCCTTTACAACAGGACGACATGCAGAACAGTGCTGTTAGAACCCTGTGGAAGGACTGGAGGGACCTCTGATCCACCCCTGGCCTTTACAAACAGACATCATGTAGAACAGTGCTGTTAGAACCCTGCGGAAAGACTGGAGGGACCTCTGATCCACCCCAGCCATTATCAAATAGACGACATGTAGAACAGTGCTGTTAGAACCCTGCGGAAGGACTGGAGGGACCTCTGATCCACCCCAGCCCTTTGCGGGGCCTATGGCACTTATTGCTATGGCATATCATGAAATGTAATAATACAAACAGACAACATGTAGAACAGTGCTGTTAGAAGCCTGCGGAAGGACTGGAGGGACCTCTGATCCACCCCAGGCCTTTACAACAGGACGACATGCAGAACAGTGCTGTTAGAACCCTGTGGAAAGACTGGAGGGACCTCTGATCCACCCCAGGCCTTTACAACAGGACGACATGCAGAACAGTGCCGTTAGAACCCTGTGGAAGGACTGGAGGGACCTCTGATCCACCCCAGGCCTTTACAACAGGACGACATGCAGAACAGTGCTGTTAGAACCCTGTGGAAAGACTGGAGGGACCTCTGATCCACCCCAGGCCTTCACAACAGGACGACATGCAGAACAGTGCCGTTAGAACCCTGTGGAAGGACTGGAGGGACCTCTGATCCACCCCAGGCCTTTACAACAGGACGACATGCAGAACAGTGCTGTTAGAACCCTGTGGAAAGACAGGAGGGACCTCTGATCCACCCCAGGCCTTTACAACAGGACGACATGCAGAACAGTGCCGTTAGAACCCTGTGGAAGGACTGGAGGGACCTCTGATCCACCCCAGGCCTTTACAACAGGACGACATGCAGAACAGTGCTGTTAGAACCCTGTGGAAAGACTGGAGGGACCTCTGATCCACCCCAGGCCTTTACAACAGGACGACATGCAGAACAGTGCCGTTAGAACCCTGTGGAAGGAATGGAGGGACCTCTGATCCACCCCAGGCCTTTACAACAGGACGACATGCAGAACAGTGCTGTTAGAACCCTGTGGAAGGACTGGAGGGACCTCTGATCCACCCCTGGCCTTTACAAACAGACATCATGTAGAACAGTGCTGTTAGAACCCTGCGGAAAGACTGGAGGGACCTCTGATCCACCCTAGCCATTATCAAATAGACGACATGTAGAACAGTGCTGTTAGAACCCTGCGGAAGGACTGGAGGGACCTCTGATCCACCCCAGCCCTTTGCGGGGCCTATGGCACTTATTGCTATGGCATATCATGAAATGTAATAATACAAACAGACAACATGTAGAACAGTGCTGTTAGAAGCCTGCGGAAGGACTGGAGGGACCTCTGATCCACCCCAGGCCTTTACAACAGGACGGCATGCAGAACAGTGCTGTTAGAACCCTGTGGAAAGACTGGAGGGACCTCTGATCCACCCCAGGCCTTTACAACAGGACGACATGCAGAACAGTGCCGTTAGAACCCTGTGGAAGGACTGGAGGGACCTCTGATCCACCCCAGGCCTTTACAACCGGACGACATGCAAAACAGTGCTGTTAGAACCCTGTGGAAAGACTGGAGGGACCTCTGATCCACCCCAGGCCTTTACAACAGGACGACATGCAGAACAGTGCCGTTAGAACCCTGTGGAAGGAATGGAGGGACCTCTGATCCACCCCAGGCCTTTACAACAGGACGACATGCAGAACAGTGCTGTTAGAACCCTGTGGAAGGACTGGAGGGACCTCTGATCCACCCCTGGCCTTTACAAACAGACATCATGTAGAACAGTGCTGTTAGAAGCCTGCGGAAGGACTGGAGGGACCTCTGATCCACCCCAGGCCTTTACAACAGGACGGCATGCAGAACAGTGCTGTTAGAACCCTGTGGAAAGACTGGAGGGACCTCTGATCCACCCCAGGCCTTTACAACAGGACGACATGCAGAACAGTGCCGTTAGAACCCTGTGGAAGGACTGGAGGGACCTCTGATCCACCCCAGGCCTTTACAACAGGACGACATGCAGAACAGTGCTGTTAGAACCCTGTGGAAAGACTGGAGGGACCTCTGATCCACCCCAGGCCTTTACAACAGGACGACATGCAGAACAGTGCCGTTAGAACCCTGTGGAAGGAATGGAGGGACCTCTGATCCACCCCAGGCCTTTACAACAGGACGACATGCAGAACAGTGCTGTTAGAACCCTGTGGAAGGACTGGAGGGACCTCTGATCCACCCCTGGCCTTTACAAACAGACATCATGTAGAACAGTGCTGTTAGAACCCTGCGGAAAGACTGGAGGGACCTCTGATCCACCCTAGCCATTATCAAATAGACGACATGTAGAACAGTGCTGTTAGAACCCTGCGGAAGGACTGGAGGGACCTCTGATCCACCCCAGCCCTTTGCGGGGCCTATGGCACTTATTGCTATGGCATATCATGAAATGTAATAATACAAACAGACAACATGTAGAACAGTGCTGTTAGAAGCCTGCGGAAGGACTGGAGGGACCTCTGATCCACCCCAGGCCTTTACAACAGGACGGCATGCAGAACAGTGCTGTTAGAACCCTGTGGAAAGACTGGAGGGACCTCTGATCCACCCCAGGCCTTTACAACAGGACGACATGCAGAACAGTGCCGTTAGAACCCTGTGGAAGGACTGGAGGGACCTCTGATCCACCCCAGGCCTTTACAACATGACGACATGCAGAACAGTGCTGTTAGAACCCTGTGGAAAGACTGGAGGGACCTCTGATCCACCCCAGGCCTTTACAACAGGACGACATGCAGAACAGTGCCGTTAGAACCCTGTGGAAGGAATGGAGGGACCTCTGATCCACCCCAGGCCTTTACAACAGGACGACATGCAGAACAGTGCTGTTAGAACCCTGTGGAAGGACTGGAGGGACCTCTGATCCACCCCTGGCCTTTACAAACAGACATCATGTAGAACAGTGCTGTTAGAACCCTGCGGAAAGACTGGAGGGACCTCTGATCCACCCTAGCCATTATCAAATAGACGACATGTAGAACAGTGCTGTTAGAACCCTGCGGAAGGACTGGAGGGACCTCTGATCCACCCCAGCCCTTTGCGGGGCCTATGGCACTTATTGCTATGGCATATCATGAAATGTAATAATACAAACAGACAACATGTAGAACAGTGCTGTTAGAAGCCTGCGGAAGGACTGGAGGGACCTCTGATCCACCCCAGGCCTTTACAACAGGACGGCATGCAGAACAGTGCTGTTAGAACCCTGTGGAAAGACTGGAGGGACCTCTGATCCACCCCAGGCCTTTACAACAGGACGACATGCAGAACAGTGCCGTTAGAACCCTGTGGAAGGACTGGAGGGACCTCTGATCCACCCCAGGCCTTTACAACAGGACGACATGCAGAACAGTGCTGTTAGAACCCTGTGGAAAGACTGGAGGGACCTCTGATCCACCCCAGGCCTTTACAACAGGACGACATGCAGAACAGTGCCGTTAGAACCCTGTGGAAGGAATGGAGGGACCTCTGATCCACCCCAGGCCTTTACAACAGGACGACATGCAGAACAGTGCTGTTAGAACCCTGTGGAAGGACTGGAGGGACCTCTGATCCACCCCTGGCCTTTACAAACAGACATCATGTAGAACAGTGCTGTTAGAACCCTGCGGAAAGACTGGAGGGACCTCTGATCCACCCTAGCCATTATCAAATAGACGACATGTAGAACAGTGCTGTTAGAACCCTGCGGAAGGACTGGAGGGACCTCTGATCCACCCCAGCCCTTTGCGGGGCCTATGGCACTTATTGCTATGGCATATCATGAAATGTAATAATACAAACAGACAACATGTAGAACAGTGCTGTTAGAAGCCTGCGGAAGGACTGGAGGGACCTCTGATCCACCCCAGGCCTTTACAACAGGACGGCATGCAGAACAGTGCTGTTAGAACCCTGTGGAAAGACTGGAGGGACCTCTGATCCACCCCAGGCCTTTACAACAGGACGACATGCAGAACAGTGCCGTTAGAACCCTGTGGAAGGACTGGAGGGACCTCTGATCCACCCCAGGCCTTTACAACATGACGACATGCAGAACAGTGCTGTTAGAACCCTGTGGAAAGACTGGAGGGACCTCTGATCCACCCCAGGCCTTTACAACAGGACGACATGCAGAACAGTGCCGTTAGAACCCTGTGGAAGGAATGGAGGGACCTCTGATCCACCCCAGGCCTTTACAACAGGACGACATGCAGAACAGTGCTGTTAGAACCCTGTGGAAGGACTGGAGGGACCTCTGATCCACCCCTGGCCTTTACAAACAGACATCATGTAGAACAGTGCTGTTAGAACCCTGCGGAAAGACTGGAGGGACCTCTGATCCACCCTAGCCATTATCAAATAGACGACATGTAGAACAGTGCTGTTAGAACCCTGCGGAAGGACTGGAGGGACCTCTGATCCACCCCAGCCCTTTGCGGGGCCTATGGCACTTATTGCTATGGCATATCATGAAATGTAATAATACAAACAGACAACATGTAGAACAGTGCTGTTAGAAGCCTGCGGAAGGACTGGAGGGACCTCTGATCCACCCCAGGCCTTTACAACAGGACGGCATGCAGAACAGTGCTGTTAGAACCCTGTGGAAAGACTGGAGGGACCTCTGATCCACCCCAGGCCTTTACAACAGGACGACATGCAGAACAGTGCCGTTAGAACCCTGTGGAAGGACTGGAGGGACCTCTGATCCACCCCAGGCCTTTACAACAGGACGACATGCAGAACAGTGCTGTTAGAACCCTGTGGAAAGACTGGAGGGACCTCTGATCCACCCCAGGCCTTTACAACAAGACGACATGCAGAACAGTGCCGTTAGAACCCTGTGGAAGGAATGGAGGGACCTCTGATCCACCCCAGGCCTTTACAACAGGACGACATGCAGAACAGTGCTGTTAGAACCCTGTGGAAGGACAGGAGGGACCTCTGATCCACCCCTGGCCTTTACAAACAGACATCATGTAGAACAGTGCTGTTAGAACCCTGTGGAAAGACTGGAGGGACCTCTGATCCACCCCAGCCCTTTGCGGGGCCTATGGCACTTATTGCTATGGCATATCATGAAATGTAATAATACAAACAGACAACATGTAGAACAGTGCTGTTAGAAGCTTGCGGAAGGACTGGAGGGACCTCTGATCCACCCCAGGCCTTTACAACAGGACGACATGCAGAACAGTGCTGTTAGAACCCTGTGGAAAGACTGGAGGGACCTCTGATCCACCCCAGGCCTTTACAACAGGACGACATGCAGAACAGTGCCGTTAGAACCCTGTGGAAGGACTGGAGGGACCTCTGATCCACCCCAGGCCTTTACAACAGGACGACATGCAGAATAGTGCTGTTAGAACCCTGTGGAAAGACTGGAGGGACCTCTGATCCACCCCAGGCCTTTACAACAGGACGACATGCAGAACAGTGCCGTTAGAACCCTGTGGAAGGAATGGAGGGACCTCTGATCCACCCCAGGCCTTTACAACAGGACGACATGCAGAACAGTGTTGTTAGAACCCTGTGGAAGGACTGGAGGGACCTCTGATCCACCCCTGGCCTTTACAAACAGACATCATGTAGAACAGTGCTGTTAGAACCCTGCGGAAAGACTGGAGGGACCTCTGATCCACCCCAGCCATTATCAAATAGACGACATGTAGAACAGTGCTGTTAGAACCCTGCGGAAGGACTGGAGGGACCTCTGATCCACCCCAGCCCTTTGCGGGGCCTATGGCACTTATTGCTATGGCATATCATGAAATGTAATAATACAAACAGACAACATGTAGAACAGTGCTGTTAGAAGCCTGCGGAAGGACTGGAGGGACCTCTGATCCACCCCAGGCCTTTACAACAGGACGGCATGCAGAACAGTGCTGTTAGAACCCTGTGGAAAGACTGGAGGGACCTCTGATCCACCCCAGGCCTTTACAACAGGACGACATGCAGAACAGTGCCGTTAGAACCCTGTGGAAGGACTGGAGGGACCTCTGATCCACCCCAGGCCTTTACAACAGGACGACATGCAGAACAGTGCTGTTAGAACCCTGTGGAAAGACTGGAGGGACCTCTGATCCACCCCAGCCCTTTGCGGGGCCTATGGCACTTATTGCTATGGCATATCATGAAATGTAATAATACAAACAGACAACATGTAGAACACTGCTGTTAGAAGCTTGCGGAAGGACTGGAGGGACCTCTGATCCACCCCAGGCCTTTACAACAGGACGACATGCAGAACAGTGCTGTTAGAACCCTGTGGAAAGACTGGAGGGACCTCTGATCCACCCCAGGCCTTTACAACAGGACGACATGCAGAACAGTGCCGTTAGAACCCTGTGGAAGGACTGGAGGGACCTCTGATCCACCCCAGGCCTTTACAACAAGACGACATGCAGAACAGTGCTGTTAGAACCCTGTGGAAAGACTGGAGGGACCTCTGATCCACCCCAGGCCTTTACAACAGGACGACATGCAGAACAGTGCCGTTAGAACCCTGTGGAAGGAATGGAGGGACCTCTGATCCACCCCAGGCCTTTACAACAGGACGACATGCAGAACAGTGTTGTTAGAACCCTGTGGAAGGACTGGAGGGACCTCTGATCCACCCCTGGCCTTTACAAACAGACATCATGTAGAACAGTGCTGTTAGAACCCTGCGGAAAGACTGGAGGGACCTCTGATCCACCCCAGCCATTATCAAATAGACGACATGTAGAACAGTGCTGTTAGAACCCTGCGGAAGGACTGGAGGGACCTCTGATCCACCCCAGCCATTTGCGGGGCCTATGGCACTTATTGCTATGGCATATCATGAAATGTAATAATACAAACAGACAACATGTAGAACAGTGCTGTTAGAAGCCTGCGGAAGGACTGGAGGGACCTCTGATCCACCCCAGGCCTTTACAACAGGACGACATGCAGAACAGTGCTGTTAGAACCCTGTGGAAAGACTGGAAGGACCTCTGATCCACCCCAGGCCTTTACAACAGGACGACATGCAGAACAGTGCTGTTAGAAGCTTGCGGAAGGACTGGAGGGACCTCTGATCCACCCCAGGCCTTTACAACAGGACGACATGCAGAACAGTGCTGTTAGAACCCTGTGGAAAGACTGGAGGGACCTCTGATCCACCCCAGGCCTTTACAACAGGACGACATGCAGAACAGTGCCGTTAGAACCCTGTGGAAGGACTGGAGGGACCTCTGATCCACCCCAGGCCTTTACAACAGGACGACATGCAGAACAGTGCTGTTAGAACCCTGCGGAAGGACTGGAGGGACCTCTGATCCACCCCAGCCATTATCAAATAGACGACATGTAGAACAGTGCTGTTAGAACCCTGCGGAAGGACTGGAGGGACCTCTGATCCACCCCAGCCCTTTGCGGGGCCTATGGCACTTATTGCTATGGCATATCATGAAATGTAATAATACAAACAGACAACATGTAGAACAGTGCTGTTAGAAGCCTGCGGAAGGACTGGAGGGACCTCTGATCCACCCCAGGCCTTTACAACAGGACGACATGCAGAACAGTGCTGTTAGAACCCTGTGGAAAGACTGGAGGGACCTCTGATCCACCCCAGGCCTTTACAACAGGACGACATGCAGAACAGTGCTGTTAGAACCCTGTGGAAAGACTGGAGGGACCTCTGATCCACCCCAGGCCTTTACAACAGGACGACATGCAGAACAGTGCCGTTAGAACCCTGTGGAAGGAATGGAGGGACCTCTGATCCACCCCAGGCCTTTACAACAGGACGACATGCAGAACAGTGCTGTTAGAACCCTGTGGAAGGACTGGAGGGACCTCTGATCCACCCCTGGCCTTTACAAACAGACATCATGTAGAACAGTGCTGTTAGAACCCTGTGGAAGGACTGGAGGGACCTCTGATCCACCCCAGCCCTTTGCGGGGCCTATGGCACTTATTGCTATGGCATATCATGAAATGTAATAATACAAACAGACAACATGTAGAACAGTGCTGTTAGAAGCCTGCGGAAGGACTGGAGGGACCTCTGATCCACCCCAGGCCTTTACAACAGGACGACATGCAAAACAGTGCTGTTAGAACCCTGTGGAAAGACTGGAGGGACCTCTGATCCACCCCAGGCCTTTACAAACAGACATCATGTAGAACAGTGCTGTTAGAACCCTGCGGAAGGACTGGAGGGACCTCTGATCCACCCCAGCCCTTTGCGGGGCCTATGGCACTTATTGCTATGGCATATCATGAAATAAAATAATAGAAATAGACAACATGTAGAACAGTGCTGTTAGAAGCCTGCGGAAGGACTGGAGGGTCCTCTGATCCACCCCAGGCCTTTACAACAGGACCACATGCAGAACAGTGCTGTTAGAACCCTGTGGAAAGACTGGAGGGACCTCTGATCCACCCCAGGCCTTTACAACAGGACGACATGCAGAACAGTGCCGTTAGAACCCTGTGGAAGGACTGGAGGGACCTCTGATCCACCCCAGGCCTTTACAACAGGACGACATGCAGAACAGTGCTGTTAGAACCCTGTGGAAAGACTGGAGGGACCTCTGATCCACCCCAGGCCTTTACAACAGGACGACATGCAGAACAGTGCCGTTAGAACCCTGTGGAAGGACTGGAGGGACCTCTGATCCACCCCAGGCCTTTACAACAGGACGACATGCAGAACAGTGCTGTTAGAACCCTGCGGAAGGACTGGAGGGACCTCTGATCCACCCCAGCCATTATCAAATAGACGACATGTAGAACAGTGCTGTTAGAACCCTGCGGAAGGACTGGAGGGACCTCTGATCCACCCCAGCCCTTTGCGGGGCCTATGGCACTTATTGCTATGGCATATCATGAAATGTAATAATACAAACAGACAACATGTAGAACAGTGCTGTTAGAAGCCTGCGGAAGGACTGGAGGGACCTCTGATCCACCCCAGGCCTTTACAACAGGACGACATGCAGAACAGTGCTGTTAGAACCCTGTGGAAAGACTGGAGGGACCTCTGATCCACCCCAGGCCTTTACAACAGGACGACATGCAGAACAGTGCTGTTAGAACCCTGTGGAAAGACTGGAGGGACCTCTGATCCACCCCAGGCCTTTACAACAGGACGACATGCAGAACAGTGCCGTTAGAACCCTGTGGAAGGAATGGAGGGACCTCTGATCCACCCCAGGCCTTTACAACAGGACGACATGCAGAACAGTGCTGTTAGAACCCTGTGGAAGGACTGGAGGGACCTCTGATCCACCCCTGGCCTTTACAAACAGACATCATGTAGAACAGTGCTGTTAGAACCCTGTGGAAGGACTGGAGGGACCTCTGATCCACCCCAGCCCTTTGCGGGGCCTATGGCACTTATTGCTATGGCATATCATGAAATGTAATAATACAAACAGACAACATGTAGAACAGTGCTGTTAGAAGCCTGCGGAAGGACTGGAGGGACCTCTGATCCACCCCAGGCCTTTACAACAGGACGACATGCAAAACAGTGCTGTTAGAACCCTGTGGAAAGACTGGAGGGACCTCTGATCCACCCCAGGCCTTTACAAACAGACATCATGTAGAACAGTGCTGTTAGAACCCTGCGGAAGGACTGGAGGGACCTCTGATCCACCCCAGCCCTTTGCGGGGCCTATGGCACTTATTGCTATGGCATATCATGAAATAAAATAATAGAAATAGACAACATGTAGAACAGTGCTGTTAGAAGCCTGCGGAAGGACTGGAGGGTCCTCTGATCCACCCCAGGCCTTTACAACAGGACCACATGCAGAACAGTGCTGTTAGAACCCTGTGGAAAGACTGGAGGGACCTCTGATCCACCCCAGGCCTTTACAACAGGACGACATGCAGAACAGTGCCGTTAGAACCCTGTGGAAGGACTGGAGGGACCTCTGATCCACCCCAGGCCTTTACAACAGGACGACATGCAGAACAGTGCTGTTAGAACCCTGTGGAAAGACTGGAGGGACCTCTGATCCACCCCAGGCCTTTACAACAGGACGACATGCAGAACAGTGCCGTTAGAACCCTGTGGAAGGAATGGAGGGACCTCTGATCCACCCCAGGCCTTTACAACAGGACGACATGCAGAACAGTGCTGTTAGAACCCTGTGGAAGGACTGGAGGGACCTCTGATCCACCCCTGGCCTTTACAAACAGACATCATGTAGAACAGTGCTGTTAGAACCCTGCGGAAAGAGTGGAGGGACCTCTGATCCACCCCAGCCATTATCAAATAGACGACATGTAGAACAGTGCTGTTAGAACCCTGCGGAAGGACTGGAGGGACCTCTGATCCACCCCAGCCCTTTGCGGGGCCTATGGCACTTATTGCTATGGCATATCATGAAATGTAATAATACAAACAGACAACATGTAGAACAGTGCTGTTAGAAGCTTGCGGAAGGACTGGAGGGACCTCTGATCCACCCCAGGCCTTTACAACAGGACGACATGCAGAACAATGCTGTTAGAACCCTGTGGAAAGACTGGAGGGACCTCTGACCCACCCCAGGCCTTTACAACAGGACGACATGCAGAACAGTGCCGTTAGAACCCTGTGGAAGGACTGGAGGGACCTCTGATCCACCCCAGGCCTTTACAACAGGACGACATGCAGAACAGTGCTGTTAGAACCCTGTGGAAAGACTGGAGGGACCTCTGATCCACCCCAGGCCTTTACAACAGGACGACATGCAGAACAGTGCCGTTAGAACCCTGTGGAAGGAATGGAGGGACCTCTGATCCACCCCAGGCCTTTACAACAGGACGACATGCAGAACAGTGCTGTTAGAACCCTGTGGAAGGACTGGAGGGACCTCTGATCCACCCCAGCCATTATCAAATAGACGACATGTAGAACAGTGCTGTTAGAACCCTGCGGAAGGACTGGAGGGACCTCTGATCCACCCCAGCCCTTTGCGGAGCCTATGGCACTTATTGCTATGGCATATCATGAAATGTAATAATACAAACAGACAACATGTAGAACAGTGCTGTTAGAAGCTTGCGGAAGGACTGGAGGGACCTCTGATCCACCCCAGGCCTTTACAACAGGACGACATGCAGAACAGTGCTGTTAGAACCCTGTGGAAAGACTGGAGGGACCTCTGACCCACCCCAGGCCTTTACAACAGGACGACATGCAGAACAGTGCCGTTAGAACCCTGTGGAAGGACTGGAGGGACCTCTGATCCACCCCAGGCCTTTACAACAGGACGACATGCAGAACAGTGCTGTTAGAACCCTGTGGAAAGACTGGAGGGACCTCTGATCCACCCCAGGCCTTTACAACAGGACGACATGCAGAACAGTGCCGTTAGAACCCTGTGGAAGGAATGGAGGGACCTCTGATCCACCCCAGGCCTTTACAACAGGACGACATGCAGAACAGTGCTGTTAGAACCCTGTGGAAGGACTGGAGGGACCTCTGATCCACCCCTGGCCTTTACAAACAGACATCATGTAGAACAGTGCTGTTAGAACCCTGCGGAAAGACTGGAGGGACCTCTGATCCACCCCAGCCATTATCAAATAGACGACATGTAGAACAGTGCTGTTAGAGCCCTGCGGAAGGACTGGAGGGACCTCTGATCCACCCCAGCCCTTTGCGGGGCCTATGGCACTTATTGCTATGGCATATCATGAAATGTAATTATACAAACAGACAACATGTAGAACAGTGCTGTTAGAAGCCTGCGGAAGGACTGGAGGGACCTCTGATCCACCCCAGGCCTTTACAACAGGACGACATGCAGAACAGTGCTGTTAGAACCCTGTGGAAAGACTGGAGGGACCTCTGATCCACCCCAGGCCTTTACAACAGGACGACATGCAGAACAGTGCCGTTAGAACCCTGTGGAAGGACTGGAGGGACCTCTGATCCACCCCAGGCCTTTACAACAGGACGACATGCAGAACAGTGCTGTTAGAACCCTGTGGAAAGACTGGAGGGACCTCTGATCCACCCCAGGCCTTTACAACAGGACGACATGCAGAACAGTGCCGTTAGAACCCTGTGGAAGGAATGGAGGGACCTCTGATCCACCCCAGGCCTTTACAACAGGACGACATGCAGAACAGTGCCGTTAGAACCCTGTGGAAGGACTGGAGGGACCTCTGATCCACCCCAGGCCTTTACAACAGGACGACATGCAGAACAGTGCTGGTAGAACCCTGTGGAAAGACTGGAGGGACCTCTGATCCACCCCAGGCCTTTACAACAGGACGACATTCAGAACAGTGCCGTTAGAACCCTGTGGAAGGACTGGAGGGACCTCTGATCCACCCCTGGCCTTTACAAACAGACATCATGTAGAACAGTGCCGTTAGAACCCTGCGGAAAGACTGGAGGGACCTCTGATCCACCCCAGCCATTATCAAATAGACGACATGTAGAACAGTGCTGTTAGAACCCTGCGGAAGGACTGGAGGGACCTCTGATCCACCCCAGCCCTTTGCGGGGAATATGGCACTTATTGCTATGGCATATCATGAAATGTAATAATACAAACAGACAACATGTAGAACAGTGCTGTTAGAAGCCTGCGGAAGGACTGGAGGGACCTCTGATCCACCCCAGGCCTTTACAACAGGACGACATGCAGAACAGTGCTGTTAGAACCCTGTGGAAAGACTGGAGGGACCTCTGATCCACCCCAGGCCTTTACAACAGGACGACATGCAGAACAGTGCTGTTAGAACCCTGTGGAAGGACTGGAGGGACCTCTGATCCACCCCTGGCCTTTACAAACAGACATCATGTAGAACAGTGCTGTTAGAACCCTGCGGAAAGACTGGAGGGACCTCTGATCCACCCCAGGCCTTTACAACAGGACGACATGCAGAACAGTGCCGTTAGAACCCTGTGGAAGGACTGGAGGGACCTCTGATCCACCCCAGGCCTTTACAACAGGACGACATGCAGAACAGTGCTGTTAGAACCCTGTGGAAAGACTGGAGGGACCTCTGATCCACCCCATTCCTTTACAACAGGACGACATGCAGAACAGTGCCGTTAGAACCCTGTGGAAGGAATGGAGGGACCTCTGATCCACCCCAGGCCTTTACAACAGGACGACATGCAGAACAGTGCTGTTAGAACCCTGTGGAAAGACTGGAGGGACCTCTGACCCACCCCAGGCCTTTACAACAGGACGACATGCAGAACAGTGCCGTTAGAACCCTGTGGAAGGACTGGAGGGACCTCTGATCCACCCCAGGCCTTTACAACAGGACGACATGCAGAACAGTGCTGTTAGAACCCTGTGGAAAGACTGGAGGGACCTCTGATCCACCCCAGGCCTTTACAACAGGACGACATGCAAAACAGTGCCGTTAGAACCATGTGGAAGGAATGGAGGGACCTCTGATCCACCCCAGGCCTTTACAACAGGACGACATGCAGAACAGTGCTGTTAGAACCCTGTGGAAGGACTGGAGGGACCTCTGATCCACCCCTGGCCTTTACAAACAGACATCATGTAGAACAGTGCTGTTAGAACCCTGCGGAAAGACTGGAGGGACCTCTGATCCACCCCAGCCATTATCAAATAGACGACATGTAGAACAGTGCTGTTAGAGCCCTGCGGAAGGACTGGAGGGACCTCTGATCCACCCCAGCCCTTTGCGGGGCCTATGGCACTTATTGCTATGGCATATCATGAAATGTAATAATACAAACAGACAACATGTAGAACAGTGCTGTTAGAAGCATGCGGAAGGACTGGAGGGACCTCTGATCCACCCCAGGCCTTTACAACAGGACGACATGCAGAACAGTGCTGTTAGAACCCCGTGGAAAGACTGGAGGGACCTCTGATCCACCCCAGGCCTTTACAACAGGACGACATGCAGAACAGTGCCGTTAGAACCCTGTGGAAGGACTGGAGGGACCTCTGATCCACCCCAGGCCTTTACAACAGGACGACATGCAGAACAGTGCTGTTAGAACCCTGTGGAAAGACTGGAGGGACCTCTGATCCACCCCAGGCCTTTACAACAGGACGACATGCAGAACAGTGCCGTTAGAACCCTGTGGAAGGAATGGAGGGACCTCTGATCCACCCCAGGCCTTTACAACAGGACGACATGCAGAACAGTGCCGTTAGAACCCTGTGGAAGGACTGGAGGGACCTCTGATCCACCCCAGGCCTTTACAACAGGACGACATGCAGAACAGTGCTGTTAGAACCCTGTGGAAAGACTGGAGGGACCTCTGATCCACCCCAGGCCTTTACAACAGGACGACATTCAGAACAGTGCCGTTAGAACCCTGTGGAAGGACTGGAGGGACCTCTGATCCACCCCTGGCCTTTACAAACAGACATCATGTAGAACAGTGCCGTTAGAACCCTGCGGAAAGACTGGAGGGACCTCTGATCCACCCCAGCCATTATCAAATAGACGACATGTAGAACAGTGCTGTTAGAACCCTGCGGAAGGACTGGAGGGACCTCTGATCTACCCCAGCCCTTTGCGGGGAATATGGCACTTATTGCTATGGCATATCATGAAATGTAATAATACAAACAGACAACATGTAGAACAGTGCTGTTAGAAGCCTGCGGAAGGACTGGAGGGACCTCTGATCCACCCCAGGCCTTTACAACAGGACGACATGCAGAACAGTGCTGTTAGAACCCTGTGGAAAGACTGGAGGGACCTCTGATCCACCCCAGGCCTTTACAACAGGACGACATGCAGAACAGTGCCGTTAGAACCCTGTGGAAGGACTGGAGGGACCTCTGATCCACCCCAGGCCTTTACAACAGGACGACATGCAGAACAGTGCTGTTAGAACCCTGTGGAAAGACTGGAGGGACCTCTGATCCACCCCATTCCTTTACAACAGGACGACATGCAGAACAGTGCCGTTAGAACCCTGTGGAAGGAATGGAGGGACCTCTGATCCACCCCAGGCCTTTACAACAGGACGACATGCAGAACAGTGCTGTTAGAACCCTGTGGAAAGACTGGAGGGACCTCTGACCCACCCCAGGCCTTTACAACAGGACGACATGCAGAACAGTGCCGTTAGAACCCTGTGGAAGGACTGGAGGGACCTCTGATCCACCCCAGGCCTTTACAACAGGACGACATGCAGAACAGTGCTGTTAGAACCCTGTGGAAAGACTGGAGGGACCTCTGATCCACCCCAGGCCTTTACAACAGGACGACATGCAGAACAGTGCCGTTAGAACCCTGTGGAAGGAATGGAGGGACCTCTGATCCACCCCAGGCCTTTACAACAGGACGACATGCAGAACACTGCTGTTAGAACCCTGTGGAAGGACTGGAGGGACCTCTGATCCACCCCTGGCCTTTACAAACAGACATCATGTAGAACAGTGCTGTTAGAACCCTGCGGAAAGACTGGAGGGACCTCTGATCCACCCCAGCCATTATCAAATAGACGACATGTAGAACAGTGCTGTTAGAGCCCTGCGGAAGGACTGGAGGGACCTCTGATCCACCCCAGCCCTTTGCGGGGCCTATGGCACTTATTGCTATGGCATATCATGAAATGTAATAATACAAACAGACAACATGTAGAACAGTGCTGTTAGAAGCCTGCGGAAGGACTGGAGGGACCTCTGATCCACCCCAGGCCTTTACAACAGGACGACATGCAGAACAGTGCTGTTAGAACCCTGTGGAAAGACTGGAGGGACCTCTGATCCACCCCAGGCCTTTACAACAGGACGACATGCAGAACAGTGCCGTTAGAACCCTGTGGAAGGACTGGAGGGACCTCTGATCCACCCCAGGCCTTTACAACAGGACGACATGCAGAACAGTGCTGTTAGAACCCTGTGGAAAGACTGGAGGGACCTCTGATCCACCCCAGGCCTTTACAACAGGACGACATGCAGAACAGTGCCGTTAGAACCCTGTGGAAGGAATGGAGGGACCTCTGATCCACCCCACGCCTTTACAACAGGACGACATGCAGAACAGTGCCGTTAGAACCCTGTGGAAGGACTGGAGGGACCTCTGATCCACCCCAGGCCTTTACAACAGGAAGACATGCAGAACAGTGCTGTTAGAACCCTGTGGAAAGACTGGAGGGACCTCTGATCCACCCCAGGCCTTTACAACAGGACGACATTCAGAACAGTGCCGTTAGAACCCTGTGGAAGGACTTGAGGGACCTTTGATCCACCCCTGGCCTTTACAAACAGACATCATGTAGAACAGTGCCGTTAGAACCCTGCGGAAAGACTGGAGGGACCTCTGATCCACCCCAGCCATTATCAAATAGACGACATGTAGAACAGTGCTGTTAGAACCCTGCGGAAGGACTGGAGGGACCTCTGATCTACCCCAGCCCTTTGCGGGGAATATGGCACTTATTGCTATGGCATATCATGAAATGTAATAATACAAACAGACAACATGTAGAACAGTGCTGTTAGAAGCCTGCGGAAGGACTGGAGGGACCTCTGATCCACCCCAGGCCTTTACAACATGACGACATGCAGAACAGTGCTGTTAGAACCCTGTGGAAAGACTGGAGGGACCTCTGATCCACCCCAGGCCTTTACAACAGGACGACATGCATAACAGTGCCGTTAGAACCCTGTGGAAGGACTGGAGGGACCTCTGATCCACCCCAGGCCTTTACAACAGGACGACATGCAGAACAGTGCTGTTAGAACCCTGTGGAAAGACTGGAGGGACCTCTGATCCACCCCATTCCTTTACAACAGGACGACATGCAGAACAGTGCCGTTAGAACCCTGTGGAAGGAATGGAGGGACCTCTGATCCACCCCAGGCCTTTACAACAGGACGACATGCAGAACAGTGCTGTTAGAACCCTGTGGAAAGACTGGAGGGACCTCTGACCCACCCCAGGCCTTTACAACAGGACGACATGCAGAACAGTGCCGTTAGAACCCTGTGGAAGGACTGGAGGGACCTCTGATCCACCCCAGGCCTTTACAACAGGACGACATGCAGAACAGTGCTGTTAGAACCCTGTGGAAGGACTGGAGGGACCTCTGATCCACCCCAGGCCTTTACAACAGGACGACATGCAGAACAGTGCTGTTAGAACCCTGTGGAAAGACTGGAGGGACCTCTGATCCACCCCAGGCCTTTACAACAGGACGACATGCAGAACAGTGCCGTTAGAACCCTGTGGAAGGAATGGAGGGACCTCTGATCCACCCCAGGCCTTTACAACATGACGACATGCAGAACAGTGCTGTTAGAACCCTGTGGAAGGACTGGAGGGACCTCTGATCCACCCCTGGCCTTTACAAACAGACATCATGTAGAACAGTGCCGTTAGAACCCTGCGGAAAGACTGGAGGGACCTCTGATCCACCCCAGCCATTATCAAATAGACGACATGTAGAATAGTGCTGTTAGAACCCTGCGGAAGGACTGGAGGGACCTCTGATCCACCCCAGCCCTTTGCGGGGCCTATGGCACTTATTGCTATGGCATATCATGAAATGTAATAATACAAACAGACAACATGTAGAACAGTGCTGTTAGAAGCCTGCGGAAGGACTGGAGGGACCTCTGATCCACCCCAGGCCTTTACAACAGGACGACATGCAGAACAGTGCTGTTAGAACCCTGTGGAAAGACTGGAGGGACCTCTGATCCACCCCAGGCCTTTACAACAGGACGACATGCAGAACAGTGCCGTTAGAACCCTGTGGAAGGACTGGAGGGACCTCTGATCCACCCCAGGCCTTTACAACAGGACGACATGCAGAACAGTGCTGTTAGAACCCTGTGGAAGGACTGGAGGGACCTCTGATCCACCCCTGGCCTTTACAAACAGACATCATGTACAACAGTGCTGTTAGAACCCTGCGGAAAGACTGGAGGGACCTCTGATCCACCCCAGCCATTATCAAATAGACGACATGTAGAACAGTGCTGTTAGAACCCTGCGGAAGAACTGGAGGGACCTCTGATCCACCCCAGCCCTTTGCGGGGCCTATGGCACTTATTGCTATGGCATATCATGAAAGGTAATAATACAAACAGACAACATGTAGAACAGTGCTGTTAGAAGCCTGCGGAAGGACTGGAGGGACCTCTGATCCACCCCAGGCCTTTACAACAGGACGACATGCAGAACAGTGCTGTTAGAACCCTGTGGAAAGACTGGAGGGACCTCTGATCCACCCCAGGCCTTTACAACAGGACGACATGCAGAACAGTGCCGTTAGAACCCTGTGGAAGGACTGGAGGGACCTCTGATCCACCCCAGGCCTTTACAACAGGACGACATGCAGAACAGTGCTGTTAGAACCCTGTGGAAAGACTGGAGGGACCTCTGATCCACCCCAGGCCTTTACAACAGGACGACATGCAGAACAGTGCCGTTAGAACCCTGTGGAAGGAATGGAGGGACCTCTGATCCACCCCAGGCCTTTACAACAGGACGACATGCAGAACAGTGCTGTTAGAACCCTGTGGAAGGACTGGAGGGACCTCTGATCCACCCCTGGCCTTTACAAACAGACATCATGTAGAACAGTGCTGTTAGAACCCTGCGGAAAGACTGGAGGGACCTCTGATCCACCCCAGCCATTATCAAATAGACGACATGTAGAACAGTGCTGTTAGAACCCTGCGGAAGGAATGGAGGGACCTCTGATCCACCCCAGGCCTTTACAACAGGACGACATGCAGAACAGTGCCGTTAGAACCCTGTGGAAGGACTGGAGGGACCTCTGATCCACCCCAGGCCTTTACAACAGGACGACATGCAGAACAGTGCTGTTAGAACCCTGTGGAAGGACTGGAGGGACCTCTGATCCACCCCTGGCCTTTACAAACAGACATCATGTACAACAGTGCTGTTAGAACCCTGCGGAAAGACTGGAGGGACCTCTGATCCACCCCAGCCATTATCAAATAGACGACATGTAGAACAGTGCTGTTAGAACCCTGCGGAAGAACTGGAGGGACCTCTGATCCACCCCAGCCCTTTGCGGGGCCTATGGCACTTATTGCTATGGCATATCATGAAAGGTAATAATACAAACAGACAACATGTAGAACAGTGCTGTTAGAAGCCTGCGGAAGGACTGGAGGGACCTCTGATCCACCCCAGGCCTTTACAACAGGACGACATGCAGAACAGTGCTGTTAGAACCCTGTGGAAAGACTGGAGGGACCTCTGATCCACCCCAGGCCTTTACAACAGGACGACATGCAGAACAGTGCCGTTAGAACCCTGTGGAAGGACTGGAGGGACCTCTGATCCACCCCAGGCCTTTACAACAGGACGACATGCAGAACAGTGCTGTTAGAACCCTGTGGAAAGACTGGAGGGACCTCTGATCCACCCCAGGCCTTTACAACAGGACGACATGCAGAACAGTGCCGTTAGAACCTTGTGGAAGGAATGGAGGGACCTCTGATCCACCCCAGGCCTTTACAACAGGACGACATGCAGAACAGTGCTGTTAGAACCCTGTGGAAGGACTGGAGGGACCTCTGATCCACCCCTGGCCTTTACAAACAGACATCATGTAGAACAGTGCTGTTAGAACCCTGCGGAAAGACTGGAGGGACCTCTGATCCACCCCAGCCATTATCAAATAGACGACATGTAGAACAGTGCTGTTAGAACCCTGCGGAAGGACTGGAGGGACCTCTGATCCACCCCAGCCCTTTGCGGGGCCTATGGCACTTATTGCTATGGCATATCATGAAATGTAATAATACAAACAGACAACATGTAGAACAGTGCTGTTAGAAGCCTGCGGAAGGACTGGAGGGACCTCTGATCCACCCCAGGCCTTTACAACAGGACGACATGCAGAACAGTGCTGTTAGAACCCTGTGGAAAGACTTGAGGGACCTCTGATCCACCCCAGGCCTTTACAACAGGACGACATGCAGAACAGTGCCGTTAGAACCCTGTGGAAGGACTGGAGGGACCTCTGATCCACCCCAGGCCTTTACAACAGGACGACATGCAGAACAGTGCCGTTAGAACCCTGTGGAAAGACTGGAGGGACCTCTGATCCACCTCAGGCCTTTACAACAGGACGACATGCAGAACAGTGCCGTTAGAACCCTGTGGAAGGAATGGAGGGACCTCTGATCCACCCCAGGCCTTTACAACAGGACGACATGCAGAACAGTGCTGTTAGAACCCTGTGGAAGGACTGGAGGGACCTCTGATCCACCCCTGGCCTTTACAAACAGACATCATGTAGAACAGTGCTGTTAGAACCCTGCGGAAAGACTGGAGGGACCTCTGATCCACCCCAGCCATTATCAAATAGACGACATGTAGAACAGTGCTGTTAGAACCCTGCGGAAGGACTGGATGGACCTCTGATCCACCCCAGCCCTTTGCGGGGCCTATGGCACTTATTGCTATGGCATATCATGAAATGTAATAATACAAACAGACAACATGTAGAACAGTGCTGTTAGAAGCCTGCGGAAGGACTGGAGGGACCTCTGATCCACCCCAGGCCTTTACAACAGGACGACATGCAGAACAGTGCTGTTAGAACCCTGTGGAAAGACTGGAGGGACCTCTGATCCACCCCAGGCCTTTACAACAGGACGACATGCAGAACAGTGCCGTTAGAACCCTGTGGAAGGACTGGAGGGACCTCTGATCCACCCCAGGCCTTTACAACAGGACGACATGCAGAACAGTGCCGTTAGAACCCTGTGAGGGACCTCTGATCCACCTCAGGCCTTTACAACAGGACGACATGCAGAACAGTGCCGTTAGAACCCTGTGGAAGGAATGGAGGGACCTCTGATCCACCCCAGGCCTTTACAACAGGACGACATGCAGAACAGTGCTGTTAGAACCCTGTGGAAGGACTGGAGGGACCTCTGATCCACCCCTGGCCTTTACAAACAGACATCATGTAGAACAGTGCTGTTAGAACCCTGCGGAAAGACTGGAGGGACCTCTGATCCACCCCAGCCATTATCAAATAGACGACATGTAGAACAGTGCTGTTAGAACCCTGCGGAAGGACTGGAGGGACCTCTGATCCACCCCAGCCCTTTGCGGGGCCTATGGCACTTATTGCTATGGCATATCATGAAATGTAATAATACAAACAGACAACATGTAGAACAGTGCTGTTAGAAGCCTGCGGAAGGACTGGAGGGACCTCTGATCCACCCCAGGCCTTTACAACAGGACGACATGCAGAACAGTGCTGTTAGAACCCTGTGGAAAGACTGGAGGGACCTCTGATCCACCCCAGGCCTTTACAACAGGACGACATGCAGAACAGTGCCGTTAGAACCCTGTGGAAGGACTGGAGGGACCTCTGATCCACCCCAGGCCTTTACAACAGGACGACATGCAGAACAGTGCTGTTAGAACCCTGTGGAAGGACTGGAGGGACCTCTGATCCACCCCTGGCCTTTACAAACAGACATCATGTACAACAGTGCTGTTAGAACCCTGCGGAAAGACTGGAGGGACCTCTGATCCACCCCAGCCATTATCAAATAGACGACATGTAGAACAGTGCTGTTAGAACCCTGCGGAAGAACTGGAGGGACCTCTGATCCACCCCAGCCCTTTGCGGGGCCTATGGCACTTATTGCTATGGCATATCATGAAATGTAATAATACAAACAGACAACATGTAGAACAGTGCTGTTAGAAGCCTGCGGAAGGACTGGAGGGACCTCTGATCCACCCCAGGCCTTTACAACAGGACGACATGCAGAACAGTGCTGTTAGAACCCTGTGGAAAGACTGGAGGGACCTCTGATCCACCCCAGGCCTTTACAACAGGACGACATGCAGAACAGTGCCGTTAGAACCCTGTGGAAGGACTGGAGGGACCTCTGATCCACCCCAGGCCTTTACAACAGGACGACATGCAGAACAGTGCTGTTAGAACCCTGTGGAAAGACTGGAGGGACCTCTGATCCACCCCAGGCCTTTACAACAGGACGACATGCAGAACAGTGCCGTTAGAACCCTGTGGAAGGAATGGAGGGACCTCTGATCCACCCCAGGCCTTTACAACAGGACGACATGCAGAACAGTGCTGTTAGAACCCTGTGGAAGGACTGGAGGGACCTCTGATCCACCCCTGGCCTTTACAAACAGACATCATGTAGAACAGTGCTGTTAGAACCCTGCGGAAAGACTGGAGGGACCTCTGATCCACCCCAGCCATTATCAAATAGACGACATGTAGAACAGTGCTGTTAGAACCCTGCGGAAGGACTGGAGGGACCTCTGATCCACCCCAGCCCTTTGCGGGGCCTATGGCACTTATTGCTATGGCATATCATGAAATGTAATAATACAAACAGACAACATGTAGAACAGTGCTGTTAGAAGCCTGCGGAAGGACTGGAGGGACCTCTGATCCACCCCAGGCCTTTACAACAGGACGACATGCAGAACAGTGCTGTTAGAACCCTGTGGAAAGACTGGAGGGACCTCTGATCCACCCCAGGCCTTTACAACAGGACGACATGCAGAACAGTGCCGTTAGAACCCTGTGGAAGGACTGGAGGGACCTCTGATCCACCCCAGGCCTTTACAACAGGACGACATGCAGAACAGTGCCGTTAGAACCCTGTGGAAAGACTGGAGGGACCTCTGATCCACCTCAGGCCTTTACAACAGGACGACATGCAGAACAGTGCCGTTAGAACCCTGTGGAAGGAATGGAGGGACCTCTGATCCACCCCAGGCCTTTACAACAGGACGACATGCAGAACAGTGCTGTTAGAACCCTGTGGAAGGACTGGAGGGACCTCTGATCCACCCCTGGCCTTTACAAACAGACATCATGTAGAACAGTGCTGTTAGAACCCTGCGGAAAGACTGGAGGGACCTCTGATCCACCCCAGCCATTATCAAATAGACGACATGTAGAACAGTGCTGTTAGAACCCTGCGGAAGGACTGGAGGGACCTCTGATCCACCCCAGCCCTTTGCGGGGCCTATGGCACTTATTGCTATGGCATATCATGAAATGTAATAATACAAACAGACATCATGTAGAACAGTGCTGTTAGAAGCCTGCGGAAGGACTCGAGGGACCTCTGATCCACCCCAGGCCTTTACAACAGGACGACATGCAGAACAGTGCTGTTAGAACCCTGTGGAAAGACTGGAGGGACCTCTGATCCACCCCAGGCCTTTACAACAGGACGACATGCAGAACAGTGCCGTTAGAACCCTGTGGAAGGACTGGAGGGACCTCTGATCCACCCCAGGCCTTTACAACAGGACGACATGCAGAACAGTGCCGTTAGAACCCTGTGAGGGACCTCTGATCCACCTCAGGCCTTTACAACAGGACGACATGCAGAACAGTGCCGTTAGAACCCTGTGGAAGGAATGGAGGGACCTCTGATCCACCCCAGGCCTTTACAACAGGACGACATGCAGAACAGTGCTGTTAGAACCCTGTGGAAGGACTGGAGGGACCTCTGATCCACCCCTGGCCTTTACAAACAGACATCATGTAGAACAGTGCTGTTAGAACCCTGCGGAAAGACTGGAGGGACCTCTGATCCACCCCAGCCATTATCAAATAGACGACATGTAGAACAGTGCTGTTAGAACCCTGCGGAAGGACTGGAGGGACCTCTGATCCACCCCAGCCCTTTGCGGGGCCTATGGCACTTATTGCTATGGCATATCATGAAATGTAATAATACAAACAGACAACATGTAGAACAGTGCTGTTAGAAGCCTGTGGAAGGACTGGAGGGACCTCTGATCCACCCCAGGCCTTTACAACAGGACGACATGCAGAACAGTGCCGTTAGAACCCTGTGGAAAGACTGGAGGGACCTCTGATCCTCCTCAGGCATTTACAACAGGACGACATGCAGAACAGTGCCGTTAGAACCCTGTGGAAGGAATGGAGGGACCTCTGATCCACCCCAGGCCTTTACAACAGGACGACATGCAGAACAGTGCTTTTAGAACCCTGTGGAAGGACTGGAGGGACCTCTGATCCACCCCTGGCCTTTACAAACAGACATCATGTAGAACAGTGCTGTTAGAACCCTGCGGAAAGACTGGAGGGACCTCTGATCCACCCCAGCCATTATCAAATAGACGACATGTAGAACAGTGCTGTTAGAACCCTGCGGAAGGACTGGAGGGACCTCTGATCCACCCCAGCCCTTTGCGGGGCCTATGGCACTTATTGCTATGGCATATCATGAAATGTAATAATACAAACAGACAACATGTAGAACAGTGCTGTTAGAAGCCTGCGGAAGGACTGGAGGGACCTCTGATCCACCCCAGGCCTTTACAACAGGACGACATGCAGAACAGTGCTGTTAGAACCCTGTGGAAAGACTGGAGGGACCTCTGATCCACCCCAGGCCTTTACAACAGGACGACATGCAGAACAGTGCCGTTAGAACCCTGTGGAAGGACTGGAGGGACCTCTGATCCACCCCAGGCCTTTACAACAGGACGACATGCAGAACAGTGCCGTTAGAACCCTGTGAGGGACCTCTGATCCACCTCAGGCCTTTACAACAGGACGACATGCAGAACAGTGCCGTTAGAACCCTGTGGAAGGAATGGAGGGACCTCTGATCCACCCCAGGCCTTTACAACAGGACGACATGCAGAACAGTGCTGTTAGAACCCTGTGGAAGGACTGGAGGGACCTCTGATCCACCCCTGGCCTTTACAAACAGACATCATGTAGAACAGTGCTGTTAGAACCCTGCGGAAAGACTGGAGGGACCTCTGATCCACCCCAGCCATTATCAAATAGACGACATGTAGAACAGTGCTGTTAGAACCCTGCGGAAGGACTGGAGGGACCTCTGATCCACCCCAGCCCTTTGCGGGGCCTATGGCACTTATTGCTATGGTATATCATGAAATGTAATAATACAAACAGACAACATGTAGAACAGTGCTGTTAGAAGCCTGCGGAAGGACTGGAGGGACCTCTGATCCACCCCAGGCCTTTACAACAGGACGACATGCAGAACAGTGCTGTTAGAACCCTGTGGAAAGACTGGAGGGACCTCTGATCCACCCCAGGCCTTTACAACAGGACGACATGCAGAACAGTGCCGTTAGAACCCTGTGGAAGGACTGGAGGGACCTCTGATCCACCCCAGGCCTTTACAACAGGACGACATGCAGAACAGTGCTGTTAGAACCCTGTGGAAAGACTGGAGGGACCTCTGATCCACCCCAGGCCTTTACAACAGGACGACATGCAGAACAGTGCCGTTAGAACCCTGTGGAAGGAATGGAGGGACCTCTGATCCACCCCAGACCTTTACAACAGGACGACATGCAGAACAGTGCTGTTAGAACCCTGTGGAAGGACTGGAGGGACCTCTGATCCACCCCTGGCCTTTTCAAACAGACATCATGTACAACAGTGCTGTTAGAACCCTGCGGAAAGACTGGAGGGACCTCTGATCCACCCCAGCCATTATCAAATAGACGACATGTAGAACAGTGCTGTTAGAACCCTGCGGAAGAACTGGAGGGACCTCTGATCCACCCCAGCCCTTTGCGGGGCCTATGGCACTTATTGCTATGGCATATCATGAAATGTAATAATACAAACAGACAACATGTAGAACAGTGCTGTTAGAAGCCTGCGGAAGGACTGGAGGGACCTCTGATCCACCCCAGGCCTTTACAACAGGACGACATGCAGAACAGTGCTGTTAGAACCCTGTGGAAAGACTGGAGGGACCTCTGATCCACCCCAGGCCTTTACAACAGGACGACATGCAGAACAGTGCCGTTAGAACCCTGTGGAAGGACTGGAGGGACCTCTGATCCACCCCAGGCCTTTACAACAGGACGACATGCAGAACAGTGCTGTTAGAACCCTGTGGAAAGACTGGAGGGACCTCTGATCCACCCCAGGCCTTTACAACAGGACGACATGCAGAACAGTGCCGTTAGAACCCTGTGGAAGGAATGGAGGGACCTTTGATCCACCCCAGGCCTTTACAACAGGACGACATGCAGAACAGTGCTGTTGGAACCCTGTGGAAGGACTGGAGGGACCTCTGATCCACCCCTGGCCTTTACAAACAGACATCATGTAGAACAGTGCTGTTAGAACCCTGCGGAAAGACTGGAGGGACCTCTGATCCACCCCAGCCATTATCAAATAGACGACATGTAGAACAGTGCTGTTAGAACCCTGCGGAAGGACTGGAGGGACCTCTGATCCACCCCAGCCCTTTGCGGGGCCTATGGCACTTATTGCTATGGCATATCATGAAATGTAATAATACAAACAGACAACATGTAGAACAGTGCTGTTAGAAGCCTGCGGAAGGACTGGAGGGACCTCTGATCCACCCCAAGCCTTTACAACAGGACGACATGCAGAACAGTGCTGTTAGAACCCTGTGGAAAGAATGGAGGGACCTCTGATCCACCCCAGGCCTTTACAACAGGACGACATGCAGAACAGTGCCGTTAGAACCCTGTGGAAGGACTGGAGGGACCTCTGATCCACCCCAGGCCTTTACAACAGGACGACATGCAGAACAGTGCTGTTAGAACCCTGTGGAAAGACTGGAGGGACCTCTGATCCACCCCAGGCCTTTACAACAGGACGACATGCAGAACAGTGCCGTTAGAACCCTGTGGAAGGAATGGAGGGACCTCTGATCCACCCCAGGCCTTTACAACAGGACGACATGCAGAACAGTGCTGTTACAACCCTGTGGAAGGACTGGAGGGACCTCTGATCCACCCCTGGCCTTTACAAACTGACATCATGTAGAACAGTGCTGTTAGAACCCTGCGGAAAGACTGGAGGGACCTCTGATCCACCCCAGCCATTATCAAATAGACGACATGTAGAACAGTGCTGTTAGAACCCTGCGGAAGGACTGGAGGGACCTCTGATCCACCCTAGCCCTTTGCGGGGCCTATGGCACTTATTGCTATGGCATATCATGAAATGTAATAATACAAACAGACAACATGTAGAACAGTGCTGTTAGAAGCCTGCGCAAGGACTGGAGGGACCTCTGATCCACCCCAGGCCTTTACAACAGGACGACATGCAGAACAGTGCTGTTAGAACCCTGTGGAAAGACTGGAGGGACCTCTGATCCACCCCAGGCCTTTACAACAGGACGACATGCAAAACAGTGCCGTTAGAACCCTGTGGAAGGACTGGAGGGACCTCTGATCCACCCCAGGCCTTTACAACAGGGCGACATGCAGAACAGTGCTGTTAGAACCCTGTGGAAAGACTGGAGGGACCTCTGATCCACCCCAGGCCTTTACAACAGGACGACATGCAGAACAGTGCCGTTAGAACCCTGTGGAAGGAATGGAGGGACCTCTGATCCACCCCAGGCCTTTACAAACAGACATCATGTAGAACAGTGCTGTTAGAACCCTGCGGAAAGACTGGAGGGACCTCTGATCCACCCCAGCCATTATCAAATAGACGACATGTAGAAGAGTGCTGTTAGAACCCTGCGGAAGGACTGGAGGGACCTCTGATCCACCCCAGCCCTTTGCGGGGCCTATGGCACTTATTGCTATGGCATATCATGAAATGTAATAATACAAACAGACAACATGTAGAACAGTGCTGTTAGAAGCCTGCGGAAGGACTGGAGGGACCTCTGATCCACCCCAGGCCTTTACAATAGGACGACATGCAGAACAGTGCTGTTAGAACCCTGTGGAAAGACTGGAGGGACCTCTGATCCACCCCAGGCCTTTACAACAGGACGACATGCAGAACAGTGCCGTTAGAACCCTGTGGAAGGACTGGAGGGACCTCTGATCCACCCCAGGCCTTTACAACAAGATGACATGCAGAACAGTGCTGTTAGAACCCTGTGGAAAGACTGGAGGGACCTCTGATCCACCCCAGGCCTTTACAACAGGACGACATGCAGAACAGTGCCGTTAGAACCCTGTGGAAGGACTGGAGGGACCTCTGATCCACCCCAGGCCTTTACAACAAGATGACATGCAGAACAGTGCTGTTAGAACCCTGTGGAAAGACTGGAGGGACCTCTGATCCACCCCAGGCCTTTACAACAGGACGACATGCAGAACAGTGCCGTTAGAACCCTGTGGAAGGAATGGAGGGACCTCTGATCCACCCCAGGCCTTTACAACAGGACGACATGCAGAACAGTGCTGTTACAACCCTGTGGAAGGACTGGAGGGACCTCTGATCCACCCCTGGCCTTTACAAACAGACATCATGTAGAACAGTGCTGTTAGAACCCTGCGGAAAGACTGGAGGGACCTCTGATCCACCCCAGCCATTATCAAATAGACGACATGTAGAACAGTGCTGTTAGAACCCTGCGGAAGGACTGGAGGGACCTCTGATCCACCCCAGCCATTTGCGGGGCCTATGGCACTTATTGCTATGGCATATCATGAAATGTAATAATACAAACAGACAACATGTAGAACAGTGCTGTTAGAAGCCTGCGCAAGGACTGGAGGGACCTCTGATCCACCCCAGGCCTTTACAACAGGACGACATGCAGAACAGTGCTGTTAGAACCCTGTGGAAGGACTGGAGGGACCTCTGATCCACCCCAGGCCTTTACAACAGGACGACATGCAGAACAGTGCTGTTAGAACCCTGTGGAAAGACTGGAGGGACCTCTGATCCACCCCAGGCCTTTACAACAGGACGACATGCAGAACAGTGCCGTTAGAACCCTGTGGAAGGAATGGAGGGACCTCTGATCCACCCCAGGCCTTTACAACAGGACGACATGCAGAACAGTGCTGTTAGAACCCTGTGGAAGGACTGGAGGGACCTCTGATCCACCCCTGGCCTTTACAAACAGACATCATGTAGAACAGTGCTGTTAGAACCCTGCGGAAAGACTGGAGGGACCTCTGATCCACCCCAGCCATTATCAGATAGACGACATGTAGAACAGTGCTGTTAGAACCCTGCGGAAGGACTGGAGGGACCTCTGATCCACCCCAGCCCTTTGCGGGGCCTATGGCACTTATTGCTATGGCATATCATGAAATGTAATAATACAAACAGACAACATGTAGAACAGTGCTGTTAGAAGCCTGCGGAAGGACTGGAGGGACCTCTGATCCACCCAAGGCCTTTACAACAGGACGACATGCAGAACAGTGCTGTTAGAACCCTGTGGAAAGACTGGAGGGACCTCTGATCCACCCCAGGCCTTTACAACAGGACGACATGCAGAACAGTGCCGTTAGAACCCTGTGGAAGGACTGGAGGGACCTCTGATCCACCCCAGGCCTTTACAACAGGACGACATGCAGAACAGTGCTGTTAGAACCCTGTGGAAAGACTGGAGGGACCTCTGATCCACCCCAGGCCTTTACAACAGGACGACATGCAGAACAGTGCCGTTAGAACCCTGTGGAAGGAATGGAGGGACCTCTGATCCACCCCAGGCCTTTACAACAGGACGACATGCAGAACAGTGCTGTTACAACCCTGTGGAAGGACTGGAGGGACCTCTGATCCACCCCTGGCCTTTACAAACAGACATCATGTAGAACAGTGCTGTTAGAACCCTGCGGAAAGACTGGAGGGACCTCTGATCCACCCCAGCCATTATCAAATAGACGACATGTAGAACAGTGCTGTTAGAACCCTGCGGAAGGACTGGAGGGACCTCTGATCCACCCCAGCCATTTGCGGGGCCTATGGCACTTATTGCTATGGCATATCATGAAATGTAATAATACAAACAGACAACATGTAGAACAGTGCTGTTAGAAGCCTGCGCAAGGACTGGAGGGACCTCTGATCCACCCCAGGCCTTTACAACAGGACGACATGCAGAACAGTGCTGTTAGAACCCTGTGGAAGGACTGGAGGGACCTCTGATCCACCCCAGGCCTTTACAACAGGACGACATGCAGAACAGTGCTGTTAGAACCCTGTGGAAAGACTGGAGGGACCTCTGATCCACCCCAGGCCTTTACAACAGGACGACATGCAGAACAGTGCCGTTAGAACCCTGTGGAAGGAATGGAGGGACCTCTGATCCACCCCAGGCCTTTACAACAGGACGACATGCAGAACAGTGCTGTTAGAACCCTGTGGAAGGACTGGAGGGACCTCTGATCCACCCCTGGCCTTTACAAACAGACATCATGTAGAACAGTGCTGTTAGAACCCTGCGGAAAGACTGGAGGGACCTCTGATCCACCCCAGCCATTATCAGATAGACGACATGTAGAACAGTGCTGTTAGAACCCTGCGGAAGGACTGGAGGGACCTCTGATCCACCCCAGCCCTTTGCGGGGCCTATGGCACTTATTGCTATGGCATATCATGAAATGTAATAATACAAACAGACAACATGTAGAACAGTGCTGTTAGAAGCCTGCGGAAGGACTGGAGGGACCTCTGATCCACCCAAGGCCTTTACAACAGGACGACATGCAGAACAGTGCTGTTAGAACCCTGTGGAAAGACTGGAGGGACCTCTGATCCACCCCAGGCCTTTACAACAGGACGACATGCAGAACAGTGCCGTTAGAACCCTGTGGAAGGACTGGAGGGACCTCTGATCCACCCCTGGCCTTTACAAACAGACATCATGTAGAACAGTGCTGTTAGAACCCTGCGGAAAGACTGGAGGGACCTCTGATCCACCCCAGCCATTATCAGATAGACGACATGTAGAACAGTGCTGTTAGAACCCTGCGGAAGGACTGGAGGGACCTCTGATCCACCCCAGCCCTTTGCGGGGCCTATGGCACTTATTGCTATGGCATATCATGAAATGTAATAATACAAACAGACAACATGTAGAACAGTGCTGTTAGAAGCCTGCGGAAGGACTGGAGGGACCTCTGATCCACCCAAGGCCTTTACAACAGGACGACATGCAGAACAGTGCTGTTAGAACCCTGTGGAAAGACTGGAGGGACCTCTGATCCACCCCAGGCCTTTACAACAGGACGACATGCAGAACAGTGCCGTTAGAACCCTGTGGAAGGAATGGAGGGACCTCTGATCCACCCCAGGCCTTTACAACAGGACGACATGCAGAACAGTGCCGTTAGAACCCTGTGGAAGGAATGGAGGGACCTCTGATCCACCCCAGGCCTTTACAACAGGACGACATGCAGAACAGTGCTGTTACAACCCTGTGGAAGGACTGGAGGGACCTCTGATCCACCCCTGGCCTTTACAAACAGACATCATGTAGAACAGTGCTGTTAGAACCCTGCGGAAAGACTGGAGGGACCTCTGATCCACCCCAGCCATTATCAAATAGACGACATGTAGAACAGTGCTGTTAGAACCCTGCGGAAGGACTGGAGGGACCTCTGATCCACCCCAGCCATTTGCGGGGCCTATGGCACTTATTGCTATGGCATATCATGAAATGTAATAATACAAACAGACAACATGTAGAACAGTGCTGTTAGAAGCCTGCGCAAGGACTGGAGGGACCTCTGATCCACCCCAGGCCTTTACAACAGGACGACATGCAGAACAGTGCTGTTAGAACCCTGTGGAAGGACTGGAGGGACCTCTGATCCACCCCAGGCCTTTACAACAGGACGACATGCAGAACAGTGCTGTTAGAACCCTGTGGAAAGACTGGAGGGACCTCTGATCCACCCCAGGCCTTTACAACAGGACGACATGCAGAACAGTGCCGTTAGAACCCTGTGGAAGGAATGGAGGGACCTCTGATCCACCCCAGGCCTTTACAACAGGACGACATGCAGAACAGTGCTGTTAGAACCCTGTGGAAGGACTGGAGGGACCTCTGATCCACCCCTGGCCTTTACAAACAGACATCATGTAGAACAGTGCTGTTAGAACCCTGCGGAAAGACTGGAGGGACCTCTGATCCACCCCAGCCATTATCAGATAGACGACATGTAGAACAGTGCTGTTAGAACCCTGCGGAAGGACTGGAGGGACCTCTGATCCACCCCAGCCCTTTGCGGGGCCTATGGCACTTATTGCTATGGCATATCATGAAATGTAATAATACAAACAGACAACATGTAGAACAGTGCTGTTAGAAGCCTGCGGAAGGACTGGAGGGACCTCTGATCCACCCAAGGCCTTTACAACAGGACGACATGCAGAACAGTGCTGTTAGAACCCTGTGGAAAGACTGGAGGGACCTCTGATCCACCCCAGGCCTTTACAACAGGACGACATGCAGAACAGTGCCGTTAGAACCCTGTGGAAGGAATGGAGGGACCTCTGATCCACCCCAGGCCTTTACAACAGGACGACATGCAGAACAGTGCCGTTAGAACCCTGTGGAAGGAATGGAGGGACCTCTGATCCACCCCAGGCCTTTACAACAGGACGACATGCAGAACAGTGCTGTTACAACCCTGTGGAAGGACTGGAGGGACCTCTGATCCACCCCTGGCCTTTACAAACAGACATCATGTAGAACAGTGCTGTTAGAACCCTGCGGAAAGACTGGAGGGACCTCTGATCCACCCCAGCCATTATCAAATAGACGACATGTAGAACAGTGCTGTTAGAACCCTGCGGAAGGACTGGAGGGACCTCTGATCCACCCCAGCCATTTGCGGGGCCTATGGCACTTATTGCTATGGCATATCATGAAATGTAATAATACAAACAGACAACATGTAGAACAGTGCTGTTAGAAGCCTGCGCAAGGACTGGAGGGACCTCTGATCCACCCCAGGCCTTTACAACAGGACGACATGCAGAACAGTGCTGTTAGAACCCTGTGGAAGGACTGGAGGGACCTCTGATCCACCCCAGGCCTTTACAACAGGACGACATGCAGAACAGTGCTGTTAGAACCCTGTGGAAAGACTGGAGGGACCTCTGATCCACCCCAGGCCTTTACAACAGGACGACATGCAGAACAGTGCCGTTAGAACCCTGTGGAAGGAATGGAGGGACCTCTGATCCACCCCAGGCCTTTACAACAGGACGACATGCAGAACAGTGCTGTTAGAACCCTGTGGAAGGACTGGAGGGACCTCTGATCCACCCCTGGCCTTTACAAACAGACATCATGTAGAACAGTGCTGTTAGAACCCTGCGGAAAGACTGGAGGGACCTCTGATCCACCCCAGCCATTATCAGATAGACGACATGTAGAACAGTGCTGTTAGAACCCTGCGGAAGGACTGGAGGGACCTCTGATCCACCCCAGCCCTTTGCGGGGCCTATGGCACTTATTGCTATGGCATATCATGAAATGTAATAATACAAACAGACAACATGTAGAACAGTGCTGTTAGAAGCCTGCGGAAGGACTGGAGGGACCTCTGATCCACCCAAGGCCTTTACAACAGGACGACATGCAGAACAGTGCTGTTAGAACCCTGTGGAAAGACTGGAGGGACCTCTGATCCACCCCAGGCCTTTACAACAGGACGACATGCAGAACAGTGCCGTTAGAACCCTGTGGAAGGACTGGAGGGACCTCTGATCCACCCCAGGCCTTTACAACAGGACGACATGCAGAACAGTGCTGTTAGAACCCTGTGGAAAGACTGGAGGGACCTCTGATCCACCCCAGGCCTTTACAACAGGACGACATGCAGAACAGTGCCGTTAGAACCCTGTGGAAGGAATGGAGGGACCTCTGATCCACCCCAGGCCTTTACAACAGGACGACATGCAGAACAGTGCTGTTACAACCCTGTGGAAGGACTGGAGGGACCTCTGATCCACCCCTGGCCTTTACAAACAGACATCATGTAGAACAGTGCTGTTAGAACCCTGCGGAAAGACTGGAGGGACCTCTGATCCACCCCAGCCATTATCAAATAGACGACATGTAGAACAGTGCTGTTAGAACCCTGCGGAAGGACTGGAGGGACCTCTGATCCACCCCAGCCATTTGCGGGGCCTATGGCACTTATTGCTATGGCATATCATGAAATGTAATAATACAAACAGACAACATGTAGAACAGTGCTGTTAGAAGCCTGCGCAAGGACTGGAGGGACCTCTGATCCACCCCAGGCCTTTACAACAGGACGACATGCAGAACAGTGCTGTTAGAACCCTGTGGAAGGACTGGAGGGACCTCTGATCCACCCCAGGCCTTTACAACAGGACGACATGCAGAACAGTGCTGTTAGAACCCTGTGGAAAGACTGGAGGGACCTCTGATCCACCCCAGGCCTTTACAACAGGACGACATGCAGAACAGTGCCGTTAGAACCCTGTGGAAGGAATGGAGGGACCTCTGATCCACCCCAGGCCTTTACAACAGGACGACATGCAGAACAGTGCTGTTAGAACCCTGTGGAAGGACTGGAGGGACCTCTGATCCACCCCTGGCCTTTACAAACAGACATCATGTAGAACAGTGCTGTTAGAACCCTGCGGAAAGACTGGAGGGACCTCTGATCCACCCCAGCCATTATCAGATAGACGACATGTAGAACAGTGCTGTTAGAACCCTGCGGAAGGACTGGAGGGACCTCTGATCCACCCCAGCCCTTTGCGGGGCCTATGGCACTTATTGCTATGGCATATCATGAAATGTAATAATACAAACAGACAACATGTAGAACAGTGCTGTTAGAAGCCTGCGGAAGGACTGGAGGGACCTCTGATCCACCCAAGGCCTTTACAACAGGACAACATGCAGAACAGTGCTGTTAGAACCCTGTGGAAAGACTGGAGGGACCTCTGATCCACCCCAGGCCTTTACAACAGGACGACATGCAGAACAGTGCCGTTAGAACCCTGTGGAAGGACTGGAGGGACCTCTGATCCACCCCAGGCCTTTACAACAGGACGACATGCAGAACAGTGCTGTTAGAACCCTGTGGAAAGACTGGAGGGACCTCTGATCCACCCCAGGCCTTTACAACAGGACGACATGCAGAACAGTGCCGTTAGAACCCTGTGGAAGGAATGGAGGGACCTCTGATCCACCCCAGGCCTTTACAAACAGACATCATGTAGAACAGTGCTGTTAGAACCCTGCGGAAAGACTGGAGGGACCTCTGATCCACCCCAGCCATTATCAAATAGACGACATGTAGAACAGTGCTGTTAGAACCCTGCGGAAGGACTGGAGGGACCTCTGATCCACCCCAGCCCTTTGCGGGGCCTATGGCACTTATTGCTATGGCATATCATGAAATGTAATAATACAAACAGACAACATGTAGAACAGTGCTGTTAGAAGCCTGCGGAAGGACTGGAGGGACCTCTGATCCACCCCAGGCCTTTACAATAGGACGACATGCAGAACAGTGCTGTTAGAACCCTGTGGAAAGACTGGAGGGACCTCTGATCCACCCCAGGTCTTTACAACAGGACGACATGCAGAACAGTGCCGTTAGAACCCTGTGGAAGGACTGGAGGGACCTCTGATCCACCCCAGGCCTTTACAACAGGACGACATGCAGAACAGTGCTGTTAGAACCCTGTGGAAAGACTGGAGGGACCTCTGATCCACCCCAGGCCTTTACAACAGGACGACATGCAGAACAGTGCCGTTAGAACCCTGTGGAAGGAATGGAGGGACCTCTGATCCACCCCAGGCCTTTACAACAGGACGACATGCAGAACAGTGCTGTTAGAACCCTGTGGAAGGACTGGAGGGACCTCTGATCCACCCCTGGCCTTTACAAACAGACATCATGTAGAACAGTGCTGTTAGAACCCTGCGGAAAGACTGGAGGGACCTCTGATCCACCCCAGCCATTATCAAATAGACGACATGTAGAACAGTGCTGTTAGAACCCTGCGGAAGGACTGGAGGGACCTCTGATCCACCCCAGCCCTTTGCGGGGCCTATGGCACTTATTGCTATGGCATATCATGAAATGTAATAATACAAACAGACAACATGTAGAACAGTGCTGTTAGAAGCCTGCGGAAGGACTGGAGGGACCTCTGATCCACCCCAGGCCTTTACAACAGGACGACATGCAGAACAGTGCTGTTAGAACCCTGTGGAAAGACTGGAGGGACCTCTGATCCACCCCAGGCCTTTACAACAGGACGACATGCAGAACAGTGCCGTTAGAACCCTGTGGAAGGACTGGAGGGACCTCTGATCCACCCCAGGCCTTTACAACAGGACGACATGCAGAACAGTGCTGTTAGAACCCTGTGGAAAGACTGGAGGGACCTCTGATCCACCCCAGGCCTTTACAACAGGACGACATGCAGAACAGTGCCGTTAGAACCCTGTGGAAGGAATGGAGGGACCTCTGATCCACCCCAGGCCTTTACAAACAGACATCATGTAGAACAGTGCTGTTAGAACCCTGCGGAAAGACTGGAGGGACCTCTGATCCACCCCAGCCATTATCAAATAGACGACATGTAGAACAGTGCTGTTAGAACCCTGCGGAAGGACTGGAGGGACCTCTGATCCACCCCAGCCCTTTGCGGGGCCTATGGCACTTATTGCTATGGCATATCATGAAATGTAATAATACAAACAGACAACATGCAGAACAGTGCTGTTAGAACCATGTGGAAAGACTGGAGGGACCTCTGATCCACCCCAGGCCTTTACAACAGGACGACATGCAGAACAGTGCCGTTAGAACCCTGTGGAAGGAATGGAGGGACCTCTGATCCACCCCAGGCCTTTACAACAGGACGACATGCAGAACAGTGCTGTTACAACCCTGTGGAAGGACTGGAGGGACCTCTGATCCACCCCTGGCCTTTACAAACAGACATCATGTAGAACAGTGCTGTTAGAACCCTGCGGAAAGACTGGAGGGACCTCTGATCCACCCCAGCCATTATCAAATAGACGACATGTAGAACAGTGCTGTTAGAACCCTGCGGAAGGACTGGAGGGACCTCTGATCCACCCCAGCCATTTGCGGGGCCTATGGCACTTATTGCTATGGCATATCATGAAATGTAATAATACAAACAGACAACATGTAGAACAGTGCTGTTAGAAGCCTGCGCAAGGACTGGAGGGACCTCTGATCCACCCCAGGCCTTTACAACAGGACGACATGCAGAACAGTGCTGTTAGAACCCTGTGGAAAGACTGGAGGGACCTCTGATCCACCCCAGGCCTTTACAACAGGACGACATGCAGAACAGTGCCGTTAGAACCCTGTGGAAGGAATGGAGGGACCTCTGATCCACCCCAGGCCTTTACAACAGGACGACATGCAGAACAGTGCTGTTAGAACCCTGTGGAAGGACTGGAGGGACCTCTGATCCACCCCTGGCCTTTACAAACAGACATCATGTAGAACAGTGCTGTTAGAACCCTGCGGAAAGACTGGAGGGACCTCTGATCCACCCCAGCCATTATCAGATAGACGACATGTAGAACAGTGCTGTTAGAACCCTGCGGAAGGACTGGAGGGACCTCTGATCCACCCCAGCCCTTTGCGGGGCCTATGGCACTTATTGCTATGGCATATCATGAAATGTAATAATACAAACAGACAACATGTAGAACAGTGCTGTTAGAAGCCTGCGGAAGGACTGGAGGGACCTCTGATCCACCCAAGGCCTTTACAACAGGACGACATGCAGAACAGTGCTGTTAGAACCCTGTGGAAAGACTGGAGGGACCTCTGATCCACCCCAGGCCTTTACAACAGGACGACATGCAGAACAGTGCCGTTAGAACCCTGTGGAAGGACTGGAGGGACCTCTGATCCACCCCAGGCCTTTACAACAGGACGACATGCAGAACAGTGCTGTTAGAACCCTGTGGAAAGACTGGAGGGACCTCTGATCCACCCCAGGCCTTTACAACAGGACGACATGCAGAACAGTGCCGTTAGAACCCTGTGGAAGGAATGGAGGGACCTCTGATCCACCCCAGGCCTTTACAAACAGACATCATGTAGAACAGTGCTGTTAGAACCCTGCGGAAAGACTGGAGGGACCTCTGATCCACCCCAGCCATTATCAAATAGACGACATGTAGAACAGTGCTGTTAGAACCCTGCGGAAGGACTGGAGGGACCTCTGATCCACCCCAGCCCTTTGCGGGGCCTATGGCACTTATTGCTATGGCATATCATGAAATGTAATAATACAAACAGACAACATGTAGAACAGTGCTGTTAGAAGCCTGCGGAAGGACTGGAGGGACCTCTGATCCACCCCAGGCCTTTACAATAGGACGACATGCAGAACAGTGCTGTTAGAACCCTGTGGAAAGACTGGAGGGACCTCTGATCCACCCCAGGTCTTTACAACAGGACGACATGCAGAACAGTGCCGTTAGAACCCTGTGGAAGGACTGGAGGGACCTCTGATCCACCCCAGGCCTTTACAACAGGACGACATGCAGAACAGTGCTGTTAGAACCCTGTGGAAAGACTGGAGGGACCTCTGATCCACCCCAGGCCTTTACAACAGGACGACATGCAGAACAGTGCCGTTAGAACCCTGTGGAAGGAATGGAGGGACCTCTGATCCACCCCAGGCCTTTACAACAGGACGACATGCAGAACAGTGCTGTTAGAACCCTGTGGAAGGACTGGAGGGACCTCTGATCCACCCCTGGCCTTTACAAACAGACATCATGTAGAACAGTGCTGTTAGAACCCTGCGGAAAGACTGGAGGGACCTCTGATCCACCCCAGCCATTATCAAATAGACGACATGTAGAACAGTGCTGTTAGAACCCTGCGGAAGGACTGGAGGGACCTCTGATCCACCCCAGCCCTTTGCGGGGCCTATGGCACTTATTGCTATGGCATATCATGAAATGTAATAATACAAACAGACAACATGTAGAACAGTGCTGTTAGAAGCCTGCGGAAGGACTGGAGGGACCTCTGATCCACCCCAGGCCTTTACAACAGGACGACATGCAGAACAGTGCTGTTAGAACCCTGTGGAAAGACTGGAGGGACCTCTGATCCACCCCAGGCCTTTACAACAGGACGACATGCAGAACAGTGCCGTTAGAACCCTGTGGAAGGACTGGAGGGACCTCTGATCCACCCCAGGCCTTTACAACAGGACGACATGCAGAACAGTGCTGTTAGAACCCTGTGGAAAGACTGGAGGGACCTCTGATCCACCCCAGGCCTTTACAACAGGACGACATGCAGAACAGTGCCGTTAGAACCCTGTGGAAGGAATGGAGGGACCTCTGATCCACCCCAGGCCTTTACAAACAGACATCATGTAGAACAGTGCTGTTAGAACCCTGCGGAAAGACTGGAGGGACCTCTGATCCACCCCAGCCATTATCAAATAGACGACATGTAGAACAGTGCTGTTAGAACCCTGCGGAAGGACTGGAGGGACCTCTGATCCACCCCAGCCCTTTGCGGGGCCTATGGCACTTATTGCTATGGCATATCATGAAATGTAATAATACAAACAGACAACATGTAGAACAGTGCTGTTAGAAGCCTGCGGAAGGACTGGAGGGACCTCTGATCCACCCCAGGCCTTTACAATAGGACGACATGCAGAACAGTGCTGTTAGAACCCTGTGGAAAGACTGGAGGGACCTCTGATCCACCCCAGGTCTTTACAACAGGACGACATGCAGAACAGTGCCGTTAGAACCCTGTGGAAGGACTGGAGGGACCTCTGATCCACCCCAGGCCTTTACAACAGGACGACATGCAGAACAGTGCTGTTAGAACCCTGTGGAAAGACTGGAGGGACCTCTGATCCACCCCAGGCCTTTACAACAGGACGACATGCAGAACAGTGCCGTTAGAACCCTGTGGAAGGAATGGAGGGACCTCTGATCCACCCCAGGCCTTTACAACAGGACGACATGCAGAACAGTGCTGTTAGAACCCTGTGGAAGGACTGGAGGGACCTCTGATCCACCCCTGGCCTTTACAAACAGACATCATGTAGAACAGTGCTGTTAGAACCCTGCGGAAAGACTGGAGGGACCTCTGATCCACCCCAGCCATTATCAAATAGACGACATGTAGAACAGTGCTGTTAGAACCCTGCGGAAGGACTGGAGGGACCTCTGATCCACCCCAGCCCTTTGCGGGGCCTATGGCACTTATTGCTATGGCATATCATGAAATGTAATAATACAAACAGACAACATGTAGAACAGTGCTGTTAGAAGCCTGCGCAAGGACTGGAGGGACCTCTGATCCACCCCAGGCCTTTACAACAGGACGACATGCAGAACAGTGCTGTTAGAACCCTGTGGAAAGACTGGAGGGACCTCTGATCCACCCCAGGCCTTTACAACAGGATGACATGCAAAACAGTGCCGTTAGAACCCTGTGGAAGGACTGGAGGGACCTCTGATCCACCCCAGGCCTTTACAACAGGACGACATGCAGAACAGTGCTGTTAGAACCCTGTGGAAAGACTGGAGGGACCTCTGATCCACCCCAGGCCTTTACAACAGGACGACATGCAGAACAGTGCCGTTAGAACCCTGTGGAAGGAATGGAGGGACCTCTGATCCACCCCAGGCCTTTACAAACAGACATCATGTAGAACAGTGCTGTTAGAACCCTGCGGAAAGACTGGAGGGACCTCTGATCCACCCCAGCCATTATCAAATAGACGACATGTAGAAGAGTGCTGTTAGAACCCTGCGGAAGGACTGGAGGGACCTCTTCTCCACCCCAGCCCTTTGCGGGGCCTATGGCACTTATTGCTATGGCATATCATGAAATGTAATAATACAAACAGACAACATGTAGAACAGTGCTGTTAGAAGCCTGCGGAAGGACTGGAGGGACCTCTGATCCACCCCAGGCCTTTACAATAGGACGACATGCAGAAAAGTGCTGTTAGAACCCTGTGGAAAGACTGGAGGGACCTCTGATCCACCCCAGGCCTTTACAACAGGACGACATGCAGAACAGTGCCGTTAGAACCCTGTGGAAGGACTGGAGGGACCTCTGATCCACCCCAGGCCTTTACAACAGGACGACATGCAGAACAGTGCTGTTAGAACCCTGTGGAAAGACTGGAGGGACCTCTGATCCACCCCAGGCCTTTACAACAGGACGACATGCAGAACAGTGCCGTTAGAACCCTGTGGAAGGAATGGAGGGACCTCTGATCCACCCCAGGCCTTTACAACAGGACGACATGCAGAACAGTGCTGTTAGAACCCTGTGGAAGGACTGGAGGGACCTCTGATCCACCCCTGGCCTTTACAAACAGACATCATGTAGAACAGTGCTGTTAGAACCCTGCGGAAAGACTGGAGGGACCTCTGATCCACCCCAGCCATTATCAGATAGACGACATGTAGAACAGTGCTGTTAGAACCCTGCGGAAGGACTGGAGGGACCTCTGATCCACCCCAGCCCTTTGCGGGGCCTATGGCACTTATTGCTATGGCATATCATGAAATGTAATAATACAAACAGACAACATGTAGAACAGTGCTGTTAGAAGCCTGCGGAAGGACTGGAGGGACCTCTGATCCACCCCAGGCCTTTACAATAGGACGACATGCAGAACAGTGCTGTTAGAACCCTGTGGAAAGACTGGAGGGACCTCTGATCCACCCCAGGTCTTTACAACAGGACGACATGCAGAACAGTGCCGTTAGAACCCTGTGGAAGGACTGGAGGGACCTCTGATCCACCCCAGGCCTTTACAACAGGACGACATGCAGAACAGTGCTGTTAGAACCCTGTGGAAAGACTGGAGGGACCTCTGATCCACCCCAGGCCTTTACAACAGGACGACATGCAGAACAGTGCCGTTAGAACCCTGTGGAAGGAATGGAGGGACCTCTGATCCACCCCAGGCCTTTACAACAGGACGACATGCAGAACAGTGCTGTTAGAACCCTGTGGAAGGACTGGAGGGACCTCTGATCCACCCCTGGCCTTTACAAACAGACATCATGTAGAACAGTGCTGTTAGAACCCTGCGGAAAGACTGGAGGGACCTCTGATCCACCCCAGCCATTATCAAAGAGAGAGAGAGAGAGAGAGAACTACGCAGAGAAGGGGGAAATCCCTTCTTGCATATGTTAAGGGAACGGGCCCTTACCTAATATAGATAGGCCCACTACCATTCGGAGCCCAGATCACATAGGTGGGTGGGTAAATTACCCACCCGCCTATGTTATCTGGGTGGATGGGTGTGTCGCCAAAACTGCGGATCGAGGTGACGTTCCTTATGACGTTTAGTAGTGTAAATCCAATGAAGGTTGGTGATGGCCATAACATGAAGGCGGTTGAGCAGGCGGGGGAGTGCTTGTTTTCTGACACCAAGGTATCGCAAATGAGAGGTGGTAGAAGAGTATATTGTTCCAGCCACTCCGAGCAATAAAGGGATATAGGTGATACGAGCGTGAGGAGCCGCTTGTTGGATAGCATCAGCGAGCGGGCGGTGTTGCGAGATTGCTCTAGCGTACTGGTTCTGGGGGTCAGTGTCATACTTGAGTTCTAGGATGATATATTCGGGAGTAGGGCGGTTGGGAAGCTTTGGTGGGATAAAGAGGAAAACGTCTGGGCGAGAGTGGTTTGTGAGCAATGAGCGGACATGTGGAGGGATGCGGGGCGGGAGGACATTAGCGGGGATGCGATGTGGGACGTTGGGGGGCAAACCATCTTGTGTACAGTGCTGCTGATTACCAATGTCCGTCATGACATCGAAACCACTTTTGCGACCGCGGAGAATGGCTTTGACAATTTGGCGTGCAGCTTGGTCATGACGGTACGTGTACATGGCAGTAAGTTGGGGACACCCTGCAGCAGTATGATGGCCGCTGTCCTCACGGTTGCAGAGAAGACAGCGACTATGCGGCGCTAGGCGATAACGATGTGCAAGTTTTCGGTTAAACAAAGTCCCTGTGCGGTAACGGATGGCTGTGTTACGTTGAGAAGCGGTGACTGATGAGGGAGAAATCAGAAAATGGTTAGTGTGCTTGTTATCTCGAAAGATAGCGGTGTCATGCCATTGTTCAAAGTAGAAAGTGGTTCGGTTAGCTGCACCCAGCCGCAACTTCTTGCAACTGACTTGTTGGAGGCCCGTGGACAGGTGGGCTATCGGACGTTTACGTGGGTTTACTTGTGGGCGGAGAGCAAGAGGACCTGGCGGTAAGATAACTTCATGAGGCCAGTAAAGATTAGTGCGGTTATGACTAGGGATGGTACAGGTCAGGCAACTTTCTTCTGGAAGGTCTCCAAGGGCGACTTGCTGTGCAAGGTCATTGGCTTCTTCATTGCCTACAATGCCGATGTGAGATTTGACTTTAATGAGGTGAATGGGATTTGGGCTGTTGACTATGCAATCAGCAATGACTTGAAGAAGGTTTTGATGCAGGTGTAAGGAATGGTCTTGTGGCCTATGAAGCTGTTTGCGTATTTGATAAATGGAGACCAAGCTGTCTGTAGCGATCACTGTGCAGTCGTGCCGTAGGGCTATATATAGGGTAACAAGTTCGGCACGATTTATGGTGTTTGCAACAGCATCTGCGCAATGGGGAAGGATAGGAATGCTCTGGCCTTCAGGGTGCCCAGCGGTGGGCGGCAGATAAACGGCCGCGCCTAGTTTGGGAATTTTTTTGCGACCGGCAGCCTGCTTAATGTGGCTGCCATCGGTATATGCAAATGTTCTCCAATCATAGCGAAGTGGGGGCGTAGCCGGGAGGTCCCGTTGTAACTTATCTTGCAGGAACTGAGCAGTGTGCTGCTGGTCTGTGCTTAAATAGAGCGGGAAGATGTCGTTATCAGCTTCCGTTGGGGTGTCAGATCTCGTACGATGTTTGAAGCGGTTAGGTAATCCAAGGAGGCGCAATTGGGACGGGGTGAAGTGTTGGCGTGAAGTGGTTGTGGGTGCTGCCAAGAGGGCCGGCTGAAAAGTGTTGAGAGGAGGTAGTCGGACCCGAGATGGTAGGGTGTCCTGCAATGCTTGGTGAAATTCAGCTAGGAAATATGGTGTAACTTCAGGGTCTGCATGATCATAATAGCGGCGGAAGCTTGCTTTGTTGCCAGTAAGGATGATATTTACATCCCACTTTGGGTTGGTAGCATACGTGTCATTCGTGCCTTCATATGATGTAGGACGAACAAACCGGAAGTAGCGTGAAGGTATCTGCAATAAGTGGAGGCAGTATTCCGGGAACTCCCGAAACCAGGTCATGTAAGATGTACTGCTGTTATCTGTCCAGGCTGGCAGGATATGAGCACAGAGGACAGGTTGCTCAGAATGGAGACACGAATCAATGGCATAAGCCCTGTTACGGTTGAGGCTGTCATCTTCATACTCAGGATTGTTGACGCTGCTTCCTGTCCAGGCATAGCCAAAGGTGTCCCATTGAGCCCCAAATAATTGATCTCGTTCATGCGCCGACCAGTATTGAGAGAAGACTGGATTGAAATTAAGGGGACTTGCAAATCGTTCTTTGGTGGCAGATGTCAAAGAGCTGAGGATGTTGTAGATGCTTGGAGGTGTGCTCCAGTTGTTCTTGTGCTTGACCAAATGGGTGCCGTAGGAAGTCGTGGCTGAAGCATCTTCTGTATATCGGGTAAGGAGCTTATAAACCTCTTCTGCAAATGTGGTGGCACCGAGGCGTAAAAATAGCTGAGGCTTTTTGCGAAGGGTTTTGACATAGGCAGCATAGAGAATTGCCAAACGTTCGGGTTGAAGTGTGTGAGTGCAATGTCCATCAGGAGTGTAGATGCAGGCTACACTATGATTGGTAGTGGTATGATTAAGGCGCAGTAAGACATCTCCGATATAGACTTCAAAGCAGTGGGTTGGCTGTATGTCAGTGTGAGGGTTAATAGGTGCTGTGGAAATGCATAGTTTGGCCCTTTCTGGTGCTCCCACAGTGATGTCATAGCGGGGGGACTCCATGCGTTCATGGTCCGGGAAGATGTGGGTGGGGGCAAGAGATTGAATATTAGAAGGTATGAAGCACCAGTAACGTTCTAATGTGTCCCTAGTTTCAATGGAGGGACACCATTGTACCCAGTAGTGCTGGAGAAGCGGAGGTATCTGAGCCGGCGAAGTATACTCTGCGACTTGACATGAAGGGCAGTACCATGGGGAGCGGTCCGCCATTGCTCGTTTTGCTTGCTTGCGGTGGACCATAGGGAGGCAGGGGAGATGATAACTGCGAGAGCAGGCATCACAGAGGATCACGGTTTCTGCTGGAGGCAGGGTGGACTCCGGGTTGAGGTGTGCACGCGGGCCGCAACATTCTGTGGCAGTAGTCCGTTCAGCAGCTACTTCGTTGGGGGTAGCAAGAGTTTGGGTGCTGATCTGATAGCCCAAAAGGAGAGTGTGTATGTTGATTAGCCAACCTTGCATGAGTATGGGCTGCCACTGCACTGCATACTGCAGATCAGTAGCGTACGGGCGTAAAGGGACGGCTGGGACTAGTGAGGGGAAGTGGGGCGGAAGCACAGTGACCTGTTTAGTGACAGTGGCATCACGAAGGTAATTATGGTAGAGCTGGACAAGATGTTGCATGTGTGAAAGTGCATTTGGGGTGCCGGTTATACGGATGTAGATATCATAGCCGGTGTCCGTTGCAGCGGCGGTGATTGGGACAGTCGGCGGCAGCGGGAAAGGGCGAAGCTTTGGTCGCACAAGGGGGTTGGGTAACAACCGTTGGAGTTGTGCGGTGTTGCTAGGCGTCAAGGATGGGGTTGCAGTGACATCCCACAGATGCAAAAGGGAGGTGACAGAGAGACCCTCGGAGGGTAGTAAGTGGGCAGCCACAAGGGCACGGTAGTAGTCAGGATGGAGGACACAGGTTGCTGATAAAGGAAGGGGCGGGCCATATAATGTACATGCCGCATCTGGGGGCAAAGACAGCAGGTGCGTTACCCTTTGCACGGCCATCTTTTGGCGGGGAGTGAGACGTATGTGTAAAGGGTAACGCACTAGTATCAAATAGACAACATGTAGAACAGTGCTGTTAGAAGCCTGCGGAAGGACTGGAGGGACCTCTGATCCACCCAGGCCTTTACAACAGGACGACATGCAGAACAGTGCTGTAAGAACCCTGTGGAAAGACTGGAGGGACCTCTGATCCACCCCAGGCCTTTACAACAGGACGACATGCAGAACATTGCTGTTAGAACCCTGTGGAAGGACTGGAGGGACCTCTGATCCACCCCAGCCCTTTGCGGGGCCTATGGCACTTATTGCTATGGCATATCATGAAATGTAATAATACAAACAGACAACATGTAGAACAGTGCTGTTAGAAGCCTGCGGAAGGACTGGAGGGACCTCTGATCCACCCCAGGCCTTTACAACAGGACTACATGCAGAACAGTGCTGTTAGAACCCTGTGGAAGGACTGGAGGGACCTCTGATCCACCCCAGGCCTTTACAACAGGACGACATGCAGAACAGTGCCGTTAGAACCCTGTGGAAGGACTGGAGGGACCTCTGATCCACCCCAGCCCTTTGCGGGGCCTATGGCACTTATTGCTATGGCATATCATGAAATGTAATAATACAAACAGACAACATGTAGAACAGTGCTGTTAGAAGCCTGCGGAAGGACTGGAGGGACCTCTGATCCACCCCAGGCCTTTACAACAGGACGACATGCAGAACAGTGCTGTTAGAACCCTGTGGAAGGACTGGGGGGACCTCTGATCCACCCCAGCCCTTTACAAACAGACAACATGTAGAACAGTGCTGTTAGAACCCTGCGGAAGGACTTGAGGGACCTCTGATCCACCCCAGGCCTTTACAAACAGACATCATGTAGAACAGTGCTGTTAGAAACCGCGGAAAGACTGGGGGGACCTCTGATCCACCCCAGGCCTTTACAACAGGACGACATGCAGAACAATGCCGTTAGAACCCTGTGGAAGGAATGGAGGGACCTCTGATCCACCCCAGGCCTTTACAACAGGACGACATGCAGAACAGTGCTGTTAGAACCCTGTGGAAGGACTGGAGGGACCTCTGATCCACCCCAGGCCTTTACAAACAGACACCATGTAGAACAGTGCTGTTAGAACCCTGCGGAAAGACAGGAGGGACCTCTGATCCACCCCAGCCATTATCAAATAGACAACATGTAGAACAGTGCTGTTAGAACCCTGCGGAAGGACTGGAAGGACCTCTGATCCACCCCAGCCCTTTGCGGGGCCTGTGGCACTTATTGCTATGGCATATCATGAAATGTAATAATACAAACAGACAACATGTAGAACAGTGCTGTTAGAAGCCTGTGCAAGGACTGGAGGGACCTCTGATCCACCCCAGGCCTTTACAACAGGACGACATGCAGAACAGTGCTGTTAGAACCCTGTGGAAGGACTGGAGGGACCTTTGATCCACCCCAGGCCTTTACAACAGGACGACATGCAGAACAGTGCTGTTAGAACCCTGTGGAAGGACTGGAGGGACCTCTGATCCACCCCAGGCCTTTACAAACAGACATCATGTAGAACAGTGCTGTTAGAACCCTGCGGAAAGACTGGAGGGACCTCTGATCCACCCCAGCCATTATCAAATAGACAACATGTAGAACAGTGCTGTTAGAAACCGCGGAAAGACTGGGGGGACCTCCGATCCACCCCAGGCCTTTACAAACAGACATCATGTAGAATAGTGCTGTCAGAACCCTGCAGAAGGTCTGGTCATACTCTGTTTGGGTATGGCAGAGTCCTTGACTTTTTCTGTTTCCCTGGGCTTGATTCTCTCATCTTGAATATGAGATGAGAGGTATGCATATGTTCCTCCACCGGTACAGAAGACGGCCAAGGGACCTCTGATCCACCCCAGGCCTTTACAACAGGACGACATGCAGAACAGTGCTGTTAGAACCCTGTGGAAAGACTTGAGGGACCTCTGATCCACCCCAGGCCTTTACAACAGGACGACATGCAGAACAGTGCCGTTCGAACCCTGTGGAAGGACTGGAGGGACCTCTGATCCACCCCAGCCCTTTGCGGGGCCTATGGCACTTATTGCTATGGCATATCATGAAATGTAATAATACAAACAGACAACATGTAGAACAGTGCTGTTAGAAGCCTGCGGAAGGACTGGAGGGACCTCTGATCCACCCCAGGCCTTTACAACAGGACGACATGCAGAACAGTGCTGTTAGAACCCTGTGGAAGGACTGGGGGGACCTCTGATCCACCCCAGCCCTTTACAAACAGACAACATGTAGAACAGTGCTGTTAGAACCCTGCGGAAGGACTGGAGGGACCTCTGATCCACCCCAGGCCTTTACGATTACGATTACATCATGGCCCCTCAAAGGGGGCGCCCGTACGGAGCCAACCTAGGCTCCATGGGCAGAAATACTGGAACCTGGTCCATCAGAAGTGAATGTCTCAGCAATATCACCTCTTGGTCCAGAAGAAAAGGTATTGAAAATACGACCTTGCCATTCATCCCCGAATAATGACAAATCAAAGTAAGGATTATAGTCCTCACATTCCTCCGACCTCCGAAATTCCATGCATTCATAAACAAACTTTGCAACTTGGAAACTTGGCTCTTGGCCCATGAACAATCTCACGTTGTCTGAATTATGCTTCATTGTACTAGAAGCTTCCTGGCAACCTCCAAACTGTGCAAACAAAACGGTGTTATACTTCTCACGAATTCTATCATATGCTGGGCATTCAAAAAGAAAGTGTACCTCGTCCTCAACCACTGTGCAAGAACATTTTGAACATACACGATGTTGCCTTGGCAGTTTGGGACGAGCCCACCTCCCAGTTTCAATAGCAAGATGGTGTGCACCAGTACGAAACCGCATTAACTGTTTCACATAAGTAAACGGGATACCTGATGTGTGCCTGATATACCTTGGCATACCCTGAGGATAGCCAGCCTCTAACTCCTCCTGAGGGATGTCTCCCGTCATAAACCACGAATGATATGTGGAAAGCTTGATCAAATTTGAGCTGACAGATTGCCTGGGGTTTGCATATGCGGCCACCTTGTCCCAAGGCTCTTGCAACATGGTATCCCAAGTACCCCACACTTTAAGCCATGGAATAGCTGCAAGTTTATCATTGTCCGGCTCAGCTAGGCCATTTGTTGCCAAAACTCTGCAATGGTCCCATCTGCGTCTCTACCCTGAGAAAGAGAGCGTACTGTATGCATAAACCGTCCAGCCCAGCTCTTAGGAGCAGAACCAACCCCCTCGCCTGCGTAAGATGCCAAAGATTCACGCACAGCCATGCCCAATAGGCTATCAGAGGGCACTTTGCCAAGCCTACGCCATAGATCAATAGAGGCTCGTAACCAACCCTTTGCCACTGGATTCATGCACATCTCCTTATGCACCACAGTTGTTGGCACAGACTTCCTCAACTTCCCCAGCTGCCTTAAAAATATGCTTTGAATCTTTTGAAGCTCATTGTCCCATAGCTTGTCCAGCGTATCACAAGAGAACAGCAGATCCGGTCCCCATACCTCACTACAATACTCCATGATTGGCACAACCAGGCAAGAGAACATCCGTAACTTGATAGAAATAGCAGTGATCCCTGCTAGCTTAAATCTTGGGAACAGAGCCCACATTGCTTTACGAGCCGCCGTGGCCAGAGATTCAATAGCGCATGACATACCTTTTGTCTCATGCAGAATAATGCCCAGGTAACGGAACTCAACGGAGCGTTGGACAGTCTCCCCGTTGTATAGCCATTGGTCAGGCACCTCTGGGGTATTGGCCTTGCGAAACACCACAATTTCTGTTTTGCGGACATTTACCTCCATACCTTTAGCTGAGCAAAACTGGTGTAAAACATCCAGCATCTGTTGCAACTCCATAGGATTGTGTGTCAACAAGACCATGTCATCAGCATACAACAACATTTGAACTAACTTTCGGCCCATTTGCACTCCCACATTGGGTAGCCTCTGGCGTAACCATGACTCAAACTCGTCTATGAAAAGACCAAAAAGGAGTGGAGACAGGGGGTCGCCCTGCTTCACTCCACATGTGCTGGGAATAGCATCGCCCACTGTGCCATGCAGCTTGGGTACCAGCGGAACAGACCAGTACATTTGTATGATGGCTTGCAACATACGACCATGAACCCCTAGTTCAGCCAACCTTTGTATCAAGTAGTCTCTGCGTACTCTATCGAATGCCTTCCGGAAATCCACAAAGCAGCAATAGAGAACCTTTCTGCTCTTCTGCGTAGATTCAATGAGATGCCGAAGCACAAACACATGGTCAACAATATTCTTCCCGGCCCTAAAACCTGCTTGTCCCTCTGCTCTCCAACCATTCTTTTCTGCACAAACAGACAACCGCGTGTCCAAGATGACAGCATACAACTTGCCTAGAACCGATCCAACAGCAATGGCTCTATAATTGTCCAGGTTGGCTGCATCGCCTTTTTTGAATATGGGACTCAGAGTAGCCATGGACCACTTGCGCACAAACTCTCCACTAGAGAACAATGCCTGATACAAGTCAAAAAGAACAGGGAGCAGCACGTGCCTTTTCACAGGAGGACCGTCATCTACTGTCTCCATCACAAAAGCTTGTTTGAGAAACTCAGCACGGAGCCCGTCTGGGCCAGGAGCACGGCCAGAATGGAGCTTTTTGAGTCCCATGATCACTTCATGCTCATCAAGGTCATTGTTCAACACAGTTGCTGTTGCTTGTCCAGCGCTAGTGAAGGCAATGGAGTTCATGCGGTGTAGAAGTCCTGCTAGGTCCTCTCCCCCTTCGCCTAAGGCCCCATGATCAGGTACATTATACAACCCAGACCAGTACCTCTGAAGCTCTGCAATGTCAGCCTGTAACATGCATGCACGCTTGCCCTGAAAGGCAGTCCAAAACTTGCGAGGATTGTGCTTGAGATCGTCAAGCATCTTCTCTTGGGCTTTCTTATCATAAACTCTCTTCCACTTGCGCTTTTGGCGCCTAAACTCCTTCCTGTACTGCTCAGCAGCGTGACTGTCATTCTGTCTCAAAGCCTGCTGCAGTTTCTGGTGCCCTTCCTTGCAATGCTTGTACCAACTGTTTTTCAGCCTACCACTAGGCAACCGTGGGTTTGGTTTCCCAACAACCCCAAAAACCTTCACAGCAGCTGTGTGAATCACTTTGTATAGCCTCTCAGAAGCAACAACCAAGTCCAAGCTCCCATCCCTGATGCCCTGACCAATGAGACACAATTCGTGAAAAGGGCCAGTAGATTCCAATTCCTGTACATACTCTTCCCTTTTTGAAGGGTCCCACCGGGGCACAAGGACTTGACTACCCCCTTGGTCATGCCTGCTACCTTCTTGTGCCCCCCGAGCTTTGAGAACACACTCAATAGGCATGTGATCTGATTCATCCTCTTTAGCCAGCACTTTAAAAGACTGCACACAAGAGTACGTGGGTGCGTCAACCAAGCCATAATCAATGACAGACTGAGCATGTGCGCACTTGCCAGATCTATCACCATGGGTACGACCATTAAGCAAGAAGAGACCAGAGTCTAAGCAACAATGTGACAGTAACAATCTGCCCATATCATTTACAGAGCTATCCATGGTACTCCTGCGCACCGGGACATGGCTAGTGGAAACAAGCTCGTCCAGACCCAAACCCAGATCCTCCAAAATATGGTCTGCAACAGTGTCAATGTCGGGTGCGTCACCTGTGTGAGCATTAAAGTCACCCATGACCAGAACTTTGTTACTGCTCGAGGACTTGATATCGGAAATATCAGATTTAAGTGCCGCAAAAGCAGCCTCCTTGGCCTCCTCACAACTCATGCTGGGATCCCTTCGCCATGTGATGCTAGAGGTGGGATTAAAGTATACCGAAGCCAGAGAGAACTTGTTGCCTAGCAACTCTACCTCAACCCAAGTGGCATGCTTTGTATGCTTGATCAGCCTGCTGCACACAAACTTTTTCACAAGTACACATATACCCTCACCCTTGCCTGCCCCCCTTGGGGGATCCCCACGATTTCCCTTGCTCACAGACTGATCATTGAAATATACGTTGAACCCAAGATGCTCTAAGAGTTCTGAAAGCTCCTCACTCCTACCCCACTCTTGACACAATATGACATCATAATATTGTAAGATATTCTCCCATATGACAATCTTATCCTCTGTCAGTACCGCAAGGTTCCAACTAAGAACCTTCAAATAGCCCAATTGCCCAGGTTGGCCCCCAGACCCCTAGGCCTGAACCCCTCCGCTTCCTGTTGCAGCATCCTCCCTCCTCACCCGGTCCACAGTCCAGACGTCCTTGCCCATGCGTGCAGTGGCGAAGTTCCAGAACGGCCACCTGTTAGTGGTCTCCTTGTACCTGTGGGCTGCTACCTTGAAAGAGGGGCTGGATTGGATGATGGCCTTTTCCTCCATTTCAATCTCTTCAAGCTCCTGCCCCACTGCGAACACCTTGTCTGCCCCCTTCAGCTCCTTGCAGGTGCGGATTCTGAAAGCCCAGGTCTCACTGTATACAGTCACGACTACTGCCCAGCAATCCGCACCGGACACGGCCTCTCTGTAGCTGCCAGGGGCACCAAGCTGCTTGGCCTTGAAGGGGCGGAGTTTCGGGCCAGTCAGGACGAAGCCGGGGTGCTTCTCACGGCTGTAACCGACGTGCTTAGCAAACAGGTCCTCCAAGAAGGCCACTACTGCCTCCTCGTTTTCCCCTGCGACTGCTTTAGTGCAGCTCACCCGAATCTGGCGCTGACGGTAACGTCCTGAAGCCGGTTCCACAACCTCCTCTGGAACCAGAACTAGACTTGAACAAGGCCTCTTGAACCAAACTTTTCTGGGGGAGACCATGCCATGTCGATGCGCAGCATGGACCCAAGCAGGAGGCGGGGGTCCAGGGGGGAGGAACAGCCCCCCCGGTGGGGTCTGGGGCGAGGCCCCAGAAGCCAGCGATGATTTGTTCTTATTACAACCAATTGTACAATGGAAAATGCTATTCTTGCACTCAGTTGAGCACTCTACACTTTGTAATAAACTTGCTGGAACCAGCATGTGACATGTTGGCCAGAGGGTGGCCCAGGGCTGGAACCAGGAACTGACATGTTTGGCATCGCTGGAACCGCGGAACTGAGCACATTTTGCCCTGGAACCGGAACCTGGAACCGGCTTCAGGACGGTATGACGGAGGCCCATGATCTGTCTGCCCTGCGCTGAGGTCTTCTTCTCGAGCACCGTTACGCGGCCACGGAGATCCTGGATAGGTCCCAAGACTTCCTGAAGCTGAGCACCATACGCCTCCTGTGCCTTGCTCAGCTCCTCGACTTTGGAGTTCGTGGCCTTCACCGAGTCGGTCATCTCCTTGAGCCCTTTGAGCACTTTGCCCATTTCCGAATCAAAGTGACTCTTGGATACGTTTCCCATTGTTATGAAGACTTTTAGCTAATCTTTAGGTTAGTTGTCGCTGGCCTGCTCAATACATGCGCATGCGCCGCACTATCGCGCTGACGCAACTACGCAACTACGCAGTGACAAGTATAGAATATGTTATCATCATTTACAAACAGACATCATGTAGAACAGTGCTGTTAGAAGCCTGCGGAAGGACTGGAGGGACCTCTGATCCACCCCAGCCCTTAACAACAGGACGACATGCAGAACAGTGCTGTTAGAACCCTGTGGAAGGACTGGAGGGACCTCTGATCCACCCCAGGCCTTTACAACAGGACAACATGTAGAACAGTGCTGTTAGAACCCTGCGGAAGGACTTGAGGGACCTCTGATCCACCCCAGGCCTTTACAAACAGACATCATGTAGAACAGTGCTGTTAGAAGCCTGCGGAAGGACTGGAGGGACCTCTGATCCACCCCAGGCCTTTACAACAGGACGACATGCAGAACAGTGCTGTTAGAACCCTGTGGAAGGACTGGAGGGACCTCTGATCCACGCCAGGCCTTTACAAACAGACATCATGTAGAACAGTGCTGTTAGAACCCTGCGGAAGGACTGGAGGGACCTCTGATCCACCCCAGGCCTTTACAAACAGACATCATGTAGAACAGTGCTGTTAGAACCCTGCGGAAAGACTGGAGGGACCTCTGATCCACCCCAGCCATTATCAAATAGACAACATGTAGAACAGTGCTGTTAGAACCCTGCGGAAGGACTGGAGGGACCTCTGATCCACCCCAGCCCTTTGCGGGGCCTATGGCACTTATTGCTATGGCATATCATGAAATGTAATAATACAAACAGACAACATGTAGAACAGTGCTGTTAGAAGCCTGCGGAGGGACTGGAGGGACCTCTGATCCACCCCAGGCCTTTACAACAGGACGACATGCAGAACAGTGATGTTAGAACCCTGTGGAAGGACTGGGGGGACCTCTGATCCACCCCAGGCCTTTACAAACAGACATCATGTAGAACAGTGCTGTTAGAACCCTGCGGAAAGACTGGAGGGACATCTGATCCACCCCAGCCATTATCAAATAGACAACATGTAGAACAGTGCTGTTAGAAACCGCGGAAAGACTGGGGGGACCTCTGATCCACCCCAGGCCTTTACAAACAGACATCATGTAGAACAGTGCTGTTAGAACCCTGCGGAAGGACTGGAGGGACCTCTGATCCACCCCAGGCCTTTACAACAGGACGACATGCAGAACAGTGCTGTTAGAACCCTGCGGAAAGACTGGAGGGACCTCTGATCCACCCCAGGCCTTTACAAACAGACATCATGTAGAACAGTGCTGTTAGAACCCTGCGGAAAGACTGGAGGGACCTCTGATCTACCCCAGCCATTAACAAATAGACATCATGTAGAACAGTGCTGTTAGAACCCTGCGGAGGGACAGGAGGGACCTCTGATCCACCCCAGCCATTAACAAATAGACAACATGTAGAACAGTGCTGTTAAAACCCTGCGGAAGGACTGGAGGGACCTCTGATCCACCCCAGGCCTTTAGAACAGGACGACATGCAGAACAGTGCTGTTAGAACCCTGCGGAGGGACTGGAGGGACCTCTGATCCACCCCACCCCTTTACAAACAGACATCATGTAGAACAGTGCTGTTAGAACCCTGCGGAAAGACTGGAGGGACCTCTGATCCACCCCAGCCATTAACAAATAGACAACATGTAGAACAGTGCTGTTAGAACCCTGCGGAGGGACTGGAGGGACCTCTGATCCACCCCAGCCCTTTACAAACAGACATCATGCAGAACAGTGCTGTTAGAACCCTGCGGAAGGACTGGAGGGACCTCTAATTCACCCCAGGCCTTTACAACAGGACGACATGCAGAACAGTGCTGTTAGAACCCTGTGGAAGGACTGGGGGGACCTCTGATCCACCCCAGCCCTGGAAAGACCCACTCCAAGCAGCCTAGCCACTAACCCTGTTTGGGTGAGATGCAAAGACATGATGGCACGATGCTCTGCATGGACTGAATCATCCCAGGCTCCTGACATGATAACTGTACATAGCAGGCGCTCTAGTGCTGGGGCCATATCAATAAGACTAATGTACTTATCTGTGTAAATGTCAGCATGTTCTTCTGATTTGCTGCCAGTAAGTTGGTTGATACGCCTGCAGACAAGACATGAACGAACATAACTGGTCAGCCAAGAATGCTACGTATTACTCCTATCACCATAGGTAACAATATGTACTTCCTTTGAGTACTGCTAAGCCACCTTCTGGGGTTTTTTGGAGCCCATGAGAAAGTGGCAGTTTCGGCAAAGCATGGTTTTACAATCCCCTCTGGAGGCATCAGGGCCACAGAGGTTCATAATCCCACGGTGCAAACGCAACCACTGGGATGTGCTAGGTCTGCAGACGCTCAAGTCCTGGCTGAGATTGATAAGTGTACATTTAAGGCGGTGCTGCTGAAGCCATATCAATAAGACACATGTACTTATCTGTGCAAATATCAGCATGTCTTCTGTGCTGCTGCCAGCAATCCGACTCGGATGGTCTTGGGGTAACAAGCAAGCTAGGGAGCAGCACGAGGCCACGCTCCCTTTGCTGCTGTGACAAGCAAGGTCGAGAGCTGGGACAACACACCAGTTCCCCTCACTGCTGGGATGGTCTTGTGTGGCAAGCAAGCTCGAGAGCAGCACAAGTGCACGGTCCCTTTGCTGCTGCTCTGGCCTTGGGGTGACAAGCAAGCGAGAGAGCTGGGACAACGCACCAGTTCCCCTCACTGCTGGGATGGTCTTGGGTGGCAAGCAAGCTAGAGAGCAGCACAAGTGCATGGACCCTTTGCTGCTGCTCTGCTCTTGGGGTGACAAGCAAGCTAGAGAGCTGGGACAACGCACCAGGTCCCCTCACTGCTGGGATGGCTTGGGGTGTAGTGCATGCTTGGAGCTGGCCTGCAGACAAGACATGAACGAACATTGTATGGTCAGCCTTTTCAGTTGGTCTTCGCCACGAATCAGAATGCTAGGTATTGCTGCTATCACCATGTGTATCAATATGTACTTCCTTTAAGTACTGCTAAGCCAGCTTCTGGGGAATCACCCATGAGAAGGCGGCAGTTTCTGCAATGCATGGTTTTAAAATCCCCTCTGGAGGCATCATGGCCACAGAGGTTCATAATCCCACGGTGCAAACGCAACCACTGGGATGTACTAGGTCTGCACACGCTCATGTTTCACTCCACCACCTACAGATATCCTGTCCACTAAGCCACTTCTGGGGCTCCATGAAGCCCATGAGAAAGTGGCAGTTTCGGCAAAGCATGGTTTTACAATCCCCTCTGGAGGCATCATGGCCACAGAGGTTCATAATCCCACGGTGCAAACGCAACCACTGGGATGTGCTAGGTCTGCAGACGCTCAAATCTAGGCTGAGACTGATAACTGCACATATCATGTGAAGCTGCTGGGCCATTTCAGTAAGACACGTGTACTTATCTGTGCAAATATCAGCACATCTTCTGAGCTGCTGCCAGTAAGTTGACCAAGAAGGCCTGCAGACAAGACACGAAGAGACATTAAATGGTCAGCCCTTTCACTTGATTTAAGCCACAGATCAGGATGCTAGGTATTGCTGCTAGAGCCATAGGTATCGATATGACCTTCCCTTGAGTACTGCTAAGCCACCTTCTGGGGAACCACCCGTGAGAAGGCAACTGTTTTGGCAAAGCATGGTTTAACAATCCCCTCTGGAGGCCCCTGTACCAAGGGCACAGAGGTTCATAATCCCACGGTGCAAATGCAACCACTGGGACGTGCTAGGTCTGCAGATGCTCATATCTTACTCTACCACCTACAGATATCGCTGTCCACTAAGCCATTTCTGGGGCTTTTTGAAGAGACCATTAGAAAGTGGCAGTTTCGGCAAAGCATGGTTTTACAACCCCCTCTGGAGGCATCATGGCCACAGAGGTTCATAATCCCACGGTGCAAACGCAACCACTGGGATGTGCTAGGTCTGCAGACACTCAAATCTTGACTGACATCAATAACTGTACAGATCAAGCGATCTACTTGTAGTGCTGAAGCTATATCAATAAGACACATGTACTTATCTGTGCAAATATCAGCATGTCTTCTGTGCTGCTGCCAGCAAGCTGACTCGGATGGTCTTGGCTGGCAAGCAAGCTAGAGAGCAGCACAAGTGCACGGTCCCTTTGCTGCTGCTCTGGTCTTGGGGTGACAAGCAAGGTAGAGAGCTGGGGCAACGCACCAGTTCCCCTCACTGTTGGGATGGTCTTGGGTGGCAAGCAAGCTAGAGAGCAGCACAAATGCATACTCCCTTTCCTGCTGCTCTGGTCTTGGGGTGACAAGCAAGCTAGAGAGCTGGGACAACGCACCAGTTCCCCTCACTGCTGGGATGGCTTGGGGTGTAGTGCATGCTTGGAGCTCGGTGACGGTCTGCAGACAAGACATGAACAAACACTAAAAGGTCAGCCATGAATGCTACGTACTACTGCTATCCCCATAGGTACCAATATGTACTTCCCTTTAAAACTGCTAAGCCACCTTCTGGGTTTTTTTTGGAGCCCATGAGAAAGCGGCAGTTTCGGCAAAGCATGGTTTTACAATCCCCTCTGGAGGCATCATGGCCACAGAGGTTCATAATCCCACGGTGCAAACGCAACCACAGGGATGTGCTAGGTCTGCAGACGCTCATGTTTTACTCTGCACCTACAGATATCGCTGTCCACTAAGCCACTTCTGGGGCTCCATGAAGCCCATGAGAAAGTGGCAGTTTCGGCAAAGCATGGTTTCACAATCCCCTCTGGAGGCATCATGGCCACAGAGGTTCATAATCCCACGGTGCAAACGCAACCGCTGGGATGTGCTAGGCCTGCAGGCGCTCAAATCTTGGCTGAGATAGATAATGTACATATCAGGCAGAGCTTTTGGGGCCATATCAAGGCGCATGTACTTATCTGTGCAAATGTCAGCATGTCTTCTGTGCTGCTGCCAGTAAGTTGATGGAGAAGGCCTGCAGACAAGACATGAACAGGACTGGAGGGACCTCTGATCCACCCCTGTCCTTTACAACAACAGAAGCACAGAAAACACTGCTCTCTAGACGGGCAGAAGGGACCTCTGATCCACCCCGAGCCTTTACAACACGAATATATATGGAACACGGCCCTGCAAATCGACTGAACGATCCTCTGGCCCCAGGCCTCGGCAATAGGAATGATATTGAACGGAACCTGGTTGAACGCACGCTTGCTTGACGTCGGACAAACGGCCCCACTGACAAATGATTAAAGAGAGTCCAACACCTCAAACAAAGCTGCTGAGAATAAGCTTACCTGCGAACCGTTTAAGCGGACACCTGATGGTGCGTACTGACACCTTGACACAAGAATTCCATAGCGCTCCACCCCGGCTGGTCATCGTGAAAGAACCAGTTCCTGTGCGTCCATAGAGGGGTAAGGCAGCAACATGCTGGACCATCGTACTTATACAGGTGTCTGTCGGCTTACAACCTGCAGTCAGAAAGGACAGGGATGCATGACAGAAGGCTTAGTGCGTGCACGGGCAAGATGGGCAGGACCGTCAGAAGAGTATGAAAGCATGTCTAGCGGCTCCTAGCATTGCTTAGTATCCCTTGGACCTTGGTTAATTGCTTTTGATCCTCCCATGTAGGCTCTCGCTTCACCATTAAGAGTTTGTTCTCACACCCAGTCTACGATTGTCATTCGCCAGTGGCTCCGAAACCAGGGTTCAGCCCTTAGTTCGTCACTCCTATTAAAGAGCTTTGAAGCCAGGATTTCGATCACACTGCGCTGAATTGCTGGGTTTCTGATCAGCCTAGAATCGAAGAAACTTTCCAAGTTAGGTCAGTGTCGTCCTGCAGACTGCTGCTCCAGTGCTATAGTCCCATCTGCGAGGCGACAAGCAGCGACCATTGCGAACAGTGAAGTTCAGCCCCTTTTCAGTCCGGGTGGAATTATCAGGGTGCAGGTCTAGGTTTTACCCGGATCCTTTCCGGGTGCTATGGTGTCAGACAGGCCATTCTGGCTGGAATTTTCCGGGTGGGGTCGGCGTTGACAGCGGGATAAGCCAAAATCACGTTTTCTAGCAAGGGGCAACAGCAACAAAAGAGTCCAGGCCCAAAACACTGTTTATAGCCTGTTTACTGCCCTTGCAAAACTTTTTACCACAGCTTCCATTAAGCTACACACTGGGCCGAGAAGACAGCAATAGCAACTGACATCTAACCACAATAACAAACAAACAAACCTTGGCAGTACATTCCGGCCCTCACGGCTACAGTGCTACACATCATTCTACAAGTGCCTGCTAATAGCCTCAAGCCTCTCGACATTGGACGCAATGCCAGTAATAGCAATAGCACTTACAACATTACAATAACACACACATGCTCCCACGCATGTCAATATGGCGGTCTGAAGGCTTGCTTAGCCTTCGAAGCGCACACCACAGGCACCGGCGGACACACTAGAGTCACCAAGATGGCTATAACCTCAGCCAGAAATAAAAAACTGAAGGTAATTTTGACACAAAAGTGTTAGACAAACCATGAGGTATTGAGGTATATGAGGTATTGAGGGCAGAAGCTGGTGTTAGACCTCTATCTAGCTGGTTGGACCAGAGGAAGGTTGAATGGTGGTTCAAATTACAGCAAAAGGATACTACTAGCTTTAGCAGGCAGGCACTTGAAGCATCTTGGCCAAGCCACAGGAGTTATACTTCTTGGCAGAAGAGGTTCAATAAACTCAGGGCTGAACTAGGCATGCAGGAAGAAACCTTACAAGCAAGAGTGAGAGAGGGACACCTACCTAGCTTCAGGGCATATGTCAGGTGGAGTATATATGAAAGAGACAGGGCTGTTCGGGAGGAGGGTGCTAGGAATAAATCTACTTTAGCGACATATATGCAGCATTACAATGACGATATCAATTATTTCAAGCCGCAGCCATATCTGTGCACAGGCCCTCTGAGCAAAGGCATGGAACTCATTATGCAGCTGCGTGCAGGTATTCTTCCTCTCAACGCTATGACAGCAAAATTCGGTAGGCAGAGCGCTAGCAGGTAAAGTGCACGTAGGGAGTGCTGCAAGTCCTGTGATCTTGGCCCTGAATTGGGAGGTGAAGTTGAATCTCCTGAACACTTCTTGTTTGACTGTCCTGTTTACCAGGCACAAAGGCAAAAGCTGTGGGAGAAGCTGACTTCTGACCCTGATGTTGCTGCAAAATGTCAGATATTGGATGGCAAATCTGATGAGGAGAAGCTGCATAGCATGCTTAATGAAGAGTTCTGGGGTGTAGACGTCGATGAGGAGTCTGGCTTAGTATATGGCCCTTTCAAGCATGCATTTAAGTGTATAGCTAAATATGTTGCAGCTGCTTGGAAGATTAGGAATGCTTATGCTCACCCTTCTGATGTGGCGTGAGGTCCAACCAATGGGGTTTGTTACCAACTATTGCTTGCACCCGGGCTTACAAGCCCTCCTTGCTTTCTTAAGTAGGAGGGAGGCTCTTACCCCCATTGGGGCAGTGGAGGTTTTGGGTGATTTTGACCTAGCTGCTGGACCTCATGTTTAGGCATGCATATATTGTCATACATGTCGAAGTTTACCCGTATTCTGTTCCACCTCGCTGCTCTTTGTGACAGCTTGAGGTGCGGGGCCTATGGCACTTATTGCTATGGCATATCATGAAATGTAATAACAATAGACAAACCACCAGGAAACGTTCAAGGGACAGACGGATTTCTCAGGGTGCACCTGGGCGATTCACCCGGACACTATCAGGGTGCCATGTTGCCAACGAGCCGATTCTGGGTGGAATTTTCCGGGTGGGGGTCTGGCCGACAGACCCCTTCCGGCTGTCAAGACTCCATTCTGGCCAGAGATCTGGCCAGACTGAACTTCACTGATTGCGAAGCGCGGTAGCACTTGAAAGGACCCGTTGCATGAAAATTATGCTTAGCTTCATATATATCCTCTTTTGAAAAACCAAGCCCGTCCTGCAGTTGCAGATCCTTGCTCACCCTCGCATCACAGCACCCATACTGACACACCGACAGGTCGCCACCCCTACCAGGGTGCGATAGGAAAACAACAGGACATGTGATTTGTGTCCCTCTCATGGCTGCTCCCAGTCGGCAGATTTCTGCCACATCAGACAGTGGATCACAGGGATACGTGTTGTCTGCCTCACCGTGTACAACTCACAACTTCAATCAGCCATTTAAGCAAGTTGGTTGGAGCTGAGGTCCAGTATGGTGAGTGAACCCCAGTTGCTGAAGGCCTGGCAGACTGCAGCCTTTCTATCAACAACTCCTCTGCCTAGTTCATGCCCGCAGCAGCAGCAGCAGAACCAGCTGCTGCTGTTGCTGACTTGCCCCCTGCCTGCAGCCTCTGGCACACTGCTTTATGCTCCTTCCAATGTGCCTTCTGACATGCCCTCCCACAATACCCCGCCACCTTGCACCCTGAGCACTGACTGCTCCCCATCTTGACCAGCTGCATCTCACTCAACAACGTCAAATTCCTGCACCTGGGATTATTGCAGTAAGCCCTAAGTGGCGCTTGCGCACACACTGCCATCCCCACCTCCCTCAGCTTCTCTCCAGCTTCCTTCACCTCCCGAGTAAGCACTCCGACCTTCCCCGCATCATACAAAGCCACATCCCCAAACCCCTCCATCTTCCCCTCCAAACTCTTCAGCGATCCAGCGAGATCAGCTAGCTGCTGCATCAGTAGTTCCCCGCCACCTTCCGCATCTGCTACTGCTGCTGGTCCCCCCGACAGCCTCAGTTTCCGCAGCAGCTCAGTTTCCAGGACCTTGCAGCATCGTTCTAGCTCTCCAAATGAAGAAGCGAGCTCCCTACTGCGACCAGCCAGGGACCTCAATGCTGCCACACCACCCTCCCCATCGCTTAGATGCACCTCCACCTGCGCAAGGCGGTCCCCAGCAACCAATAAGCAGCGCCCAAGCAAACTCGCCCAAGGAGCTGCAGCAGCGTAGTCATTTGCTGTACACTCCTGCGGCTGCTTCCCACTGTCGCCGCCATGACCATTGCCACTGCTACTGCTGCCACTACCACCGCCACTGCTGCTGCCACTGCCATTGCTGCTGCCCCCTTCGCTGCCACTGTCGCTCCCACTGCTGCTCCGGGCCGGGACTGGCAGCTGCATTCTCCATATGCCCATCTGCCTGGCTGCTGTTCCAATGAAGCTTGTCAGCACGAGCTGCGTTGTCGTGCCGTCTTCAGCAGCAGGAGGCTGCTTACCAAAGACCTGCACTACCTTGAGCATGGTTTGCAGCAGCGATAGCACCTCTATGTCAGATGCTGCAGCTCCTGACGTGCTGGTGGCTGCTGCTGCTGCGTTTGATGCGGTTGAAGCATCAGCACCCATGAGGTTGGCATGAGGAAACATGGCATTCAAGTGACGCATGATCCTGCCCTTTTGGGCCCTACCACAAACAAAGGCACAACGAATTGACGCATTAGCATACCATGCGATAGGTAGGATTATGTTCCTTAGAAAACAGAACATGCTTTGTATGAGGGTGATTGTGGGAAGCTACAGGTTCAAATGGACTTCCTGCTAGTGGCTTTTCCTGCTCCTGGCTCTTCCTGCTGTTGGCTCTTGTTGCTGCTGGCTTTTGTTGCTGCTGGCTCTCATGCTTCTGCAGCATTTCCGCCCACTAGGTTGGCAGCAGGGAACATGCAGGGCACAGGATCCTGTATGTTTGCGCTATATACAGCATAGACACAAATGGTTGAGCTGGACTATAATCCGCAAGTAGCTTCAGTTCTTAAGCCTCGGTGCCCCTAACTGAGTTAGGACAGCACTCTGGCGCCGCTGAGCCCTGCTCAGCTTGATAAATCACTTCGGTGACTGAACACAACTTGACGCATGCTGGGCGGCCGTAAACGGCGTCACCTTAGCTCTCAGCATCGTTTCCTCTCAACACACACTAACAAACTGGTTGGAGTCATGTGAGGGGTGCTGCACGGCCCGACAGCTGTGCAATGATCTATCTCATATAAACGGCTTGGAGCAGCAACCATTAAATCAGCAGGAGTGTCACAGTCAACAAGACGTACAGGCCCGCAACTCCATTAACCACACCCCTTGGTCCATTTTCAAAACCAATGGCACTGCTACATAAAGGGACAGCAGCCAGCTTGTAAGCACATGGTGTGTCGATCACAGGACCATCCACAGTTGCAGATAATACATCATAGTTGCTAGATCTGTCAGCCCCTGCAAGACTCACTCTGCTGTATGCTTCACCACCGCCACTATGACGTTTCGCAAAGGGCTCAGCATGCCGTCTGGCTTACTGCTATCCCGCCCTTGAAGCCGTGCCATGCTCGCAGTTCGCAGCCCCGCTTCCATCACACTTGATGTGGTGTGGCGATTGAAGTCCAAGCAGCGCAGTATCATGTGCCAATCCGCTGTTTGTCACAAGGGAGAGAAAGCAGCGATTCAAAGTGGGTTTAGATCCTCTGCCGGAGTTCTGAGATTTGGGTAGACTGGGTTCATACTACATTGTGCATCTTACTGCAGCGCAGTGTCTGATACCTGTACAGTCAGGCAGCTTGAACTCACAGTCTGAGTCTCGGACAGACTGGGTTCAAATATGACATGCATCTTACTGCAGCTTATGACTGCACAACGTACAGGTCCCAGTGCTAGACCTGGAGCTTGGGTATAGATAATCAGAGCAGGGGGGAGGGTCACACCTCTATATGAACTCATCTTCTAAGCTTCTTCAATCACCGATAGGTCAGAACCTGCTTCTGCCAAAGCATGAGCGGCCCAAGTGCACAGCGTGTGGTGTCAATGGTGTTGCTCTGCAACCCTGCCAGCAAGGAACTACCAATTATCCCATGGTCTCAGCGGTGGCACTAATCAAAAACCGATAGATTTATTCCATGAGCTCCTGCATGCACAACCATCAAGCCCATGCAAATGGACCAACTGTTCTCCTCACTCCAGCAACAGAAGCCAGGCACTTACCATCATCACACATGTTGCACAACAAGTAGCTCCACACATCCAGAAGCGTCTGCATATCTGCGTCCCCTTGAAGAGACGCAAATAGATAAGCTCCATCTGCTGGCAGATCCACTCCCCCTGCCCCAGAACCCCCTGCTGCTCTTGCTTCTGCTGGTGCTGTATTCCCCTTCCCTTTCTGCCCGACATGCAACACAGCGGGCGAAAACAGCAGGAGCAGTGGCTTCACTAAGCTATCCAGCGTCATAGCTACCTCCTCCCCCGTCTCCGCCCCATCCATAGAAGCAGCGTAAGCTTCATCCCTAGTGACCATCTGTTTATGCCTCTGTGAAATGTGATACACCCTGATCAGCTGAGTCATCCATACGACCCCCTTGGATAACAGCCGCACCTCCGGCTGTAGCAGCATTGCTTCCAGCAGCATTAGCGCCGTTGGGAGGCACAGCTCTGTCGGAATGACAAACTCATCCATAGGCTCACTTGCAGGAGAACTGCCCATGCGATGCACAACGCTGCTGCTGCTGCTGCCGCCGGCCGCTTCACCCCTGCTACCCGAACCAGACCCTCTGCTGCTGCTGCTGCCGCTGCTCATGGCGGCAATCCGTGCCCTCCAAATCTGCGCAAAGGGGTGCAAGATAAGCTCCAGCCCACCGCGCTCTAGCATCTGCTGCTTTAGCGCACCACCAAAAAAGTGTGTGCTCGTTGCTGCTTCTGGGATCCCTACAGCAGCAAATAGTTGCTCATGGTATGGGGGTACCTGAATGTGCCCTCCTGCTGCTGCTGCTGCTCCTGCTGCTGTCGCGGTTGTGCGCTGCCTCCCACCCACTGCCTCTGCCCCCTCCACTACTACTGCTGCTGCTGCTCCGGAAGTTCTGCTTGAGGAGGAGGCTTGGGAGTGGCCTTGCGGCTGCCGAGCAGTGGGCTTCCCCTTTGCAACCACCAATGCAGCTGGCACCGGCACGGGAGACCGCCCCTTGCGATAATCATACATGAGCTTGGCAATGCAGGCGAAGCGGAAGCACAGCATCCGCATCACTGCATGGGAGAAGAGCGTCTTCTTCAAGGAGCTAGCAGCAGCGTTAGCATTGGCTGCAATGGTAGGGTACTTAGCAGCGAGAGCAGCTGCCGTGCCAGGGGGAGCCGGCACTGGTACTTGGCCATCAGGGACACGGGCTAAAAGGAGAATTTCAGGTTCGGCATAGCTGACGGCCAGCAGGAAGGAGTTGGTAATGTAGCCGATCATGGTTAGCACGTCCGTCTTGCCAAAGTCGGGGAATTCCACTGTGTCCCCGTCGACAGTGTATGTCACGACGGTCCCAATCTCCCCATTATCAGAGACAGCAACCCCGTTGTGGCTGCTGCTGCTGCTACTGCTGCTGGTGGCGGGACGAGCTGCATCTGCTGCTGCTGCCGTCGCAGCTCTTGCTCCTGCTGCTGCTGGTGGTGGTAGTTGTGCTGGTGGTGGTACTAGCTGCTGTGAGGCAGGGTCTGGGGTCTGCATGGCTGCTACAGCAAGCTCTGCAGTAGCTACTAGTGCAGGGCTGAAGTCCTTATGGGCGAGGACTTGGAGTGGGTTCAAGCTGGTGTCACCCACGGTAAACCAGTACCTGAAGATTCCTGTGCTGATGGAGATGATCCGCTGGGCAACCTTGAGGTTTGACTGGAGTCCAACTGCTACCTGCTGCTGCTGCTGCTGTTGCTGTCCTTGCTGTGTTGGGGCCTGGGGCTGTTCCAGCTGTTGCAGGGTGGAAGCAAGCTGTTTGCAGGCCTTGGCATGGGCTTTGAGAAGGCCTGCAGGGCAGGGAAAGCATGGCAACATGCCGAGGCTTGGTATCACATGTAAGGGGGAAAACAGGCAAGTGGTGGTGTCCTAGCGTGGGGGCCGCCGGAAGAGAGCTGACGTGCCCAAGAAGAAAAGTCACATGGAACAGATATCCCAAGAGGAAGATTTATATGGGGTGGTGTGGGTGCGGCGAAGCTGCTTGTACTAGGGCTTCCATTCCAAAAGAAGTAAAGTGGAAAGTATGTGACGGAAGTCCACAGACCATACTTGGTGCTCGGCAGACATTTGCACGGCGGCAGGTATATCAGCATACACTAGCTGGGTTCCAAGTTAAGGGCTGCATACCCACTAGTGCAAGACATAGATCCAGATAACTAGCTCTCACCTGCATCACATAGGTGATGGAAGCAAATTTCTGAATCTGAGTTGGGGATGACGATCTTTGCAAGCCGCAGCGCTTCTGGTAAGCACTCTATCAGCAACCGCAAGGACAGGTATGCTTGGTCAGAGAGGCTGCCGATAGTGTCTGCATCCCACTGCAGTTCCATTAACACGCGGCGGACCGAACTTCCGAGTACGAATAGGATCTTCTCCTTGGTGAGGAGCTTAGTCAGGGCTCGCTTCAGTTGGTTTGACCCGGACTTGGCGCGCATGATGACCACCACGAAAAAGATCGCCATGGAGAAGAAGTCCTTGCGTCTTTCCTCAAGAAACGGCACAACTCGAGGCGAGGTTTGAATACCGCGCAGCAACTGCAGGAGCGCTTGCTTTCCTGCCAAGGTCCCCATCTTGAGCACTTGCAGAGCTCAAACCCTTGTGACTGGAAAGCAGTGCTGTTATAAAGCGAGTTTCAAAAGGGATCCCGACATGGCTGTCAGCATTCACAATTCGTTCCGCACTCGTTTACCGCGTCCTTGGCATCTGCATACCAGGTAGAAATTCAAACATACATTTCTGGGACCAGTGCAATCTGAACTTGGGACGATACTGCTCAGGCCAGTGGATTGAAGATTCAGTATAAAGCAGGCATATTAAAGCATCATTTTGATCGATCCGCTTGGTCACCCGTACTGCCTTCGGGGGGTACACAACCGCCACTTGACTGAGGATCACAGACTGGCAGATTAGCAGGCAATAGCTCCTAGCTTTGTGTGCATATCGGCCGCATGCGTGTCTTTCTGAGCTTATCGGAACGTATTCCCATATTTGATACTGCCCATCTGCCTTCTGCAGCCCGGGCCAATATCGCAATTGTTCTAGGGCCAAAATCCTGCTGCTAGACGGCTTTTCGATCTGCCTATCTACGAGTATGAAAGCTGGCGAGCGACCCTTCTACCCTGTCCTTTAGCCCGTGTCTTGTGATCCCTAATGACCCACAGTCCAGATTGCCATGCTGTCTCTGCCGCTGAGGAAGCATTCACGCAGCACAATCGAACACTGAGCTGGGATGCTTCGAAAAGGACCCACATGCAAGATCTGCATAGGTGAAGGAGCATCTGCTGGGAGAACTAGAAGGTGTGTGTCTAGCAGTGAGTGTGCTGGAAGGTGCTTAGCAATAGCTCTGCCAGTTATATAGGGCATCCAGGTGCAGCTACATGTCTTTCATGTTGGTTCACCCGCACATGTCTTGCAAGAAAGCAACGGGCAACCTCACTGGCACACTTCCTTGGAGCAGCACTTGAAGCCTTGTCTCGGCGTGTGCTTTCTCTTTTTGGTTATGCTGGTAGCAGCTGTGGCAGACGTTAGCAGTGAGGTTGTGGCAGATATTGAAGTCTTCATTTTGTTATTGCTGCTATGTTCTCCCCAGGATCTGCTGCTGCTGACCTGACCTGACATGTACTGCTTGGGGTGGATTCATGCAGAAATTGCCACACGTGTATGGCCCTTATGCACACTGCAGGTAGCTTTAATGCAGATCCTTGCAATGCCTCTGACCACAAGTCGTTGGCATCAGAATGATGAGCATGGCACTGTTTCATGGACACATGGTGGCCCCTGTGGTTTCAGAGTTTCAGAGCCACGCATGTTGACGTATATCTGCCAGCACCTTTCTGCAGTGGCTATGGCATTTTAGTGAAAGGGACTTGTGCGTTGGGTTTGGTCCCATTGATTGACAACGTGAGGTGCACTAAGGAGCAAGGCAGCCAGATGAGGCGGGACAATTCAGGGCCATCCCTGGCGCCACTGTGTGCTTCCTACCTGTTGCAGCAATGAAACGGCTCCACATATTAAAAAAACGAAGGATGCAGAGAAGGGCAAAACCCTCTTCCTTTTGCTTGGTGCACCTACTATCTTCAAGTGCTCTCAGCAGCTCGGCTCTGTTGTGCTCTTATCTCTGCCCCATGAGGGTAAGGAATGTCAGATTCTCCCCACAACTGGCGAACTATTGAGCCTTGTGTTGGCTCCGGGTTTTTTTTCTTCTTCTTGTAGCTCTCAAACCGTGATTATCAAATGCACCAACCACAGGCATCCAGTGCCCCTTCAGGCAGTGGCGACTGGCAGTGCAACCGTCATCAACTTTTCAGCAAGCGGTGACACACCCGATTAGAATGGCATATCGACAGCACTAAAATCACATGATTGAAGCAGCTTTGTGGTGCTACTGGCGGCTCTTGACAACTCTGCCTTCCTGCAGATGAACAGGGGGCAGTCTGAATCCTTGGCCATCCTGAAGTTGGAGTTGGAATAGATTACAGATTACGGAATACAAATTGGCCCCACACCGGGGGCGCCCGTAACGGAACCAAACTAGGCTCCATGGGCATCCAGCTCGATGAACAGGAAGATCCCTGGAGCAGAGGTAGTAAGTAAAGCCGAAGGCGAGGTGTGGCACCCTAGGTCTTTAGGTGTGTAGTGACATGCCTCACCAGCGGGAGTGCCGGCGGTGGCAGGAGATCACCTTACTTAGCCTTCATAGCAGCCTTCTAGAGCCGTTGCACATGTTCCTAGGCTTACTCATATGCTTATAAGCCTTTGTTACCTTTGCCTTCATGAAACCGAGCTCAACGGAGCTGTACAAAGCCCCAGATCGAGATCATTTCGTTCCATTAGCATAGCCCCTCTATAAGGCTCAGGACCATTTCGCAACATTACAGACCCTGTCTGATGCCCCGCAAGCCCCCGAACGTGCATCTGTATATACCCATGCATTTGGCAAGCCGTAGAGGAGCTTTGATCCCGAGTTGCAGCGTAGAGACCAGTCTTTGCGTGGGCTACCAACCATGTAGGCAGGAGCCACAGCCTGCGGGTGCGCACGGAGGGTCACATGGCTGCTCAGGGATATTATACATGCATAAGATTTGTATCGGCGTGCAGCTGGGTTAATTGCACCGCCGGCATGGGTCTCATGGGCTTGTAGCTGGACATGCATGAGGCCCTTGGGCTGGCTGACCCCGAGCAGCCTAGAGCTTTCCAGAGCGTGCAGTTCGTTATCTATGGGCCGTGAGGAAGGTGTACTTGCATTCGTTTGTCAGACAGGCATCAGGAATAACTTTAGGAGTAGTGGTTACTGGTGGGTTCCTCGTTGGTTCCTGCATGCTGAAAACAGCACGCATGCACAATTGCTTTCTTGCTGTCTTGGTGCGTGTGCCGTTCTCTAAGCCAAATGCAGCTAATGACATGCTCCTTTTAGCGATCTGTGCAGCAAGAGCTGAGTGCGATCCCCACTGCTCCAGCTCCAGGTTGGGTTCTGAAAGCAGTTGCAACGGGTTGCTTACCTTCTAACTTACTGCCTAGTAAATGTAGAGAACGTCTACAAGCAGTTCAGATGCATTGCAGGCCACTGGGCATGCTTTGAAGTTCTCGAGCATAGGTTCGACGCCCAGGATCGCAACGTTTGACAACATACCGCCCCCAGCTACATCACAGAGATACTCTAGGGCTTCCAATAAGGTTTGGGCATCAAGTTGGTTCGTTTCGATGCGCTTCGGGCATCAGGAATAGCTGGGAACCGTTCCATTAGCATAGATAAGGCCCTAAATACAAGCATGTGTGCCCTGCGGAGGGCTCAAACCCCACAGAAACGCCTCCTCAAATTAAACCTATATGATACAACAACAAAGGACAGTCTAGAAGTGGTAAAGAATGCTGGAAGGCGCTGGCTGGCCTCAGCAATACAGGCAGTTACGAGGTGAGGCAGGCGGGCATCGGCGGGCTGGCACTAGGTGTCACACCTCGCCTTCGGCTTTTATTAGTACCTCTGCCTGGAGTGGTTGTACCAGCTGTGATTCAAAATGTTCACGGTGACTGCCGGTTCGGCTGCCGAGACATGAGCAGCATGTTACTCGTTCTCTCCTAGGCTTGGCGCGCACATGTTGATGTTCGTGGGCACCGCTTGGAATAGCTGGTCCGAGATCTGCTTAATGCATCCGCTAAATCCGGTTGGATCCATGTGCTCAAAGTTACGTCACATGCGCTCAACTGCATGCCGGGGCCTTTGTAAAGAAATGCGCTTTTTGTTGCGGGCCTGCATGCAGCTTGCTTGGTTCGTCTGAAAACGGTTCTCACTCAGCAGCGTTGAACGATGTACATCAAACAGGTCAGCCCGCATGGCTTGTTCCGCGCGGAGGTCTGCGAGCATTCCAGCTAGGGAATTACATGGTGTGACTGTCCATAGGTTATTATAGAAGGCTTCAAAAGCTACAAGGATCAGGTTATAGCGGAGCCATTTAGCCCAAAAATCAACGTAGTGGGTAGGCATGCTGTGCTACCGCCCTTTTCTACGACAATAGCAGCTGGAGTTGCCTAATGATCTGGGTTTTCACGTAGTCGGAGCTAATGGATCTGGCAAATCCAACTTCTTCCACGGTAAGCTTTGACATGCAGCGCCGAAGCTGACACTGCAACTGTGCAAGGGTGGCAGTAGGGGGGGACCCTTAAAACATGCCTTACAAATTGTCCTTGTCATGCAGCAATTCGGTTCGTGCTCAATGACGCTTTCGCATCCATGCGGGCGGAGGAACGGCAGTCATTGCTCCATGTAAGTATCCTCAGCTTGGCCCCCACTTGTAGACTGCCCTATGAGGCTGAGAAAAGGCACGGAGGCAACTTTGTTTGAGCCTCAGCATCGAGGCCTCTTACGTTGTCTGAATTGTATGAAGCGCAAATGGCCTCAGCAGAGATGGGCCCCATGAGCAGGTCTGCATTCGTATGGCGTGCAAGCATACATCAGTGAATGAGTACCACTGATGTTCGGGCGTTGTGAGACGCGAGTTCAAGGGTCCTTTGGGGGTTTTGCATAGATTCTGGTATCAGAGCAGCAAGGGCATATTTGGATAGGGCTCACCGTAGGGCGGCTTATAGCATATTCTGATGAGCTGCTATCAGGCCTCCGCAGGAGATATGCTTTCATCATTACTCTTTGTGTCCGAGCGAGGGTGTGTATTGTTGTATTCAGCACCCTTGGCCACTATTTGCAAACCACATGCTTTTTATTTTCTTCACACGGTGCAGGAGGGTGCAGGGCAGGCAGTCATGGTTGCATACGTGGAAGTGGTCTTCGACAACTCGGACGGGAGGTTCCCAGTAAGCACACCAGCTGCTAATGCAAGAGTGCCTCTCCTGTTATACCTACAACCATTTAATGCATCAACGCCCAAAAACCAGCTATCCCATGAAGGTCACTCAAGGCCATACAGTGCATAACCTATGACGGGAGCACATGGCACCTCGCATACCTAGACGGCCATTCAGCTGCTGTATTGTGTTACATTGCCTGCTTACACTCTGTCGTTAATGCCGCAGTGTACATCTGCATGTTCAGCTTGCCACAGGGTTGTGCACAATTAGGCCCTGTGCACCATCAGCTACTTAGTTTCTTAAGTGTCATCTTCAGTCTAGGTGGCATGCTAATTGTTACATAGTGAGCTTATAGGGGTTGCCTTGGCAGTTGAAGCCTGCACCACACATGTGCTCTGGCTTCGTTGAGGACCATTGCAGCTTTAAATGATCAGCAATGTATGAAGAAAGGTGTTATGCTCCCTTTTAGCTGTATTGCCACTTGCTCAGAAAACTGGTTGCAGCTATTTCACTCAGCTGTCAAGCTGTGCTGGAATCTGTATGCACTGGTGCTTACTTCTGCCTCCTTTCTCTGCTATCCAGTTGGACAAAGACGAGATCCGCCTTCGGCGCACGATTGGGCTGAAGAAGGATGAGTTTACTCTGGACCGCAAGCATGTGAACAAGGCTGAAGTCATGAACCTCTTGGAGTCTGCAGGGTTCTCCCGTGCAAACCCCTACTATGTGGTGCAGCAGGGCAAGGTGAGCAGCAGGGGCCGATGCACGAGCTCTGCAGTCAGATGTATTCTGCCTCAAACTGGGACTGCTCGCTCTTACTCAGCTCTCCACACACTAACAGACTGGTTCGAATCGTGCTGAGACTGCTGCAGGGCTCGGAAGCTGTGCAGTGACCTATCTCATCTACCTTGATGTCTTGCATCCTTCACCTGTGCAAGGGGTGCGGATATGGTTGGCTGGCATGAGAGTGTGACTCCAGTCAGAAAGGGCGGGCTCGTGTGCTGCTTGGTCCCAAATCACTTTTTGGCATAGCTGTTTTGCCTTTGATTATTATAATTACATTTCATAATATGCCATAGCAAAAAGTGCCATAGGCCCCGCACCTCAAGCTGTCACAAAAACAGCGAGGTGGAACAGAATAGTTGCGTTTGATTAATCAATATGTGTGTTTTGCACTGTTCCTGTTTCTTGTCAGATCATGGCCATGAGCACAATGAAGGACTCAGAGCGTTTGGAGCTGTTGAAGGAGATTGGTGGCACCCGGGTGTATGAGGATAAGCGCAAGGAGAGCCTCAAGGTCATGATGGATGCAGAGGCTAAGAAAGCAGAGGTGGGTGGGGAAGAGATTCACATGGCAGTGATTGATTTACCATCGTTGCCACATTATTCTTCATACCGTATGTTCTTTGGCTTTGTGATTTGATGACCGGCAGGGTGAGATGGGAGGAGTATACCTGGCTGCTGCGGCCAGGCTCCGTGCAATGGTTCTGATACATGACCGCTGGTTAATAAATGCTGGGAATCTGAGGGCGTCGTGGAGGCAGACACAGGGAGAGTGTGGTTGAGGGGCTGATGGATGCAGAGGCTAAGAAAGCAGAGGTGGGTGGCGAAGCGGCTTACAGGACTGTGGTTGGGCTGTTAGGCTCAATGTAACAACATCTCTTATTGCTTTGAAGGTGTGTACGTGGTGGTTCAATCATTGAGAATGATGCTTTATATGCAATCTGTAAATAGAACTGGACCAACATGCTTACTGAGGATTGCCTGCTGCTGCAGATTGCTGAGTGTGTGACCTTCATCGAATCCAAGCTGGCTGAGTTGGAGAAGGATCGGGCGGAACTTGTGGAGTTCCAGAAGCTGGATAAGACCAAGAGGAGCATTGAGTATGCCTTAAGGGACAGGGAGCTGGAAGACACAAGGGCACAGCTTGCAAAGGTACCTACGATATTAGTAATGAAAAAACTAGCCATCTGTAATGCTCCTCGAGTGCCTTGTATCCAGCCAAAGTGCAGCTAGTTTATCCTCAGGGATTAATTGGGCATGTATGGATTGTTTCATGGTGAAGTGGTTGGCCAGAGCGTTTGTTAGTTTTCTTGAGGCAACAAAGCAAATGAAGCAAGGTTTAGTGCTAGAAGAGTGGCAGCTGATTCAGCACCATCTTGCAGAGAGCCCATGGCTCAGCAGATCGCAGGCTGGAGCTTTCACCTCTACATCCACAGGAAAATAGTCTGCATGGTAGTTGTGTCCAGTCTGCTGGTGCTCTCAAAGCCTGTCCATGATGTTAAGGTGTACTGCACATATCTTTTGTCGTTTCTATCTATAGGATAGGGGAGGAGCGTGCCAAGCCAAACCATGTGACTGTGCAAGCTGCAGGAAAAGCAGCAGCAGCCAAATTGTAGCTGCAAGAACACATGGTTGAGCCCATTAGATGGCACCACGTTAACGTGCATGTTTCATCCTAAGCCCTTTTTCCTAATTTTCTGCTGCTTTGCTTGTGAAGTGATGAGGAGTGGGCCAAGCTCAGCCATGTGACTGTGCAAGCGCAGATAGAAGCAGCAGCAGCCAAAGTACAACTGCTGGAGGAAGAGTGGCCCCCCCTTTATGTGTATGCTGCTTTTCTAAGCCATTCATGTGTTGGTGCCATTTGTAAAGCCCTTCTTCCCCAAGTTGTGCTGCCTTTGTGCTGCTTTGTTTTAGATTGATGAGGAGCGTGCCAAGCTGAGCCATGTGACTGTGCAAGCCCAGATAGAAGCAGCAGTTGCAGCAAAAGATCAAACTGCAGGAATAATTGTGGCCCCAGCTTTATGTGTATGTTATCTTTCTCAAGCCATTCACGTGTTTCCCAAGGTGTGCTGCCTTTGTGCTGCTTGCTTTCTAGATTGACGAGGAGCGTGCCAAGCTGAGCCATGTGACTGTGCAAGCCCAGGAGGATGCAGCAGCAGCCAAAGCACAATTGCAGGAGTTGGAGGCGCGCTGCTCTGCCCTGGACACCTCCTCTGCTGCCTTGAAGAAGCAGAAGGCAGGGCTGCTGCAGGAGAGGGACGAGGCTTTGAAGCGGAAGACACGGCTGGAGCTGGACCTCAAAGAGATGAAGGATAAGAAGGAAGCAGGTAGGGTTGTAGGGGGTAGCTGGTTTTGGGAGGTTGGGTGTTCATGGGTTTTGGGGTATGTCTTTTGGGATTTAGGGGTCCAGTTGGTCCTCCTTGGTGTGCACGGCCTTGCAATCAGTCTCAGCTTGTGTGTAGGCAAGTCCATCATTGGCTGTGTGGCATCGTGATTGTCATCAGGAACTTCATGTTTGTGGGGGTGGGTTTGTTTGGGCACTGGTATAGCTGGTCTTGTGTTGCAATTGATTCATTGAGGTGGGGTGTATGAGATAATGTGTGGAGGGCCTTGAGAGAGAGGGGCTGGGGGTTAAGAGTAGCCAGACTCATTTCTAGGCAGTGTTTTAGCTCCACCAATGAAGGCCCTTGTAGTTGGGTCACTGTTCCTGTCCGAGAGTAGCTGCTAGAGAGAATTTGTGCCCCTACTGTACACCAGGCTTATGCAGTGTGTTGCTTAGCGTACCTTCGAAGCACTAATAGTCATTGAACACAGGTATTTGAAGGTGAATGTGGTTGAAAAGTGTTTCCAACAAACCATCCTTGCTGCTCCAGAGGCATTTGTTGCTGGTTTTGCCTGCGTTGAGCTGAGGCGATGGCATTGGTTTCCATACGTAACTCCCCAAGAGTCGCCAACCAGACACTATGTATGGCAACCGATGCTCCACTGCTTTGCTACTATGTAAAGAACTTGTTTTGTCAACAGTGGAAAAATGCTAAGCTACTGCTCCGTGCAGAGGCATCTGCTGCTGGTTCTGCACATGCCAAGCTGCAGCAGTGGCAATGTATATGACTTCCCCCAAAGGCGTCCCACAGACTGCTGTGTATGGAGTACTTCTAGCCACCTCGCCTCAACAGAACTCCTTCTGTAACCGATGCTCCACTGCCATGCTATTATGTAGATAAAGTTCTTTTGCCATGACTGAAACAAAGCTGCTTCTACTGCTCCCTGCAGAGGCGTCTTCTGCTGGTTCTGCACGTGCTGAGCTGAAGCAGTGGCAATGTTTCAGTTTATATGACTCCCCCCAAAGGCGTCCCACAGACTTCTATGTATGGCAACCGATGCTCCACGGCCATGCTATCATGTACATGGCTTCCACATATGATCGTATCTCAACCAATGCTCCACGGCCATGCTATTATGTAGATAAAGTTCTTGTGTCATGACTGAAACAATGCTGCTTCTACTGCTCCCTGCAGAGGCATCTGCTGCTGGTTCTGCACGTGCTGAGCTGAAGCAGCTAGAGAAGGAGATTGCTGCTGCCACCAAGCATCAGCAAGCAGCAGCAGCAAAGCTGGAAGAGGTGACACAGCAGGATCAGGAGCTGAAGGAGCGCCATGAGGACAGCAAGCAGAAGCAGCAGGTGCGGGGGAAGGAGGGCTGGGGGCTTATGCGATTGGTTATGGGCATGACAGCTTGACCACTGCAAATGTCCAGGGTGCGTGTTTTCAAGAAGCACACCATAGCATAGGAGACACCTTCGTTACCAAAGGACACTCCATATGAGGCCAGCAAGCAGAAGTAGCAGGTACGGGAGAAGGAGGGCTGGGGCCTTGTGCGATGGGTTATGAACATGACAGCTTGACCAGTGCAAATGGTCAGGGTGCGTGTTGTTTTAGAAGCACACATTGAGGCATGGCAGGTGGGGGGAAGGAGGGGTGGGAGACTGTGGGAGGGGTGGGAGTTTATGCCATACAGGTTATGGACATGACAGCTTGACCCTTGACCAGTGCAAATGTTCAGGGTGCGTCTCATTGAAGGAGCATACAATGAATAGTATAGGAAACATTTTGCTTATTGAAGGACACTCAAAATGAGGACAGCAAGCAGAAGCAGCAGGTGCGTAGGAGGGTTGGGAGGGTTTGCCACATAGGTTATGGAAAGGGTGCTTCACATTGAAGGAGCACGATGGAATTTGAAGCTGTTATGGCTCCCCAAAGGACTAAAGTGTCATGAGGACAGCAAACAGAAGCAGCAGGTGCGGGGGAAGGAGGTGTGGGAGGGTGTGCCATGTAGGTTATGGACATGACAGCTCGATCAGTGGAAGTTTTCATGATGCTTCACATTGAGAGGAGCACACAATAATACAGGAAGCTGTTATGATTCTTTAAGACCGGAGCATTGACAGACTGTGTGTTGCATTGACATGTAAACTTGGTCCTTCTGTGGACCTGGGTGGTCCCCCACAGTTTTGGAGGTTTTTAAAAATGTAGTCTTCTGTCAGCAGTGGTTATGCTTAGAGGTCTGCTAAGATTTGCTCGACTGAGGATGAGGGCAACTGTTTCAGAAAGAGTGCGGCGGCTACAAGCATTAGCCAATGGCCCGCAAACAAGTCCAATTGGTGGAGTGAGACTATGTCTTGTACGGCCTGTGTTTTGTATTTCGAAGTTTGAAACGAAAGTGACATTACAGTCGCATGAATCGAACTTTGCAGCTGGGCGCAATTCTATCGTGAATCCAGGCAAACTATGGTTAGGACAGAAAGTAACATTACAACCAGGAATCGAACTGTGTTGCCTCTGCAGGCTCTGCTGAGAAAGCAGGTGCAGAGCAGTCAGTTCAACAGCCAGGCGGAGCGTGATGCTCACCTGCACAAGGAGAAGAAGACACTAGAGACCACTGCCAAGCAGATTGCAGCCACACAGGCAAAGCTGGAGCAGCAGATTCAGCAGTTGAATGATGAGCTCAATGAGATGGCATCGGTAAGGGGGGTGGCAGGGTTTAGGGTTTAGCCAAGCAGCCATGGGAGCGGGCATAGGGTTGAAGCATCAGGAAGGGTGGCTGTGCATTTCAGCTGACTGGGCTGTTTGTAACCTGGTGGGCAGTTGCACCCCTGTGAACATTTTTTTGCCAGGCTTGTGTCCGTGATCTTCTTGCCGTAAGAGTTACATGAGCTACATGCACCGGCCATGGGTATTCAGGGTCAGCAGCTACTGTTCTCTTAGCATCTCCCCAGTCTTGGTTACCAAAACCCAGTCACTCCTATGTAGCAGCAGGATGCAGTCTTGAACTGTGTTGCTGAGGTTTTATGCTTTGTACTCTTGGGTGTACCTTTGGTGCATGTTTCAGGGTGTGGGTCGTAAGGAGCCCACTAAATTATAACTGCAGCCTTGGTTACCAAACCCAGTCATCCACTTGCAGTACCAGGATGCAGTCCACAACCGTCTGTCACTGATGCTTAATGTTATGTACTCTTGGGTGTACCTTTGTGCATGTTCAGGGTGTGGGTGACCAGGAGTCTCTGGTGCGCAAGTCTGAGGAGCAGCTGAAGGAGTTGGGGCGCAAGCAGGCAGATATAAAGAAGAGCATGGATGAAGCACATGATGCCCGCAGGTGCGCGGAGATAGCATGGAGATGGAATTGAGAGTGCCATCCCTTGCCAGCAGTCCTTGCTTTGTTTTTTTCCCATAAAAAGCTTCTGCTCGTAGGTCTAGGGCAGCGACATATATGTAAGGGAAGGGTGTCGGTGTCTTCTGTCTGATGCCTTGCAGCTACCTGATAACATCACCATCATCATTGTGTGAATGTAATGATAACATCACCATCTCCAGGGAATGTGAGGGGACCTCAAACTGGGACAGGCTGTCAAACGCAATGCCGAGAACAAGTTAAGAGCATGCCCCAGCGTGAAGGTGGTAGAGGTAGCGTCTAATGGCCCAGACCCGGTTGAGAGCATCAGTCCAACACTCTAAGATCTTAGCAGTTTGCTTATGTATTTATTCATCAGGCTGTTTCTAGCAGCAGCAGGAGCATGGAATCAAGTTGAGTCAAGCTGTCCTGCAGGAAGACTTGGCAACATGGAGTTATCAGCAAGTGGTGCAAGACAGTTGCACAGCAACAAAAATGAGAGGCCAAATAGTAGTCTGGACACTGGTTTTTCGGTGTACTGCGCCGTGAACATGGTGCTTCTGCCTCTGTTGGTTCTGCTGCTGCTGCTGCTTCCCTCAGGAACAAGCTGGCTGAGCTGGACGAGCTAACAGGGCAGAAGCAGGAGCTGCACCACAGGCTGAAGCAGGCAGAAGAAGTAAGTGGCACGCGCTTGGTTGAGAAGTAGCTCCATGCTTCCTTGCGTTTGCTGTGTTGACTGCTTACGATAGCTGGGTTTACAGCGTACTGGGCAATCCGCTGTTGCATGTTATGTCTGCTTTTGGGCTCAATCGCGATTGACACCCTTGGATGCCTGAGATACTAGGGTACATTCTGTGTCGTTGTGAGGAACCTCCATAGCAGCACAAATTATGGTTATGAAATGGCCTTGTTGGTAGGAAATACCTCCTTGATGCAAAAGCTTCAACATTCATGCGCCAAGCCGCTGCACACATCATGATAGCTGGTTAAGTTCCTGTCTCAAACTGCCTCCGAATGCTTCTTCCCTCTCCCTTCCTGCTGTTCAGGATGTTGGTCGCGCCACCCCCTATGATATCCTGTCAGCATTGAAGGGCCTAGCAGGCATTTGCACTAGGAACAACATCAGGGGCATGTATGGTGCACTAGTTGACCTCATCAAGGTGCCAGACCCGTTGATTGTGGCAACGGAGGTGGTGGCAATGAATAGGGTGTTTGAGGTAAGGACAGGGTCTTAAAGTGGTCTAGGGCCCCAGGGTTTAAAGTGGAGAAGGGAATCAGGGTATTAGCAGAAGAACAGCAAGTAAACTTGTGCAGTTTGTATGTGACCATGAATAGGGTGTTTGATGTAAGGCTGGGGTCTGGTGGGACCGGTGGTTTATGGTCCAGGGTCTAGGGTGAGCAGGGAGTTGGGGAAAGGCTTGCTACAGCAAAAGGTGTATGAGGTAAGGCCAGGGTCTAGGGTGAGCAGTGGCCTAGGGAACAGGGTTCAGGGTTGACAAAATGGGCTCGGCGATAGCTAGTTACAGCAAAGGAACATCAAGCCAGCTTTGTCATTTGTATGCTCCTTTTATTTCAATGAAAACAGACCGGGGACAGGTCCTCACTTATGACTTGCAGGGCTCGGTCTTACCAGGTACACACGTGCTCGCATTTTGCACATGCACATATACTGTTGCAATAGGGGATGATGGCAATCCCGCAAGCAGCTCAACTGGTTGCCTGCTTGAAGTGTCCCTCTTGGCATGCATATGTCAAAAGGAAGTCGTACGGACGTTTGTGACAGACACGCCCTTATCTTCCTGGTGTCCTTCTGAACTCCTTTAAAATTGACACAGTGGGCACCCAATCATTGAGCATCGTTCTGGGGCAAAGCTCTTCCATGTTTGACAAGGGCAGTTCAGGGCAATTCAAGCAGGGGGCGGCTTGTCGCATGTAGCAACATGGCAAGGACTCGAGAAAGCTCCTGAACTACTGAACTACTGAAACCTAAAAATTGTTGTTGTTGTCCTGCTGTTGTTTTCTTGGTTTAGGTGTTCAAGCCTGCATTTTTTGGAGAACCTAAAATGGATCCTGCTTTTGTTGTCTTGGTTTAGGTGGTGGTGAAGGACCAGAGCACAGGTTTGGACCTAGTGAGGGCCCTCAACCGTGAGAGGGCAGGGCGAGTGACATTCATGCCACTGGACACACTGCACGTACCAAGGGTGGAGTACCCCAAGGAGTTTGGGCAGGATGCAGTGCCACTGTACAAGCACATCAAGTTTGACCCCCAGTTTGAATCAGCTGTGCGACAGGTGGGTGGTGGGGGGGTTGCGATGGAGGGGGCTTTGCTATGGGATGAGATTCCAATTTACAGCTGGCATCTAGAAAATGGAGATGGGGGAGATGCGTGGGAGGGCACAAGCGAGTGGAGCAGACAGGGGGAGGAAAAGGCAGTGTGGGCTGCAGGTTTGGAATGTGTTGGCAATGGTGCTCACATAGAGCACGAGGGCGGGAGAGGGGCAGGAAGTGTACAGAAGAATAGCCCAGAAGCTTCAGATAAGAGATTAACATCCCACAAGGACATTAACATTCAAGAGTTGGGAATGGACTGAAGTTAAAACTATGGCTAGCAACAGATGCTGGCGGTTGCTGCTCCATCCTTGCTAGCGATTAATGCTGAACAGCATGTGCATCTCCCTTTGCTAACGACAAATGCACAAAGATCATGCACACCCTCCTTGCCAACAATAAATGCTGAGCATCATGCTGAAGCCCTCTCAATCAATCAATTAAAACACATAACCAGCTATGCGGAAACGTCACTCAAGACCAAGCAGCACACGACCCAGATGAACTGGAGTCATACAACCCCTCTGCTAACAACAAAGGCTACCCAGCATGTTCACTCCCATTTGCTAGGAATAAGTTGCATGAACAGCATGCTGCTCCCCTCTTGCCTTGCAGGTATGGGGCAGGACTATGGTGTGTAAGGACCGTGCTACAGCAGAGAAGGTGGCAGCTGGGGGCAGGCTGGATGCTATCACCATGGATGGGGATTTGATCCGCAGCAAGGGCACCATCAGTGGAGGTTATCAAGATGCACAGAGAAGCAAGATCAGGTCATACCACAAGGTGGGTGGCAGGGTGTTGGTAGAGGGCTTGCAGGGCATGAACGTCCGTAACAGAAAGGAGGAGGTCGCACCAACTGGGGTGCAATCCCCTTTGTGTCTGGGTTATAGTCAACCTTGTGGGTAAGGGTGTGTGGAGTGTGTGCCTTTTTTCATAGGCGGGGCACCATCAGTTGGGGCTATCAAGATGCACAGAGGAGCAAGATTAGGTCATACCACAAGGTGTGGAGAGTGTGTGGCTTGAGTGAAGGAGGGAACAGCATGTCTGGCATACGAGAGAAGCTAGAGACGGTGTTTTTGTGTTTTATAGGGGCTTAGACATATTTTTAGGGATTTTTTGATAACTGAACCGCAATGCAGGCATCATCACACAGGGGCGGGAGGTCAAAGTTGGACAGAGGAGCAAGATTAGGTCATACCAGAAGGTGGTTGCAGCAAGGAGTTTGTAGAGGGCCTTGCAGAGGCATGCACGAACATGAATGCTAGGAGGAGGTTGCACCAACTGGGGTGCGGTCCTCTTTGCGCCTGAGTTACAGCAGACCTTGCAGTGATGGTACGGGTTTTATCCAGCGAAGGCACCATCAGCGGAGGTTTGGCTGTCTGGGATGGCTCTCCCCTTCCTTGCTGTGCACAGCACCACCAACAGGTCGCCAAGCATGTGGCGAAAGAAGCAACTTTAGAAAGAGTCTTGCTTGATTCCATTTGGCAGTGCCATGCCCTGGAGCAAAAGCTGCAGGAGTGAGAGGAAAAGGAGATCGACCAAAGTCCCAAGTTATTTTCTTCTAAGGAGTGGCTGTACTCTTAGAGTTAACTTCCTATGATATGTGCAGCGTCACGCCCTGGATCATGAGATGCGGAGCGAGGGGGGGTGGAGCGGGGCATGAACTCCTCATAAAAGAGCCTATAGAATCTTCGTAAGGATTTGCTTGCTTGTGGGAAGCAGTGGTTTTAAGTTAAAGGCTACATTGACTTGTTTCTGCTGTGTGCAGCGTCATGCCCTGGAGCAAGAGATGCGCAAGCTAGAGGAGGTGGAGCGGGGCTTGAAGGAGCAGGAGGCTGAGGCAGACCAAAGGGTGACTCAGCTCAAGGGCGAGCTCATGTCACTAGAGCAGACTAGAGCACATCAGATGAAGCAGCTCAAGTTAGCTCAGGACCAAGTCAGGGCGGCTAGGCAGGAGGAGGGGAGGAAGGATGAGCTGGCAAGGTGATTGGGGGGGGGAGGGGGCGAGGGCCAAGGGGATAGGGAGGGAGGGGCTAAGGAGATAGGGAGGGACGGAGGGAGGGAGGGCCCAAGCAGATAGTGACTGGGCGGGGAGCCAAGGGGATACTGAGGGGCTGGGGGCCAAGGGGATTGAAAGTGCTGGAGGGAGGAGGGTGAGCTTGGTAGGTGATTAGCTAGGGGAGGGAAGGGGGGGGGGGGCAAGGGGATAGGGAGGGAGGGAGGGGCCAAGGTGGTTGTTTGGTGTAGGGAAGGGGAGGCCAAGGGGATAGGGAGGGGGTTAGGGGGGGGGAGGCCAAGAGGATAGGGAGGGGGCTATGTTATTGCATGCATGACGCTCAAGCCTGGAACCTGGAACATGCTTTCCTGCCATGTCGTGAACCACTAGGTGTGAGGAGGGCCTGAAAGTGAGGAGCAGCAGGCATCAGATGGGTCACGACGGTTGAAGGGCATTGTTCTGAACCTAGGTCTTGGCCTGCCTCTTTAAGTTGGGGACGCCCTCAAAGCTTGAAGATTATTACGTGCACCAACCCCAACCCTAAAAAACGCGTTCTTGCCTCTTCGTGAACCACTAGGTGCGAGGAGGGGCTGAAGCGTGAAGAGCAGCAGGCTGCAAATACTGCCTGGAGGTTGAAGGGCATTGTTCGCAGCTAGATCTTTGCCTGCCTCTCTCCAAGTTGGGGATGCCCTTCAAAGCCGGAACCCTACTATATGCATGAACCTCTTTTCCAGATTTCTGAATCCATTATATTGGCCTTCTCTTGACCCATTAGGTGTGAGGAGGGGCTGAAGCCGTGAAGAGCAGCAGGCTGCAGATTTGTCACAGATGCTGAAGGGCATTGTTCTGAAGCTAGATTGCCGGATTTATGAAACCCAACCCTGAAACATGCTGTCCTGCCTTTTCCTGAACCCTTAGGTGTGAGGAGGGGCTGAAGCGTGAGGAGCAGCAGGCAGCAGATGTGTCACGGAAACTGAAGGGCATAGTGGAGGAGCTTGCTACTGACATGAGGAAGGGCTTAAACGCTCAGGAGCAGCAGCAGGTAGAGCGGCTCATTGCTGAGATACCAGAGATGGAGAGGGAGCTGAAGGCACTCAAGGCAGCACATACAAAGGTGGATGGGCGGGCGGGTGGTGGGCGGGCTGGTGGCGGGGTGGCGGGTGGGGGGCGGGGGGCGGGAGCAGGGCAGGTGGCTTGTGCTGCACGGTTTGGGGGCTGTGCAGTAATTTGTCTTATGTACGAAGGTGAGTGGCGGGGAGGGAGATGAGGGGGAAGGGACACTTGAGGAGGGAGGAAAGAGAACCCCACAGTTGCTAGTGCATGCGGTGAATGATGCGGGGGAGGATAATGGTAGGATTGGGTGATCGCAAGGGAGGGAGAGTGCAAAGAAAGAGGATATGTTTCAAGAGGTGGGCGAAGAGGTAGAAAGAGGAGGTGCGGGTGGTGGAGGTGGAAAGAGGATATGTTTCAAGAGGTGGGGGAAGCATGGGGCCAAGGGCTTGGGCTTATGGCTGGGGGGCCGGGTCTATGGGTTGGGAGCTGATCTGATATGGGGTCCAGGCTTGTGTCTGTAAGGCTTTGGGCCCAGAGGGCAATACATGTGGAGCAGCTTATTGCTGAGATACCAGAGATGGAGAAGGAGCTGAAGGCACTCGAGGCAGCACATACAAAGGTGAGCAGTGGGGAGGGAGGGCAGGGGGAAGGGACACTGCGGGACACTGAGGGAAGGGAAGATATAACTGCTGGTTGCTACTGTACCAGATATTGAGGGAGTAAAGGCGGGGAGACGACGGGGTTGGGGTGACCAAAGATTGGGTTGGGTGGTGCATGACGCCATAATGAGGTAAAAAGAACATAAGGATCTCAAGCAGCTTCTACAATGAAACACATCCCATCCCATATGTTCACCCACCTCGCTCTTTATCGGCACAGCTTAAAGCACTTGTGCTATGGCGTATCATGTCATCAGGGGTCTGTGCTGCATGGTCTTGAGTGACCTTTTGGCATAGCTGGTTTTGCGTTTTGATTGATTCACTAATTGATATCAAGAAATGTGACAATGATAGCAATGGTGCAGGGGAGGCGTAAGGAGCTCAAGGGTATAGATACTGGAATCAATCTGGGTGGTGGGCACCTGCATAGGGTGAAAATGGCGCTGAACATGCTGTCTTAATATTGCTCGAGGTAGCAGCTATAGTTGGACGCCAAAGTCATTCTGCTTTCGATCGTGAATTCTTACATCAAGTGCATGGAATTACGCGTTTCGGCCTGTTGGCCATCATCAGATCCACTTGAGCACATGCTCAACTTGCTGCTGCAGGCTAAAACTGCCAAAGACAAGTATGATGTCCAGCTCAAGTCCAACCTGCTGAAGCGGAAGGAGGAGCTGCAGGCACAGATAGAGGCTGGGGGGCAGGGGGCAGGGGAGGGAGAAGAGGTGGCAGCAGCAGAAGAGGAGCTGGGCAGGGTGGAGGAGGAGGTGAAGATGCTGGAGGGGAGGAGGGAGGAGCTCAATAAGAGGTTGGAGGCAATGAACAAAGAGGTAAGACTGGGAGGGAGGTGCATTGTGGCGTAAGGGTAAGGGGAAGTGCATCGGGGCTGGGGGGGGGGGGGGCGTGCATCACCTGAGCATGCACGTCAGCCTTGGCCATGAAGTCCCCTACCTCGAGCTGCTGCACCACCTGATCTATCCAAGCTGGTTGAATATACAAAAACTGCTGGCTGTTATTAAGTGCGCCTCGAGACGGGACCAGCCACGTACGGCAGACGCGGCGGCTGATGAGTCGTAAACTCTGTAGTGTGTACTCGAGAGCGGCGGTCGGCCTACGCCCCGGCGGATAAACTGCTGCATGTCCTGGGTCGCTGATTGACCAACCACCAACATTGGGACTGGGGTGGGGGGGGGCATTTGGGCTTAGACAGGGGTGGGGAGTGGATTCAGGCTGGGAGGTGGGGGAGGTGCATTCAGGCTGGGGTGAAGGGGGTGTGCATTGGAGGGGCGAGGGGAGGCATTTGGGCTGGGAGGCATTGGAGGGTGATTGGAGGGTGGAGGGGAGGGGGAGTCAATTTTGGATGGGGGGTGGATTCCAGCTGGGGACGAGGGGGAGGTGCATTTGGGCTCAGAAGGGGGGAGTGCATTCCGACTCCAGAGGCAGGGAAGGTGCATTCCGACTCCAGAGGCAGGGAAGGTGCATTCCGGCTGAGAGGCTGGGGAGGTGCATTGGGGGCTGGGGGGCGGGGGTGCATGGGGGTTTCCGTGGAGGCATGGGGGCCTGGGAGCAAGGGGCTCATGCATCCGGGTTGGGACGTGGGGGAGGTGTCATTGGGCCTGAGAGGCGGCGGGGAAGGGAGGCATCGATGGCATCGAGGGCTGGGGGAAGGGGCCGAATTCCTTCGGGCTGGGACGGGGGGGGGGGAGCGCATTTGGGCTGGGACGGGAGGGAGGTGCATCTGGGCTCAGAGGCGGGGGACTTGGATTGGAGATTTGGCAAAGGAGGGAGTGGGATGAACTTGTGTACGTAGGGACTGTGAAGTGACCGTGCATGATGTCATTGCGCTCAATCTCAGATCTTTATAAACTCAAAGTTAAACATGGACCGCAGTGTCACCTGTTCTTGCACCATTATGCATTTTCTGGAAGTAGAGTCATATGGTGTCCTTTTCTGTTTGCATGAAACTGCGTGATCTGTAACACAGGTAATGCGTATATTTGTGATTGCTTTCGCCCCTTGCAGGCCCAGTCGCTCAAGTCTGAGAGAGACCGCCTACAGGAGGTGCTGGATGAGGGAGCTGATATAGTTGTAATTGCCCTGCTGTCTGCCTAGGGTTGATGTAATATTTACGCATGCACGGAGGCTTCAACGCATGGGACTTTACACGCAACCAGCCACACTACCGGTTTCGGCCTTTTCGGCCTTTGTCAGGTGCAAAGACTGATATGCAAATCCATGCTGCAACTTGCAATGTATGCATAACACTCACACAAAACAAGCCACCAAACTGCGAGCTGAGCTGTAGCTGTGCAGGTGTTAACCGCTACAACCACAGATTATGCACACCAGGGTTTAGGGTTTAAGCCCTGAATTTAAAATTCAAAAAACCCCAAAACAGACTAGATGTCACTTATGCACATTTTGCCTGTTTTCACCCATGCAAACATTCAGTTCCTTTTTTGAAAAGAGATGGCTGGGCCGTGAGATGGCAGCTGACACATATATTCTTGATGGTTTTTTGCCCCTTCCAGGCCCAGTTGCTCAATTCTGAGAGAGACCGCCTACAAGAGGTGCTGGATAAGGGAGCTGGAGCAGCAACCGAGGAGGGCAGGAGGTTGGAGGCCCTGTCCACTCGTAAGCAGCAGCTGGTACATAAGAGCGATGATTTGGCGAGGAAGATCAGGGAGCTGGGGAGCTTGCCGGCTGAGGCATTTGAGAAGTACAAGGACAAGGGGGTGCAGGTGAGGGGGAGGGGGTGGGGGCGGGGTTGCCCGTGGGGGGGGGGGTGGAGGCAAGTGGGTGCAGCTGAGGGGGAGAGGGTGGGGGTGTGGGTGAAGGGGGAGGGGTGGAGGCAAGGGGTGTTGTTTAGAGAGCGAGAGATACAAGGACAAGGGGGTGCAGGTGAGGGAGAGAGGGTGGGATGGGGTGCGGGGGGAGGGTGGGACAAGGGGGTGCAGGTGTAGGGGAGAGGGTGGGGTGGGGTCTATAAAGGAGACAAGGGGGTGCGGGGTTTTCGGGGAAAGGCTTGCAGCTCTGGAAAGGAGGAGGATGCTGAGGGACAGTGGAAGGGAAAAGGGGGCATCAAGGAGGGAGTTGGGAAAGGAAGGGCCATGAGCTGCTCTCCCACCTGAAGGAAGGTGGTTGATTCAAGGGATCAGGGCTGAAGCATGCAGGAGTTAGCTTTTGGAAGCGAAGAGCTTTTTGCAAGATCTTGCTGCTGCTGCTCCTGGTGCAGTAGCATACTACTAGGATGTCCTTCTTCTGGAATTCCCGTTCACTTGATTCTCTTGCCTTGAGTAATGCATAATGCCCCAAGGATCCTCCCGACCGTAGCAAAGAGCCCCGCAGCTCACCTCCTGTGCCTTTCGACGCAAACCGCCTAGACAGCAGCCTCGCGTTCACGCCAGCTCAATGTCCAGCCCGTAGCCAAATCTTACAAGCTAACTTTTTACACCTTCACCAACTTTTTACACATTTTTACACCTCTTGCTTCTCTTGTAATCTTTCTTTTTTGTCTTCCTCTTTCTACAGGAGCTGCACAGATCCTTGAAGCGCACCCAGGATCAGTTGTCACAGTATGGTCATGTCAACAAGAAGGCGCTGGACCAGTATACCAACTTCCAGGATCAGAAGGAAGATCTGGCTAAGCGAAGGCAGGAGGTGGCAACATCAGGTGCGTTTTTGGCGGGGAGATTGAAGGGGTGGGGGCCAAGGATAGGGGCGTAGTTTTGGGCGCAATGAGGTGCAGTTGATTTTACATCATCTTCCAGGTTGAGATTGAAGGCTATGCTAAGGAAAGACAAGAGGTGGCAACCTCAGGTTCGTGTCTAGGTGGGGGGGGGGGGAGTGGATAAGGGCGGAATTAATGGAAAGATTGAGGTGCATTTGATCATTCAGCAACTTCCAGGATCAGAAGGAAGACCTGGCTAAGCGGAGGCAGGAGGTGGCAACATCAGGTAAACTCAGCGTTGGAAGTGAAGGGGCAGGGACAGGGGGCAGGGACATCAGGGTCCCTGTTCAGAAGGCAGAGGGGGGGGGCACGGGCAGCGAAAGGGGAAGGTGAAAAGGTTAGGGGCAAGGGAGGGGGGGTGGGGTTGAAGCTGGTGGGAGGGGAGGGCGGGGGTAAGTTGTGGCGTGGGGTTTGGCAACGAGGGAGGGGGGAAATAATGTTTTAAGGAAAGGAGTTGCACATCCATACAGAGGCGCCCAGGATCAGCAGGAATATTTGGGGAAGCGGAGGAAGAAGGTGGTGACAGCATGTATGTGTATGATGGGCGGCCGAGTGAGGACAAGGGTAGAGAGAGGTGATGCAGCGGAGTTGGGGAGGAGATGGGTTGGCTCATCATTTACTAGACAGCGAAGGAAACGGGCTGGGAAAAAGAGGGTAGAGGTGAAAGGACTTCAAGCGTAGGGCAAAGAAGCTAGTTAGAGCCCAGGAGGCCACAGGAGGGCCATGGAGATGCTTGTATGAGGGAGATAAGGGGTCCAGGGGTGATGTGCATTTTTGCCTTTCCATATAGCAGAAGTTCGACATCCCCACTGTTTGCAGGACTGGTATGTCACTTTCTGTTCCAAGTGGGAGATAGTGGAAGGGAGCTGTGCAAGGAGAGGCCTGAGTTGCGCGCCCGTGTAAGAGTAAGGGAGGGGCCCATAGGTGTAAGAATCACACTGGGTCGCCCTACCATATCCAACGGGAGAACGGATGGTTGCTGCCTGCCCTGAATAAACGCAGTTGCTGACCCTTGCTCTTGTGTTGCTGCAGAGATGAAGATCCGTGAGCTGATTGAGAGCCTGGACTTGCGTAAGGATGAGGCCATAGAGCGCACTTTCAAGGGAGTGGCCAAGAACTTCAGGGAGGTGTTTGCTGCTCTGGTGCCCGGGGGAAGTGGACAGCTGGTCATGCAGAAGAGGCACACAGTAAGTGTTCATGGGGTGGGGGGTGGGGGGTGGGGGGAAGGCATGGCGGGTGGGGGGGGGAGTAGCAGGTTACAGTCTTTGGGGCTTGCTGGGCTTCTGTGAGTACATGCGATACAGCTGCACAGCGATTGGATGACGTCGTTGATAGGGAAGATAGTGCATTTTACCTGAGTGGTCAGGAGCTTCAGTGAGGCGGCTGCTGCATTAGGGACGGACAGCTGATCATGCAGAAGAGACACACAGTAAGTATTGGGCATGGCGGATGTGGTAGGGGGCTTGCAGGTGTTACGGTCTCTGGGGCTTGCTGGGTTTCTGTATGCTGACATTAACAGGGAAGATAGTGCATTTTACCTGAGTCATCTGGAGCTTCAGTGAGGCAGCTGCTGCATTAGGGACGGACAGGTGGTCATGCAGATGAGGGATACAGTGAGTGTTGGGGGGAGGAGGTTTGGGAAAAGGCAGGGGAGATGGGCGTGAGCAGGTTGAGGACTGCAAATGGGGGTGGGCTTGGGGCTTGCGGGGCTTGTTTCAGTACATGCAATGCAATTGCACAGGGGTTATGGCGATCATAGGAATGAAAGAATGCACCTTCAAGGGAGCGGTTAAGATTTTTGAAGAGGTGTTTGCTGCAACGGCAATAGTGCCTGCCGGGGCGGGGGGGGGGCCGCTGGTCGTGCAGAAGAGACACGCAGTGATTGTTTGGTTGGGGAGGGGAGGGGGCTAGCAGGTTCCGGTCCTGGGGGCTTGCTGGGCTTGTGTGAATACAGGGGTGCAATTAGAGATTAAAATGTCACCTGGAGAGCCAGGTGCCTTGTACAAACCTCTGCTCATGTCTTGCACCACACAAAAAGCAGCAGCAAGGGTGAGGAAGCACCAATAAAAACAGGGTTGCTGCTTTTGCTTCTGCATTCCTATTGCAGCTGTTGCTGCCAAGGGCCACTTCCGCTTCTGGCATTCCTGTGGCTTGCGAAACCCTGGAGTCCCTTTTCACTGTGTGGAGTTCCCTGTCCCCTGTTGCTTGTGTTTTTGGTCGGTTCAACCGAGCAGCCCTCTTGTCGTTGTCACATGTTATATGAATTCTTTTGCGTCCCTGGAGAACCTGTTACCGAGTCCTTTGTGTCTGCCCTTCTTACCACAGGAACGAGCAGCGGAAGGTGAGGATGAAGAGGAAGGAGCTGCTGGGGGTGCAGCTGCTGATGGCGAGGAGGCCAAGGGTGTATTGGAGAAGTACAGTGGAGTCAAGGTAAGCCATCATCCGTACTACTAGTGGTATGTGTTGAGTAATGCAGAATGCCCCAAGGACCCTCCCAACCGTAGCAAAGAGTCCCGTAGCTCAACTCCTGTGCCTTTCGACGCTTCGACGCACTAAACTACTATCATATATATCATTATAGCTGTACAGAAGTTTGTTCGGTTTGTGCACCTTTTGGGCTAGTTGAGGCTTAGAGCCCGGCCTTATGTCCTGTACCATAGTTTGGAATAGGCTGGGGTGGGTGGGCAATTTGTTGTCCTCTTGTCATTCGTCAACAATGATCACAGAAAGGATAGGCTCAGGGATTGTGCTTGCTACTGGATTTGAGGAGCTGGCTCTGAAACCATTCCCCTTCAGCAGCTACCTTATGATGCCGTCCAAAGTCTCTTGTAGACTGGGCCCATAGGCTATTTAAGATTTAACTCTTCCTCTCAAGGCCACAAGCCCTTTCACAGGCCCTTTCACACCCTCTCAAAAGGGGGACATAACGGCCAGGCATACCGCATACGAGTGAAAGTGCTTTCAGAGTTAGCAGTGTAAAGCGTTTCTCAGGTCTACTTGTCTCAGCCTCACTAAAATTCGCAGCCCTCGCTCGCACTTACTCACTTCACAACCCTAACAAACTGGTTGGAGTCATGCTTGGGTGCTGCACGGCCCGGAGGTCTGTGCAATGGTCTCTCTTAACAAAAGGTCAACTTGAGGGGTGGTCATTCTCTACACTTAGGGGTTATCATTGCCCGAATTGTTATCGCATTGCTGCTGCTACTTGTGTGTAGGTCCGGGTAGCCTTCACAGCTGGCTCTGAAACCATGTCCCTCAAGCAGCTCTCAGGCTGGCAGAATACCCTAGTAGCTCTGGCCCTTATCTGCCTAGGTCCAAACCCCTATATCCCAAAACCTAAACCATTACTGTTCCAATGTGTGCAGGTAGGAGTGGCCTTCACAGCTGGCTCTGAAACCATGTCCTTCAAGCAGCTCTCACTCGGGCGGGCAGGGTATCCTGGTAGCCAAGGCTCTTACCTCCTTAAACACTAAACCCAAAAACCCTAAACCATTGCTGCTGCTTCGTGTGTGGGTACGGGTAGCCTTCACAGCTGGCTCTGAAACCATGTCTTCCAAGCAGCTCTTAGGCGGGCAGAAGATGCTGTTAGCTCTGGCCCTTATCTATTCAAATCCCAAGCATCAACCCAACGCTGTTTCTTTGTGTGCAGGTCCGGGTGGCCTTTACAACTGGTTCTGAAACCATGTCCCTAAAGCAGCTCTCAGGCGGGCAGAAGACATTGGTAGCTCTGGCCCTTATCTTTGCCATTCAGCGCTGTGACCCCGCCCCCTTCTACCTCTTTGACGAGATAGATGCTGCTTTAGACCCACAGTACCGTACCACGGTGGCTAAGCTGCTGCGGCAACAGGCTAATGATGAGCGCAATCCAGCTATGTTCATCATCACCACATTCCACCCGCAGGTATGGGACTTGGGGCAGGGGTACATGAGGGGAGGGTTTAGTTGTGGGGCAAGCGGTAAGGGGCAGACCATTGGCAGGGGAGGAGCAGGTTAGGAAGTTGGCCACGCATGGTCGTTACTGGGGGAAGGCCGGGGATATTATGGGTGTTTGTGAGATAGATGCTGCGCTAAACCCGCAGTATCAGTGCCACGGTGGCAAAGCTGCTGCGGCAACAGGCTAAGCGTATCCAGCTATGTTCGTCATGACCACCTTCCACCCACAGGTATGGGACTTGGGGCAGGGGTCTATGAGGGGAAGGTCTAGTTGCGGGATAAGGGGTAAGGGGCAGACCACTGGCAGGGGGGGGGTGCAGGTTAATGAGTTGGTCAGGTTTGATGTTTTAGAGGTAGCAGGGGGGGTGTATTGCAGTTGTTGGTCAAATAGATGCTGCTCTGAACCTCAGTACCGTACTACAGTGGCAAAGCTGCTGCGGCAACAGGCTAATGATGAGCGTAGTCCAGCTATGTCCATTATCACAACATTCCACCCGCAGGTAAGGGAAAGGGGGGAGGCATCTATAGGGATAAGGTTTAGTTGCAGAACAGAGGTCGGGGACAGACCATTGGCAGGGGAGGAGCAGGTTAGGGAATTGCCCAGGCTGGATGTCTGAGAGGTGGTGGTCATTAATGAGAAAGATGCTGCTCCGGAGCACAGTACCAGGGCCACAAAGCTGCTGGGGCAATAGGCCAACATGGAATGCAAAAGAGCTGTGTCCGTTATTGCTATATGACGCAGGCATGTGATTTGGGGCAGGCATGTGATTTGGGCATCTATACAAAAAGAGTTTATTTGTGGTACAAGGGGTGGCTGACAATTTGGCAGGGGAGCTGCTGCTTAGGAAGTTGGCCAGGCTAAATTTACAACGCCGGGGTTTAGGGCGGCATGTTGCAGTTGCTAATGATATTGATGTTGCTCTAAAGCTCAATATCATACCACTGAGTTGCAGGCAGCATTGAGGGCTTCCGTTCGGCAACCACAAAATATGTGTGGCATGGAGGTCATTTGTGTGCCAACATCTGCTACTGATTTTACCGGACCTTTTCTTTGTGTGTTGCTGCAGATCATTCAAGAGGCTGACAAGGTGTATGGGGTGTCCCACTCCAATCGCATCAGCCAGATTGATGTCATCACCAAGCAAGATGCCCTCACCTTCTTGACATCAGAGGAGGAGCAGCAGCAGGAGGAGCAACAGCAGCCAAAACAGCAGCAGCAGCAACGAAAGCAGCAGCAGAAGCAGAAGAACAAGGAGCATGCAAATGGAGCAGCAGCAGCAGCAGATGAGGTGGTTGTTAATGGTGATGCTGCAGCAGCTGATGGTAATGTTGATGTGGATCAACCAAGGGCAGGGAAGAGGAGCAGGAGATGAAGCAGTCAGTGGGTTCGCCCAGCTTGCATGGAAAGGCAGGCCAGGAACAGCAGCCGAAGCAGCAGCAGCAGCAGCACCGGAGGCCGCAGCAGAAGCAGAAGAACAAGGAGCAGGCAAATGGAGCAGCGGCAGCAGCTGAAGATGTGGTTGTTAATGGTGATGCTGCAGCAGCTGATGATGTTGATGTGGATCAACCAAGGGCAGGGAAGAGGAGCAGGAGATGGCACAGTCCATGGGTTCGCCAAACTTGCATGGGAAGATAGGCCAGCAACAGCAGCCAAAGTAGCAGCAGCACCGGAAGCAGCAGGAGAAGCAGAAAAAGAAGGAGCAGGCTAATGGAGCAGCAGCAGCCGAGGAGGGAGCGGTGGTAGTTAATGGTGATGCTTCTGTTGCTGATGGTCTCAATGTGGATCAGCCAAGGGCAGGCAAAAGGAGCAGGAGGAGAAGCAGGGCTAAGCTAGTTTGAGCAGCAAGGGGACTCCGCTGGTTCCAGTGCTGCTGCTTAGGGGTCTGTTGCTGCTTTGTCACTTTGGTCAAAGCAGCAGCAGGAGCAGAGGAAGCAGCAGCAGGCCAATGGAGCAGCAGCAGCAGAGGAGGTGGTAGTTAATGGCGATGCTGCTGCTGCTGATGGTGTTGATGTGGATTAGCCAAGGGCAGGGAAGAGGAGCAGAAGGTGAAGCAGGGGCTGAAACGGCCAAGTTTTCTCATGAAAGGCAGAGCAGCAAAAACACTCTGCGTGGTGCTGCGGTTTTGGCTGCTGTTGCTGCTCTGTCTTTCTGCTGCATTCAACAGTTCCGCTCAACTTGCACAAAAAGGCAGGCCAGCAACAGCAGCCAGATCAACCGCAGCAAGAGCAGGCCCATGCAGCAGCCAATGCAGCAGCAGGAGCAGAAGAACATGGAGCAGCAGGAACAGCAGCAGCAGAGGAAGAGGTAGTCAATGGTGATGCTGCAGCTGCCGATGGTCATGTTCATCATGTGATTCAACCAAGGGCAGGGAAGAGGAGCAGGAGGTGAAGCAGGATATAAAACGGCTAAGCTATCTGACAAAGGCAGAGCAGCAAGAGCAGTCGGCTTGTTGATGCTGCTCTGGTTCTGTGTGGAAGCAGCCGCACCAGCAGCAGCACAAGTAGCCAAGGCAGCTGATAGTTCGGATGTGAGGCTGCACCAGCTGATAATCATGATGATGTGGGTCTACCAAGAGCAGGCAAGAGGAGCAGTAGGTGATAGATGTACCTGCCTGTAGGGCGACGCATCATGCAAGGCAGAGCAGCAACAGCAGGCACAACAGCAGGAGGTGATTTGGCAGCTAGTATCACCTCCTGCAGGTGGTGATCACAAAAGTGATGGATCGATCAGGGGCAGTGAAGAGAAGCAGGCGCCACCCGGACTGATCCGCTGGTTTGAGGGGAGTAATTGGCTTCATTAGCAGTTGGCACATGCTGTATCTGCTGTTTGGTGCTCCCATACCAGCAGCAGCAGATATGGTGCAAAGAGCAGCACAACCAGCAGAGGCTGAAGAAGCAGGCGTAGACCTGCAGCCAGTAGCAGTGTACAACATGGTGTAAGACAGGGACAGAGGGAGGAATGGGAGGAGCTGAGCTCTTAAGCACACCTGAGGACATGAGCTTTGCACGAATTGCAAGGGACTAGCGATGGATTTCTTAGCACGGATTGGCTTTGAAGTTGCAGGATTGGGGTGATGGAGGGGATACGGAAGTCAGGGCGGGGCCGTGCAGTGCGAGGCAGGTTGTTTTCACCTGCCTGGTTTGGTCCTGGGTAATGAAAAGGTTTGGCACCCCTTGGTCGTCTAGGTTTGGCACCCCTTGGTCGTCTAAGCCCGGGTGAGCTGTAATACAAGGGACTGAAGGTATGCAAAGGCGTTGCTTGGGGCTTGCTTATGGTGCGAGGAATGCCATCTTGGACATTTTTGAGGATGCATTGGCTGTATCGGATATGTATGTTTGCATGTTGGACCAGCGGCAATGTCATTGGGCCACATCTCTTGCTTTGTACTACGGTAATCTGGCTGAGGGCAAAACCTGCACAATATATATAGCTACATTGTCACTGATGCGGTCCATGTGGACCTCAGTGCCACCTTTGACTATTGGTGTCAGTTCGTACATGACTTTCACCTTGGGTATGTCACTTAACAATTACAGTGTGTTTTTGGCACCTGCATATAAAAGCGTTTGTGACCATGACTCTGAATGGTAGAAAGCAACACCGAGGGATAGGTTGGGGATATTGGCAGGGGGGACTTATAAGCAATTGGTAACGGCAGCTGCAGGTTGTTGGATCCTCTGCTTTTGCTCAGCAATTGCAACCTGGCTTAATACTATGAAGTGGGTGGCTGCGGTGGGTGAAGGAGTGTCCCCTCGATCCACAGGCATGGAGAACCCTCCATCCACCCAGATGACATTGGCGGGCGGGTAGTATACGCACCCGCTTCTGTGTTCTGGGTCTCAAATGGTAGCCGGGCCTGTCTATATATTGGTTTTGGGCCTACTTGCTTAACAAACAAACAAACAAAAATTTAAGGTGCGGCAACCGCAAAGGGCTGCTAAGTCGAAACGACCAAACGCACCATCGGATGGGTCCAAAAACAATGGAATCCATACCACCAAGCAAGAGGAACGCATGCAAGGCCTTTGTTTGTTTGGTCATTGGCATAGCTGGTCTTGCGTTTTGATTTATTGATTGATTGATTTCTTAACGTATGCAATTGCAAGAAGGTTTTGCCTCCTTCTCTGCGTAGTTTTCTCTCTCTCTCTCTCTGAAGTCGGTGGCTGTACTAGAAATGAGAGATGATGGCCGTTGCATCGTGAAAGGTGTATGTACCTACTTGAATGCCTGCTGTCATGGACGGTCCTACTGTTGGTTGTATGGAACCATACTACTGTATCTGTTTGCAGCTCAGCCCCCGACTATCAAGCACATACTGACTTGCGGTTGTGCGGTGTGACATAAGTACATGTTTGAGATGTCACCAGGGTATGGAAAACTGCACAGTACGTGGTGGGCCTATCTACACACTAGGTAAGTACCTACTCCCTTAAATATGTTTTAAGAGAGACCACTGCACAGCTAGCCCTCTGGGCCGTGCAGCACCCAAGCATGACTCCCTTAGCAGGGCTTTCCCCCTTCTCTCTCTCTCTCTGTGTGTGTGTAGTGCATGACAGGATTCTGTAGGCCTGTTGGTGGCAGGAGTGGGAGTACCGGCACCTGCAATAACAGCCTTGCAAAATTACTGTTTTGGATGGCTTGCTGTGCGTCCATATGGCACCTAGTTGCAGCTGATGATGCATACACTAGATGGGTTAAAAGGAAAGGGGTTTTTCTTCAACATAAATGTGACAGCCTGCCCAGGTTCTGGGGAGCCCCGGGCCAGAGCCCGGCTCGGTTTGGCTGGTAGTTTCCCTGTGGCAAATTAAGGGCCTGACCAGTTGTTCTGGGCCGCGGTCTCTGGTGCCACTAGTAGTGCTGGAGGTTGGGTACAAGTAATCAAAGCAGGGGGGGTGCTGTTAGGGGCTGCTGATTTTGCAGTAATTATACAGGGTTTTGTAATGATGAGTGCCGGGTGCAGGACGGCACGCTGTGCTTCTCAGAGCCACAAACATGTGCTGGGTTTCTTCGGGATGACAGCCCATGTCTGTGGTTGTATTACAGAGAATCGATGTTTGTTTTCATTGTGCCCGGCTGAGGAAGAGGAATAAAATGGATCCCCTGGTAAAGGCACACTTCTGCACCGTGGGGCTCGATCTGCAGTGGTTTCGGGTCACTGCCCGCGAACAACTGGTACTGGCGGGCAGTTGTATATGTGGCGTAGAAGTAGGGTATAACGGGTGTGAGATCGTGCGTCAGCACGAGGTCACCACCAGTCACTTGCACGATCGGTGGTGAGTGCCAAGGTGCCCGACCGCAAGCATTCTCGCCAATTACAACAACGGGGCCATTGTGTTTGGCCCAGGACCTCGCGACGCAACTCCTTGGCATCTACATAGTTTCTCTCAACAACCATAGCTGCATTCCATAGCCTCGCTATCTACCGGGGTCTGCGTTTCTCCATGCGAGAGAAGCTGGCGCTGTCTAGAGCGCAGCAAGCTCAGGGTCAGTATCCCCACTACAGCAGATGCCTCGCAAGAACCCAAAACTGTTATGGGGCCAGGCGAAGGTACATTATGCCGAGCTGTACAACCCAGCAACGGGAACATCGTCCATTCAAGCCATAGGCCAGCAGCTTTCTGCAGAGGGCACACACGGAGCATTGCACGTGCAGGAACAACGTAAGGCGCTATAACATGCATGCAGCGATTGCAAACAAGCCGTTACCCTCGCCTGCTTGGTACAGCTCTGTGCAGGGACCTGCAGAGGCCACAGTCCCCAGCTGATAACTGATTGCCTCGCTCCCTCGCAGAACATGCCAACCATGGCGGCAGCTCCCCACCACCACACTCTCCCATGGATGCCACTCAGGACTTAGGCGAGCAGGTAGCAGCAGGATCCAGGCCCGTGACCGCAGCAGCAGCAGCAGCAGCAGTATCCTCTACCACTGGTGCTGACGAGCCAGCCAGTGCCGAGGAATGCCTCGACATAGCTGTAGCTGATACAGAGGATGCTCTAGAGCTATTGGCAGCAGCAGCAGGAGGTGAAGAAACAGCACCAGGGTCAACTCTTACAAGGGCAGCATCTGTATCACCGGCAGCGGTAGCAGGGATAGCAGCAGCACACGTCACATCTGGACAGCCAGCAACAGCACGAGCAGCTGCAACAAGGACAGTTAGGGAGGGAGCCTTACCCAGGGCGCCAGCAGCTGCAGGGGCAGCAGGGACATCAGCTGCAGCAGCGGGAGCAAGAAGCGCAGGGGCTTTACATAGTGCAGCCTGTAAGCAACTAAGGTCACAGGTACAAGCAGAATGTACTCGTCTGACCTTCAAGAACGACCGGGCAGATGGCTACTCAGCAAAAGGCTTGGTCGGTCTGGCAGATCGGTTCCCGAACTGCTCTGTGGTTGCCTTCCACACGGAAGATCCTCGGGATGTAGACAGCCTCCGCCCCGTACTGCCCATATTAGCAAGGTGCGAATCAACAACGAGAACATATGATTTATGAAGTGCACACGTAGCAAGCGAGCAGTCAATAGCTTGTCTATAGCCACATCTTGTCCAGCTGTGGATGCCCTTGCAACTGATGCTGAGATCAAGGCATGCATCTCGTGGTTCTAAGCCAGGCCAGTGTGCTGCAGTATATGAGTATTTGCATGTTGTATTTTAGTCATAAAATTGGATGATTGAGAACTAACCCTTCCTGTTTGCTGCAGTCTTACAAAGCTTACCTGCATGGAACTCCGCAGCAAGCAGCAGGTTTGGACTGGACCCAGCAGAAACAGCCGGCCTTCTAGGAGTCATGCAAGAGCACCTGCCTAATTTGCAGAGCCTGAGCTTGACCGTGGCCCCAGGTAAGCTGCTTAGCACAGCTGCTTGTTCTTGCTCACACCTTTGCATCCCCACTTTCCCTTTCACCCCTCTCATCGCTTCCCCCTCCCCCCAATCCCCTTAGCCTCCCCATGTTCCCCCCCCCTCCCTTTTTCCCCGCCCCCAGCTCGCTGTGCCACCCCCTTCCCCTTTTCCTTCTTCAGCCTCCCTCTTTACCTCTTCGTTTTGCCCGTCATTTGCCAAAGGGTATGCTGGAATGAAAGAAACTCGGATCTAGGTCACTATGAGGCAAACCTAATGAGCGATTCATTAGGCACATGTCATGCACTGTTTGAGAGCTGCTATCAGCATCACCCTGCTCCAGAACTTCTCCAGTTGATTGCATCAATCAATCAATCAAAACGCAAGACCAGCAATGCCAATGGCCAAACAAACCTAGGCCACAAACACAAGGCTCCTGATCACAATCACGAAGCCACACAACCGATGGTGGATTTGCCACACACATGCTGAGGCTAGATGCAACGGCGTGCACACCAAGGGGAAACAAACACCACCACTAAAACCCAAAACCTGCTCCACTTCCATCACACATGGGTGGCGGGGAGGCAAGCAGGATCAAGCACCACCCTAGTAGGGGCTGGAGGTGGCTCCCACCACCTAGGTACTGGTGAACCACCATCCTCCCAGCCACTGAAAGGCACCACATAGCGCTCCACATGCTTATCAATAGCTTGCTTAGTGCGCCTTCTACACCTCACTAACCGTTGGCTTTCCCAAGGGTGCGTAAGATCCCACAACCTCTTCCTCCAAGCACTCTTAATCTGACATGAAGCCTCCCAGCTCCCCTCATCTTGACCAAGCACCTTCAGATCTGCACACACGCATTTCTCCCAGGTATGGCGAGGCCTACCCACTGGCCTCGTCATGTCACCATGTAATGAAGAGAACAACGCAATATGCGGCAACCTGCCCTCCTCCATGCGGCCCACATGCCCCAGCCACCTCAGCCTATTTGCTGTGATGTATGCTGACAAGGTGGCTACCCCACATGATTTCCTGATATGCTCATTGGTGTGCCGATCTGACAGCCTGACCCCCAGGATGCTCCTAAGGCAGCTAGAGTGCACCCGCTCAAGCTTTTGCGATTGCACTTTGGTCAGGGACCAACACTCACTCCCGAACAGCAGAATTGGCAACACATATGCCTTGTAACACTTCACCTTCGTAGCCAATGACAGATGCTTGGTACCCCACATCTTTTCAAACTGCTTAAACCTCCCCACAGCCTTACCCCTCCTGATATTCAACTCCACATCCAACCTGCCATCAGTCACAAGCACACTTCCCAAGTACTTGAACTGTGACACCTCTTTTACCACACCCTCACTGATAACCACCTCTGGTCCTTGCTGCACTGGCACATCCCCCTCCTTCCAATCCTTGTCAATGGACAGGATCTCAGTCTTGCTTGCATTGATGTGCAACCCAAGACTAGCAGCAACCTTGTCCATCACCTGCAGCATGACCACCAACTCCTCGCTGCTGGGACTTAGCAACACCATATCATCTGCATACAGCAGAACAGACAACAGCTCCACACACCCACCACTACCACACCCATCACGCTCAAGTTTCCCATCTGCATGATAGGCTAGCTTCACCCCACATCCCTCCGGCATCTGAGCCATTGCCTGCCGAACCACAAAGTCCATGTAGATGTTGATTGCATGTTATGCCAAAAGTTGTCCCTAAGAGTGGCACTTCAGAACTGTAAGCACTTCAGTTCAATGAACAGCAAGTGGCACAGCTCAAACCATGGTTTACAAAACGGACGCCAGCGCAAACATGTCTATGTCGGTCCCAAGGGATGGTTTTTATGGAAGGCATGCAACCACACCCTTTGTGTGGTTGTTGAGAGGACCACCATGACCTTAGCTCACATTAGGAAGCATGCACAGCTTATGTATCCTGCAACTGGATTCCCTACTGTAACTTGTAAGACGGACATGCACGAGGTGTTACATACTCACTAATGTTGCCACCTATGTACAGGTACCTGGGAAGATCGCCATGCCTACCGTCACCCCCAGCAGCAGCAGAGGACCAGCAGCAGCCCATGGCAGCAGGTTGCAAGCATGACTCAGCTCACACAGCTCACACTCAGCTTCAAGGAGTGGGCCACGATTCGCCGCATGCCAGTTTTCCTCGGGTCTCAAAACTTCATGGAGTGCACAGGAAGTGTAGAAGAGATCACTTTACGCCATGCACACGCCCTCAGCATGCTGACCAACCTGCAGTCCTTGTCCCTGACTGGCCCTTCTAATACCGTCATATTTACCGCCCGCTCAAAGGACTACAGCTTCCTGCGGCAGTTGAGGGGTTTGACCAGTTTGACCTTGGCGGTTGTTGAGAAGCACAAGCTGGCGAAGGCCCTTGGCGCATGCAGGCACCTGCAGGAGCTGCATCTCATCATGCGCTGCGAGGAGAGGACTGCCAAGCGTCGCCCGAAGCTTACCGCGTCATCAGCTACAGCAGCAGAAGGCAGTAGCAGCATGCAGCAGCTGGTGCAGCTTGGCAGTAGTTTGACCCAGCTCACCTCACTGCAGCTGCAGCATTACAATGTAGCTGATGTAGCGGCCTTGCAGCGGCTGCTACAGCCTTTCCAGGACCAGCTGCAGCTGCTACGGCTGGATGGGCTAACTGCCGAGGCTGTGCCTGTGTTGCTGGGTTTGACGCGGTTGACGGAACTCAGAGGGACATGGAAAGCAGGGGTGGCAGAACCAGCCATGGAGCAGCAGAGCCGCAAAGGCACCGGGAGCAGTCACCAGCAGCAGCAGAAGAAGATGGTCACGGTGCAGAAGCTAGCTGGGAAAGGCCCCATTCCGTTCCAGCTGTTCCCAGATTTGCAGGAGTTTGAGCAGTGGGACACTCTGGATGCTGACTGTTTTGTCAGCTTGGCTTCCTACTGCCCGAAGCTCACAGCCTTAACGCTAGCGCCCATGCATCGCCATGGTTTCGATAGCATGGATGAAGACTTCCTCAAAACTAGGGGCGAAGCGGTAGCAGTTCGAAGCCTGGCATGCTTGCAGCAGCTGGCAGAGCTACACTACGCCCCAAGGGCGATGGGTGAGGTTGAGTTCCTGGTTAGTCTGACGAAGCTGAAGCGGCTAGTTCTGCGGCCGGATGACTATTCTATGTGTAGCTCTTTTCTCATAGGGGAGGAGGCACTACGGTTCAAAGGGGAGATGCTGGTGTTGGACTTCCGCTACCGCATGGAGGATGTGATGAGGGCAGGGTTGAGGGCACAGCTGGAGATGCAGCCCAATGTGATCATCCGGGACAGCTTGGAGAGGTAGGTTTGGGGCTACTGCCCTGTACTGCTATGGCTTGTGCATTGCTGCAGTATAATGCAGTTGAGGATAGCCAATGTGGGTTTGCAAGGGCAATACCATGGGACAAGTTAGTATCAGATGTAGTGGAGAGTACAATTCTCGTGCCTAAGCAATGGAGGCTGGAAGTGCTTAATGATGGCTGGAAGTGCATGCTGATCATGCGCTGCAAAAGTCTCGCTCATTACAGCAAGGTTCTTGTTGATGCTTTTTGCCTTGACCTTACCAAAAGCAAAGTCTTTGCATGGGAAATAAAGCAGTGCCGCCTCAGTGTTCTAGGATGCAATCGATCAATATTCAACTTTGTGGCATATAGACTGATGGGAAGGCTCTCAGTGTTCTCTTGATGTCCTTTGTTTCCATGGGATATATTGACATGTAGTTTATTGTCTAATTGTTCTGTTGGGCAACATGCCAGGAGCTATGCCTGCACCTTACCATGGATGGTCTTATTTGACCTGGGCTACACAGCGTGACGGCTACATTAAAATAGTAGTACAGGTTCCAGCTGCATCAATAGTCTTGTGTCTCCATCTTGCATTTGATATGGTTTGCCGATGTCTTGTCCTTGCAGGAAGAAGAGGAACTCTGGTTTGACAGCATGGAACAAGATCTGCGTTAGCAGCAGTGATGGCGCTATCAGTGACGGGCCAAGTAGTGACGATTACTAAAGAGCTGGTGACAGGGATGAAGGGGGTTTTATGCAACCAGTTACAGCGCTGCTGCTGGTGGGATCGGTGGTGGTGGTGGCGCTGCTGCTGCTGCTGCTCGTGTAACGGCTTTGGTGGGGGCGCTGCTGCTGCTGCTGTTGGTAATGGTGGTGGTGGTAGCGGTGCTGCTACTGGGAACGATAGGAACGATGGCGACGTCAATAAGGGCGCGGTATGTGGGCAGTGATGGTAGTGCTGGGGGTGCACCGCTCTGATGCTAGCGAAACCGAATCTTGGTACCTGAATGCCGCTTTCCGCCAGGTGCCCTGGGGTGCATTTGTAGTGCTGGACAGTGCGAAGGCACTACAGCCCAGATTGTCGGGGGTCATTCAGGAACTGAAGACGGCATTTCCGGCGAGGAACCACTTCTACACCACTTGCAACTAAGGCGGGCTCTCAGAAGATTGCTTCTAATCAGTGTATTAGTCTCCCTTGCCAAACACCTTGCTGCCGAACCCACCCGGTATTCGGCACGAGCTGCGCCGTGCAATAGCGACTGTGAGGTTCGTAAATGGATATTCAACAGCACTAGGTCTTACATCGTAGTCGGATCTCCTATGGCTGTCCAGTAGTGTGGTTGGGCCTCTTGACGAGCTTCCGGTTCGACAGCTTATCCGCCTCAATACTCCGTCCAACGGTCTTCGGTGTTGCTGCTGCACCAACCAATAGAGCATTTCATCTATACGATGGCGCTCTGGCAGCCCCGTAGCTGTATATTACCACGGTTCCGTGGCACGTTGATGCTAGGACTCACTAGACCTGGCATAGGATTCTCCTTCCTTAGTTCCAAGGCCAGGTTGGCAGCCCAGGGCTACACAAGGGCCCATGGTCCAGAAGGTGTGGTCATACAGGCAGACATAGGAGGGGAACCTGATGCTCGAGGGAGCAAGGGCAAGGCAGCATCAGAGGTAGAAGACCTCGAAGCACAGCAGCGTAAAGCTGCATGGAAGAGAAAGAGAGAACAAATACCCTCAGCTGAGGACGCTGAATTTTGGAGTAAATTCAAGGTAAGCCTTTTGGTACTCATCAGTATCGTCCTAAGATAAGTGCCCAGAACAAAACAGCAAGCAATTCCTGCCCGTTTGAGGGCAGATCTCGCCATGTGCCTAGGTCTCTAGATAGTCTGCCTTTCACATTCTCAGGAGCTGCAATGTCATAAAGTACTCACATCCGTCCCTCTCGATCTCTCACCCTCCACCCACTAGAAAAGTGGTTGGAGTCATGCTCGGGTGCTGCACGGCCCAAATAGGGTACTCACAGGGAATATTCCGCCGGTCTGCATTCATGTGCCATTCTGTAGATATAATATACGTTTGGCTTTTGCTTGTCTAGGTTCTTATTCCATGTATCGGTTGTTTCTTTGTTCATTCACTATGGCAATGGGGTTTGACCCGGGTGCTTTGGTCGTTTCGACCTAGCTGCCTTGTATGCTGTCTCGCCTAAATATTACTGTTTCTTTATTTGTTCCCGGTAGTCATTGCAGCCTGTCTTAAGCCCTCAGCTTGCGCCCTCTGTTTCTGTCTGTACCAGCTTCAAAGCTGCCTGCTTGTCACATAGTCTTTTCTATACAATGGTTGCTCTGCATAAATCAGCGTAGTAACCTTTTATATGCACCCAGGCTTGTTTAGGTGGTGGTGGGGGTGGGAGCTAAGGAAATGATGGCCAATCCTAACGCATAATATGATGTAAGCAACTTGCTGTCATAATATTTTATTTGAAGATATTGCATGCTCTAATCGCATTGAACCTAATGAGCAAGGCTGTGCATCCATCACCTGGGCACCCAGATTAGCTAGCCTCCACCTCATCTTAGTCCTAGCATTCACTAAGTATGCAGGGTGCTAGCTGGTCATGCCGATCCGTGCTGCCCAAAAGTTGCCATACAAAAGTCATGCTGTAAAAGACAGGCATAAGGGCAACCCAAATGTGGCGAGAAATTTCAAGGGTACTTCACTTCAGAATCTTTAACATTCAAGAAGTCCGTTTACTAAGACAACCTGCTTTCCATGTGCAGACAGGGATGCTGGTGTGGGGCACAGTGGAGCATATTGTAGCCTATGGGGCCTTCATTGACATCGGTGACGGTGTGACAGCATTGCTTTACATCGACCAGATAAGCAACGAGAGAGTCACCAGCCAGGCCTTGCAGCAACTTTTTGCCGTGGGCGATCGTGTAAGGGCAATGGTGCGGAAGGTTGACCCTCAGAAGCGGCGTGTGGATTTAAGTACCAAGGAGCTGGAGCGGCATGCAGGGGACATGCTGCGAGACCCTAGCTCCGTGTATGAGAATGCAGAAGCAGCAGCTGCTCTGTTTTTCCAAAGAGATTCCGGGGGTGAGGATATGCTGACCAGGGGAGGCTATGTAATGTATGCGGCAGCACAGCAGGATAAAGCAGCGAGGCGAAAGAAGAAACATCAGAGACCTTCCCAAGAGGACACTGAATTCTGGGATAAGTTCAAGGTAGGGTATTGTTTCATACAGTATCATCATGAGATATGGGTGCCCAATATAGCGCATAGAGCTTGAGAATGGTTGCACAGGCAAACTGTTATTGTGGGCGGGGCCTGTCATAGTTCTTAGGTCTCTAATTGTCTGGCTGTCCCAACCTCAGAAGCTTCATCAGCCCAGCGGCTCCGTCTTTCACTCTCCACACAGTAGCAGTGGTGGTGGTTGGATTTATGCTGGGTATGCTGCACAGCTCAGAAGCTTTGCAGTTGTCTATCCCGGCGGCACAGTGGCATGTGCATGCCATGTTAGCGTGTTTGGTTGTTTCAAGCTAGCAGCCCTTTTGTGCTTGCCACACCTTAAAAGTTTGTTTATTTGTTAATATTGCGGGGCAGTATTTTCAAATGAAGAAGGTCCTTTGCCAACAAGGATGTCATCTTGCCACATATAAGCAGTTTATATGTTATAGGTATTGCATACACATGCTTGAATGATTTATATGTAAAATAACTTGCTGTCTCACACTCTACTTTCATGCTGTCTTTGCAATGGACCTAAGGAGCAACAATTGTTTTGAATTTCTCTCAGCTGCACACAAATGTGCTAGAGTAGCCTCTCGGCCTCACTGTTCTAGCATTCATGATATGTCAGTTGCTTGTTATGCCAGTCAGTGCTGCTTATGCCAATCTTTGCTGCTCAGGATCTGCCGTACTAAAGCAATGCTGTGAAAGACAGGCACCTAGAAAGTGGCAAGAATCACATAAACATAGTTTGTTGCTGCCGCAAAATGTCTGAAACAGCTTCCTCTCCATTTGCAGGCAGGGGAGCTGGTGCGGGGCACAGTGGAGCGTATCGAACTCTACGGGGCGTTCATTGATATTGATGGCTTCAGTGCATTGCTTCACATCAGCGAGATAAGCGAAGCGAGACTTGTTCCCGGCCCGGAGCAAGTCTTCACCGTGGGTGACCAAGTCACGGCAATGGTGCGGGGTGCTGAACCTGAGAGGGGGCGTGTGAGTCTAAGTACCAAGATGTTGGAGCGGAATGCAGGGGACATGGTGAGAGATCCTCGCTTGGTCTATGAGAATGCAGAAGCGGCAGCTTCTGAGTTTAGGCGGATTTTGTCTGAGGGGAGTATTTGATGATGGACCGTGCTATGCTTGTGGTCTTACGCTTGTGGTCTTATGCTTGTGCCATTTCACACTAGAGTAATTACTACAGTCGTGGTATGGTTTTGCACTCATTGCGAACCAAGTCGTCGTCCACGGACCGCAGTTAGTGAAGGGCAGCACTGCAATGCCTCTTTTCTACTGCGATGAAGCATAGTGTGACGTAGATGGTACTGTGATTTTCGAGCATGACACAGTCGCACTTGCCGAGGCTTGCTGCTATTGGCCGTGGTCTGACGGCTGCTGAATGACAACTCTACGACCGAACATGTCGGTATGGGAGCCCGTTCTTGGGAGCACGCACCACCAAGCCCCCATGCTATGCCCGAAAACCATCATATGACTCTGTATTGCCAGATGAGGCAGGTAGCATGCAGCAAGAGGGCACAAGTGGCGCGCTGTGAACTCCACTGGAGTTCCGATGTACCAGCGCCAGTGATGTACCAGCGCCCACCCATGTGACACGAGCCGTAGGGGCTTGTTGCACAACTGCACTCTGGCATGGCATCACTAGTGCTGCACCGTTTCTACGATAGTTGCTCAATGAGAGTTGTCCGGACTGATATGCCCCACATTCGCTTTGTATTCGTGCTGGAGCCATAGTGCCATGCATGCCGCGCCGCGGGTATTCAAGTGTGCATACTTTCACATTGCGGCCCCCAAACCGGCACCTATTATCATCAGGAGTATAAGCACCCTCCCGCGGTTCTAAACTAGAACAAACAAGTTAACTTACAGCCGACCACTTTTCTGTCCATGCCCACACAAGGACCCGGCCAGGCTCCCGTGCCCCCGCAACATCCGCCTAGGCAATTCAGATGAAGGAGCCCATCCTGACATAACAAATCATTCGTATAAACGTGCCGCTCATGGCAGAATCCAGGAAAGCATCGCTTTACTGCCATAAAAACATGTTGACTGTACGTCAACTGGTGGCTGCCGTGGTAAACGTCAAGGCTATTATCAATGACCACATAGACCAATTCAGTCTAAAGATAACCCTGCCACAATGGAATCAAGCCAAACGAACACCCTCAACCCAACAAAAGGACATGGAGCAGTATTTACCCTAAGTCTTAACTAACAAGAACTTCTCAGCCTGAAAACACACAGTTTGGAGCAATATCAGATGACTGAGCCCCGCTCTTGTAGTATTCCTCTATCATTCGAACCCAATTGACAAAACTACCATTTAGTGCAACTAATTTGTCATGTGCTAGCCGGCAGCATCATTCATCAGCCACCTGACATTTCAACAAATATGAAGATAACATAACAAACATTTAAGGTGTGGCAACCACAAAGGGCTGCTAGGTCGAACCGACCAAACGCACTACTATCGGATGGATCCAAAACACAATGGCTTCCATACGTACCACCAAGTAAATGGATACCAACCAGGTAGTCATCTAGAGGACTTCAACCAGTTCATCATCAGAATCATCACCAGATACATCAGACTCCGAATCAAACAAATCTAAATGCTGATCTTCCGGAAGCAAGATGTCTGGCAAGTCCACCACACCAGTACCACCAGACTGGTGGCATTGTCGACCGACACAAACGCAGATGGCAACATACTTGACCAACACTGGAAGAGGGACCCTGCCAGTTGAAGACAGTGCCCAAAAGTCAGCATACCTGAGAGAAGACAACGCGGAGTCAGGTGGTACAACAGTTGACAAGAAGACAGCTCGTGCCTCAACAACTTGTCGGGTGTTCACACAAGAAGAGGCAATGTGCCTCATCATCCACGGCTGTGGAACTACAGCGCAAACATGTACGTTGAGAACGTAGGAGGCCCTAATGCTCACTGCATTACACATCTACCAACCGTTTAACACCCAAAGGGCAATCTATGGGTGGTGCCAAGGCCCAAGCTCGGGATGCTGCTTTACGGTCCTCCATTCCCTCCACCGACACTAATCACGATCAATGACAGCACGCATTATTCTGCTTGAGCTTAGAAGAGAAGTAGCACTCTGCCCCACCATACTCCGCCACATACGTCTCCATCCCATACCTTTGCAAAGCAATAGCTGCAGTAGTTTCTGGTTCAGTCTGCAGCTCCCAACCAGCAACACCCAAAGGACTCTCAAACACCCCACTAACCCCAGCACCACCAGTGACCACCCTGTTAACGCCCAATGCACTACTTCTTGGCACAGCTTCTACACCGCCTTCCACCGCCGTTACATTCTCATCACCCGCACCAATGTTTGCAGTAGGAGGACCACCAGCAGGTTTTCGAACTGCATGTGCACAGCTTGAGCCAAGGTCCCCAGGCTCTACTCCATGTGGCTGCTTCACAACTGCCCCGTCTCCTGGCCCCTGCTGTTCCCCACCTTGCTGAGGTAAAGCAGCTGTATTAGTGCCTGAGAGACTATCTATCCCCAGAAGGTCATCAATGCAGAAGTGCCACATGTTGGCAAAGTATGCATACCTTCCATGTAGCCCCTGCCCCACTTCGTAAAGGGTCCTATCAGCACAAGTCATCAGCAGTTGGCTACCAGGAGCTGACAAGTCGGCCATGTCTCTCAGAAGCTGGCATGCCTGTAAGCGCAGCAGGTTCAAAAGCGGTTCAGCAAAAAGCTGCACAACGTGGGAGGCAATTAAAGGAGTGCCACACACCTGTTTTGACAGATGCTGTGCTGGAGGGCCACCAGGAAATGATCACGTGTAAAAGATTGGAGGCAGTTAAATGTGCTTCAAACAGGATCACTTTGCTTTAAGCAGAACTTTACCCCTGTTATCTTTCTGCCTTCATTACTTTTTCCCCCTACAATCTGACCACCGCAGCCCTCTAGGTCAAAAGACCCTCTAGTTGCGTCTCAGCAAAAGGCGTGGCAGAAAGCTTTGATACAAGAAGTTCCTGTTGGGCTACTAGGTGTTGGGTAAGCTAGGCTGCACAGTCACTGCATATTGCGCCATTGAAGTAAGTTGCAGTCCCTGAGCAGACTCAAAACCTTTATAATAGCCTGCTGTTCACACAGCCTACCAAGAAGCTTGTCATTTTTCGACACATGCTGTTGACAGGTTATCTGAATGTGAATATACCGCCACGACGGAAGCCTGTGCTTACCTGTGGTAGCTTGAGGTAATAGATGAGTGCTTCTGCCACCCAGACTGTAGGCACCTCATGTTGGAAGCCAGCTGGGAGCAACACATCAGATAGCTGCTGCTGTGACAAATCAGCAGCAAGCCCCTGCCAGGAAGATGCAGTCAAAGGGAAGGCTGGTTTAGACCCAGGCCCTGCAGCTGCCGTTGGTGGTGTTGCCCTTGCTGCCGCTGCTGCTGCTGCTGCTGCCAACGATTGGGATGCTTCTGCTGTTGTAGTAGCTGCTGGTGCTGCTGCTGTAATGCCTGTTGCTGCTGGAGGTAATGATGCTGCTGCTGCTTTTTTTGGGGAAAAGGTGGGAGTGGTGTGTAGGGGAGGAGCAACATCTGCGGTGGCCTGTGTCGCTGCTCCTGCTGCTGGTTGTGTATCTACTTGTGGCGCATTTGGAAGTGGGTTTTCTGCTGCTGCTGCTGCTGCTGCTGTGTGCACCTCTACTGCTCCTGGTTGTGTAGCTGCTTGTGGCTTGCTTGGAGATGCTGCTGCTGCCCCTGCTGTTGCTGGGTGGACCTCTGCTCCTGCTTGGCTGAGAAGGTGTTGCTTGAGAGCCATGACATCTGGCTGATCGATATCAAAGTATTGTACAGGAAGACGGAAGTTCAGCCGCCATGGCCGTGTGTCCTGTGCCACATGAGAGAGAAGCGAGTTTCAGCAAGCATGCCAAGGCTAGCAGCCCTTGGTCCACATGCTAGCAACAAGAAGGTCGGAGATAGCATAGCTGCTTCTACAGTTGCAGACTATCCCACACAGCACAATATGTAGATTGTTGGAGTACATGCGATAGGGTTGCATGATGACGATGAGTTAGCAGAGGCTGTTGTTCGCTCACCATGCCACAGCCCAAGTTGACAACTTGGATAGATCCAGGCTTGACTCTGTCTGCAAGCCCAGCAACTGCTTTGACAATCTCATCGTCCAAGATACGATTCCTGGCCGGAACACGCAGGTGCTTCCCAGGGCCCTGAAGTTGGTTTAACCTCTGCCAGTCTGCCTCAGCGGTGGCCAAGCCCTCTGGACCAGCAAGGTGGATCGCTAGGGGGTCCTGTATGATGGGCTTGGGGTGCCGCTGTTCGACGGCTCTGAAGCCAGCAGTTATTCGGCTAGTATGTGATATGGGATTAAGCTGTGAAGGAGGCCCTTGGGCGCTGTGTGGTTCGGGATCTGCACCCGGGCTTGGGGAGGAAGGGTAAGGCATGTCAGACTGCTGTGAATTGCAGCCAGCCTGATGACCAGCAGACCGGGTCCTCACACGGCACATATGGAATACTCATACATGGGCGTTAAGGACGGCGTCATGACCCGGCAACTATGGCAACACGCCCGTCACTAGTAACTCCAGTCAGAAGAAGTCAGACGTGGCAGTTGGCAATTCTCCTGTTCCAGGTCCAACTAGAAGACCGTGTTCCATGCAACCAGTAGCTTACTGACGCCACTAGGACAAGTACTTGGCGCTCACAGAATTGCTTGCGTTGTCTTGCTGTAGACTAAGCATGTCGCGGGAGAACACAACTAAGCTGCTGGGGATCGGTGCAGCGGTGGCTACGGGAATAGCAGCGACGTACTATGGATACGAGCAAGTGTCAAAGCGTCTGCCAAAGTACAGGCAGCAGTGCGAGCTTCTGCAGCAGGTGTGTTCCGGAAAGTTTGGCTGAGATAGGCAAGCCCCTAAGTTGCAGCCCAAGGTGGATCAAGCAGTTCTCTATATGCTGCTAGCACCTGCTGGAACCCTTCGCACGTGTGCCGTGCTTAGGTGCCAAGCCATATCTGATCCGTGGCAGCTGCGCCACGAGGGGTGGCAACCGCCCCGGCTTGGCTATCCCATGGGCATTTTCTCCTGCTGAACCGCTTCGATTCTCAGCTCACAGCTACTGTGTCCTCTGACAGTATGAGGACACGCTACTCCCGCCACGCGAAGCAATCCTGGCCTTGGAGGACGACATCGTCTTGCAGGTGAATGCACGGAGCCCAGAGGAGAATTTGATGTTGTGCATCTCTTCCAGACATGTTGCATAGTAGCGTGCAGTGTGCATATGCCTGCAGCATCTCTGTGTACCTCCGTTGTATTCCTGAAGCAATGTACCTCTTGCCTCATGCAGATGCAGAAGGGTCTGGAAAAGGCCAACAGCAGCACTGTGCTGATGCTGCCAACCTACATCCATCAATTGCCAACAGGGTAAGTTGCTCTGTTGCAAGAGTGTGCTGATTTCTTGCTTCATGTGGTACAATTGTATGGTCAGCAACTGCCAAAGGATCCAGCAAGGTTCAGCATTGCTATATGATTGTAAGGATGTCTGCTGCCGCTTCCGGCCTGCTATGGATAGTCATCCTTCTGCCTGGCACGCTTGAAGTGCCCCAAGACTTCCCTGCCAAGCACGGGGGGTTTATCAGCGCTCATATGGTCAGAAGCTTGCGGGCTTAGCTTTCGTACTCCTTGCCTGCATGGAACCAATTGTAATTCTGAAAACCACAACATGCCCCTGTTCAACGAATCAGTATCCCATCCCCAGGCTGATATTGTTTCCATGTACCCTTTTGGTACACAGGGATGAGCAGGGGGCTTGCTATGCCCTGGACATTGGGGGCACAAACTTCAGGACTGTCTACTACAAGCTGTCAAAGGAGCATGGCAAAATCGTATGTATTTGTTCCTACTAGAGCATGGTTCGCTTTCAATTAAAAGCAATGACCTTTTAGCTGTGACATTACCATATGCCCTCAAGGAACCTACGAGGCTTGGCTAAAAGACAATTGCATGCTTGTTCCTGTCATATGTTTGAGATGTAAGCTTGCTACACAGCAGCGATGATGGACGACGGACTCACAGCTCTCACATGGGGGTTGCCCAACTACAACAAGCAGAGCTGCTCGTTGGGATTCATGAGTTCCGCTATATGGGCTATGCTTTCCAAACATGACCAGGTGCCTTGTTTAGCTATTGGTTTAGGGACGCACTGTGGTGCATTTGCATGATCTATAGTGGGATGCTTTGGATGTTGAAAACGTGCCAAATGGTGTGATAATAGCCCCAGATAGCCTCAGAATCCACCTCCCGGCTGTGCCAAGGTTTTAAGGTTTAGGGTAGCTTAGGGTGTCTCACTGTCTCATGCTGACTCCCTGGATCCTTTTCCTCTCTACAGGATCAAGTTGCTATGCGCCAAGTAGCCATTCCCGAGGCTGTGTACACAGGCACCTCTGACCAGCTGTTTGACTTCATGGCCAAGGAGCTCAAGGGCTTCATTGAAGAGCAGGAGGCGGCACAGCAGCAGCAGGTACGACGAATCAGTACCATATGTTATGTATTGGTACCTTCCTTGAAATGCCATAGCAATGAGCCATAGCTCCTCCCGCACCTCAGGTTCTTACAAAACAGGTACTTTTTCATTTGAGATGTCTTAGGTATGCAGCCACGAATTGGTGACAAGATATGCGTACTCAGGAGGTCTAGCTTCTGATGTAGAAAGACTATCCAAGGAAGCCTGGCTCTGGCTGGGTTTCTTTTGCTGCTACCTCAGGACATGATAACAAAATGATAGCAACAGGAGGCATGGCACACCTTATCCACCCTAATTGCTCTCAAAAAAAAGGTTCCGTTATTACTCTTCAGGCTATGCTATAGCATGAGTGCCATAGGCCATGCAGCGCAAACAGGAAGGGGTTTACACAGTCTCAAGTATGGACATGGCTAGAATTATGTGGGATCTGCTGTGGCCCCTTCTCGCATGTTCATCGCCACTATGTCTGTACAAGTACTCTTACCAATCCTGCACAAGCGCTTGCAGCCCACTGGATCCATCTGTGGAGGCACCTTTGCTAGCATTGGGGGACCTTCCATGCTGTGTTTTTACTTGGGTTATTAAGTGTCGACAATACCTGCAGCATTTATCGCTCCTGCCCTGCTGCACATGGAGCTCTAGGATGTCTGCTGTAGGCGCAGAAAAACCTAAACCCTAAACCTAAACTCTAAACCCTAACTGTAGGCGCAGATGGCGGCACACTCACCATAATCTGCTGCACTGCTTCCTCCTAATGGCCAGCCACATGTTACCTTTGCAGGGGCAGGAGCTCAATGGGAAGCCACCCGTGGTGGGCTTCTGCTTCTCCTTTGCTGTGGAGCAGACAGCTCTGAACGAGGGGAAGCTGATGGGCTGGACGAAGGGCTTTGATGTGAAAGGAGTTGTAGGCAAAGATGTGGTCAAGCTGCTGTCAGGTGGGGCGAAGAGGGGGGAGGCGCTGGTGGGAGGGCGGACGGTGGTACCAGGGGGCCACCTGAGTTGAGTTGCGATGACCAGCATTGGTCTTGGCCAGCTGCAACAGGGCACAGCAGTCCTATGGACCTGTACCGTTGGTACAGTACTAATGTCCGACAGCGGCAGGATTAAGCAATGTGATGCTCAGCCTGCTGTCAGGGTCATGCCAGCAAAGGATATGGCACAGCCTGTTGCATGTAAATGCTTTGTGTGTTGGGTTGCATACAGAACCCCAATCCAGTTGGCCAGATGCTCTGATAGGGGACGACAAGAGCCTGGATTCACATTGGCGGCGGTATTCAAGGAACACAAGGCTAGCTGGTAAGCATTCAGCTTTTACACCTAGGTAGAAAACTGTGTGTTATGTTTTCCGTCGTAGGTACGGCTAAAATCCAGTTATTGATCTGCGGCGGCGATCCCCACCTGAAAAAATCATATGGTTATTGTCTCTCCTGGAATGGCTTTCGTCAATGCCACCATTATGCTCCCAGCTTGATGTCAGTTGTTTGTAATTTCATTATTGAATATCTTTGTTATGTCTCCACCCTGCCTGGCCTCTTTTCGATGGTGCAGTCCTTTACGTGCAGCTCCAGCCACGGGGTCACCACTCTTGCACGAAGACTGCATCTAGCAGCGCATGACTGCTGTGCTGCACCCAGGGATCAGTGGGAAGCTGAAGCCCCAGAAAGACCTCTCTGTGATGACCACCATATCCTTGAGAGGCTGCCTACTTTTCTCTTTGATGCCCACTTTTTGAGAGGAAAGGACACACTTGTGAGCACTTTCAACACGTCTATCTGTCACACCATCGTCAACAATTTCATCAGGGTAGCCTATGTGGTGGCTTATATGGTATGTAGCCTATGCTTCCTGTATGCAATTGCTGACCTCAACTGTCCTGCTGTCTTCTGCCAATCTACTGCAGATGCCTTGGTGCGGAGCGGGAAGCCATGCCGGGTGTTAGCCCTCATTAACGACAGTGTAGGGGTGCTGACTGCAGCGCGCTACTTTGACCAGAACACTGGCCTGGGGGTCATCCTAGGGACAGGCACCAATGCCTGTATTGTAGAGAAGGTACGAGGAGAGAAGCGTTCTGCAGAATAAGTACCATTTGTTCGAGACCTGGCAAGCTTATGTGTTCGTATGCATTGTACTGTCACCGGTTGCCAGCATTCCACCTTGGTTGCTGCCTGTGGCTTTATGTTCAGTGCTTCCTCTTGGTGGTAAGTGAATCGTATATCGTTTGGTCGTGCCTGATGCAGCGCCCCTAAGCACATCATTATGAGGTATTCTCACCCAGTTTTTGCGGCAGAATGAGCTGCAGGCCCATGGCAGTTTCTATCTGCCCATCGTATGACATGTATGCAGTAATGATGCTAATGCTTCTGCTTCCTGTTGTTCCGCTTCTGCAGGTATCCAGTGTGTCGAAGTGGAAGCATGGGGACGTATCTCCAGATGCCCTGACAGCCATCAATACGGAATGGGGCTGCTACGGCTCTAAGCTGCTGCCCCGCTGTCAGGAGGACGTGGAGCTGGATGCAGCCAGTGGAGCTCAAAAAGGTATGCGGATGGTATGAGGTGAAGGTTTATGATGTGTGTAAAGAGGTGAAGGGTTTTGATTGTGTAAGGAGGTGAAGGACAAAGAAACTCAAGGGAAACAAGCTCATGAATGGACGCCCAAACTAGTACAAACTAGTATAGATGTGAGGGGTGTATAATTTTGGACATTGGGCTACCGATCTACTTCAAGGGGATAGTGATCATGCCATGTTTGGGTACCGCCTTTCAATATGGCCAGGCAAGGTAATATGTTTGCTCGTAGCTATGTCCTGCACTGCTGTCTTGCTCTGTAGGCAAGATGTTGATTGAGAAGATGATGTCTGGGCTCTACCTTGGCGAGTGTGCTCGCCGCATCCTGCTCACCTTTGCCCAAAAGGTGGAGCTATTTGGTCCTGCGGTACCTGCGAAGCTCACTGAGCCTTGGTCCCTGACCACGGCAAGCCTCTCTGACATTGAGTCAGATGTGAGTCCGCTGAAGAGCAAGGTGTCCAAGGTGCTCAAGGGGGCGCTGGAGGTTGACCCTGCTGTGCTCAACTGTGAGACCCTCTACATGGTGAGGAGAGAGAGAGAGAGAGAGAGAGAGAGAGAGAGAGAGAGAACTACGCAGAGAAGGGGGGAAATCCCTTCTTGCTACGTTCAGGGAGTGGGCCTTTACCTATTAACGATGGGCCCACTACCATTTAGAGCCCAGAACACATAAGCGGGTGGGTACATTACCCACCCACCTATGTTATCTGGGTGGATGGGTGTGTCGCCAGGCCTGAGGATCGAGGTGACGTTCCTCATGACGTCTAGTGAGTACAGCATAGCTCTTTGTTGGCGCTTGATGTTCTGAGTGCTGAAGTTTTGCATATTTAACATTGTGTGTGAGTCATCAATGGCTCCATTCATGTTGGGCCACTCCTTTTCGTCGTGTCTTTTGCCATCTTCTTTGGGGGTTGCTGTTTCGGAGCCCACTGTTTGGAGGGGGGGGGGTATTTTGCACCTGGATGACTCAAAAGGGCAACCCATTATCAGCATGGTCAAAGTCGTCGTTGGTTTGGCCAGCCAACAGTGGGGTGGACCTCAGGCAAAGCTTACACTCTGGCGTTCAGGGTGCGACATGTGCATGCCATCTACTGTATGGTGGTACATCCCTTTGCCGCTGGTGCTGCAGCTGCCCTGCTGCTGCGGCGATGTAACCCTAAACTATCGATGGCAGGTTTCCATGTACACGCCTGTTGTTGGTGCTGTGATAGGTTGAAGCCATCTGCCGGATGATGGTCCGTCGCTCTGCCCGTACTGCCACTGCCATGCCGCTGCAGCAATGTAAACCTAAGCTATCAAAATATGTGTTCATGAGCATGCTTGTTGTTGCTAGCTGTGATAGGTAAGGCCATCTGCCGGAGGTTCGCCCGTTGCTCTGCCCGTACTGCTGCTGGATATATGGAGCATTGCTCTCTCATGATTCGTACTTGGCCATGGGTGCTGCTGTTTGTATCAGGTACAAGCCATCTGCAGGATGGTTGTCCGTCGCTCTGCCCGTACAGCTGCTGCCCTTCTCCTGGGTACCCTGAAGCTGCAGGGGTGGTTTGACACCCCTGATAAGATGGTGATTGCAGTGGATGGTGGGGTGGTGCTTAAGTACCACAACTGGAGGAGGTTCCTGGACCAGTACCTGCGGGAACTGCTGGGTAAGGGGAGGGGAAGGGGCGGAGGAGGATGCCGAGAAAGGAGGTTAAAGGAAGTGAGCAAGAGAGTGAACAAAGGAATGGGAAAGAGGGGCAGAGGGGATGGGAGAGTGAAAAAAGCTAAGGACAAGGGTCAACAGGATATGTGGGTGAGGAGGAAGAAACGGAGAGGGGATGGGGGGGATGTGGGGGAGATTAAAATGGAGGGGAAGGTTAGGGTGCTGAGCGGTTGGCAGTAGGGGGACAGGAGGGGGGGGGGCCAAGGGACAGGATGGAGAGAGAGAGGTTATGATTGGAAGGCAGCAAAAAGCTTCCTCGCTAGTTTCAAGAAAGGCCACTTCTGGTCAGCAGGAAACTATCCACAAGTGCACCATTTATGCTTGTTTTGGCCAAGAAATGACTAGGGCAAGACAGGTTTAAAAGCAGTAACCAACCTACACTTTATTCTTTGGCTTTGCCCTGTGACAGAGTGGTTCTTGCTGAAATGATCTGAACATGGGCTTTGTGGATGGCATGTACAACCATCTGGTAGCTTTGTGGTTGCTGCATCATAAGGACGCCTGTGACTGCAAATGGTCAGTGTTGTACTTTAGGAAAGGGAACACCAGCATTGTAGAAGAGTGTCATGGTCGAAGAGAATGACCCTTCAAGCTGTGAGTTGCAGCTTTAGCTGAACTTCCTGCTCCCCTCTGTTGCTGTCGTCTTGTCCCTCCACCAGGCCCTCGTGCCCGTGAGCTGGCACCTCTGCTGGTCTTCAAGCCCACAGCAGATGGCTCAAGCTTTGGAGCTGCAGTCATTGCAGCAGCAGCTGCAGCAGCAGCAGACAACGAGGCCACCAGCTGAGGTGGGAACTGCTTGGTGGGCTCCGGGCTGCTCCTGGGTGGGGCAAGAGGGGATGAGCAGCTCCAACAGCAGGAGCGGGAAAGGCGGCTGCGATAAGGAGTGGGGACTTGGGGCACCATTAAAGGTCCTTGATTGCATTTTTGTTACCCCTTTGGCCCCTCACCTCAGAAAGGGGGCAAGGTGCTCAGTCGAAGGCAGCTATGCCAAGGGGGGCTTGGGAGAATGGCAGACCGGTCTGCAATGCAATGTGTCACTGGTTGTTGGTGAACATGTGGGTCACTAGTCGATAGATACAGGGGGGTTGTTTAGGTGGCCGGGCGGGGCAATTTGTACAGGTGCGCTGTGCAGCTGCTGGGGCAGCATTGGCAGGAGCCATAGGGTCGGCAGGGTCATTCCAGATGGGGAGAGGCTGACTAGCAGGTGTCATGAAAGGCTCTGCAAGCATTACAGCACCAGAAGCTGAAGGTAATCGGGGGATGAGGCAAAGTTCCTTCTGAACTGAGCTGCCGTTGCAAGGAGGTGCTGTTGTTGTCCAGCAGTAACAGCAGCAGCAGAACCCTGCTTACACTGCAATACTAATGTAGGGAGCCTGTTGGAATAGCTGTGACTATGGAAAGACTCTCGTGTTTGCTGGCAGAGAGATCTGGATAAGGAATCTAACCCCAAAGCTACTAGTAGAAGCGTCCTGAGGTAGAGGCAAAGCAAGGTGTTCATGCCATTTTGCACTAAAGATGATTGAGGGCTGAACATGTATGCCATGTATGCCGCTGTCGCAGTCCTGTAGCCTCTCTTCATTCATCTGCTGCTCAGCTGCAGCACTAGTGCTCGAGGCTTTAATCCTCTGCAACCTTTGGTTTGTGTTGGGTTTTCCACTGTTGGGGGTTGGTGAAATAAGGTTTGGAAGTTCCACAGGACGCCACGGGTACAAGGCTGCGCTTTTTTTGATGGACCATTGGATCTCATGGTGGATGGACACCGGTCTCAGTGCACTTGCCCGCTTTCCTCTGTTTGCTGGAGCCATTGCCTTTGGGCCCATCAGGTCATGTGGCTGGTGTGTTTGGCCGACCAAGTAAACCTATCCTATTTAGCTAGCCTCTTGCGGTTGCAGTGCATGCAGTCGGTAGCTGAACATGGCAGCTACCTGTGTTGTGTTGTGCTTGACTCTGTTGTGCGGCATGTAGCTGGGCCTCGTTTCTCACTTTACATTGCCACTTGGCCAGGCTGGCCTACATGCAGTACGATTACATACTTGTTTGTAGAACATATAGCTCAGACAAGTTGGATTATAGTCGTAACTCAAGTTCATGTGGGTCGCCCATAGCTACTCACAGGGTATGTACTACAACTGCCGGAGAGCTAGTCGTACATGTATGCTCAAGGGAGCATTTGGTAGTAGAGTAGGTAGGTGTTGAGTTGACTGCTAGCCACCTTGAGTGATGACATGGTGAGTGGTGAGTTAGTGTGCCCCTGCACTTTTGGAGGTTGCAATTGGTCACTGTCACTTGATTTTGTAAAGGCTTGCTGCGTGGATGTGGGTGGGCTGCCTTGCCTTGCTTGTGTTCCTTAGTGCATTTGAGACCTGACTGACGCCAGATGCGGCTCACGTTAGTTCGTGGCTGAGTGGTGATTTTTCAGAGGTGCGCCAGCGTTACCCGTGGTAGACTTCCGGCCCATTTTTGGCATTGTTTGTGAGTGTTCCACGAGAAACTATGAGTTCTTGCGGAGCCGGGGATGCACGGCACTACGGGTGCCGAGTCCCCCGCTGGCGCGCGGCGATTGGCTCAGGGGGCTGGGCTGTAAGGGCCGGCAGATACACTAGTTCAGATCAGGTGGCTGGACTGTAAAACGCTGGCCGATTCACCACTTCACATAGCCCATTGTATCAGAAGCAGCTGAGCTTGGGCTGCGGTTGCCAACAAGAGTCAGTGCTGCGCCTGGGCCGTTTCAAACGTGAGCATCAAGGCGGGCAGTCTATGTAGTTGCATTTGCTCACGCAAGAGTGCTCCCCACAATTCCATCTGGTTCACAGTCATGTGCTCGGCAGTCCGTCTGCGTCGGGGCTGGTCTGGGCTGAGCGGTGGCATCTATTAAAAATCATAGACTCCGCCGATGGATGCGGCCACAATCCTGGCAATTGAGACAGCCAGAGGCCTCTTGGATTAACAACTAACATTCTTAAGCGCCATCGGGCACCTCACTGGACAGAAAAGCGCAGCCGCAACCATACTGACCAACGCAAACACCACACGATCCGTCTCATCCAAAACAACCACATGCCATCACGCAAAAGACGGCCAGCAACGCACTGTAAACCCCCATCATACGACACGACAAGCCAGGTACGTACCCAAACCCTGAAGATCATGCCAAAATGTCTTCGATAAGGGACTTGATAAGGGTATTGGGCAGCAGAACCCTACTGGGCAGGGGCTCCTGTGTCATGGGTGATGTGTTGTTGATCTGCAGCCATTCAGTGATGGCAGAACGCTCATAGGTGAAGCCATCAGCAGCAACCACAGGGTCAACAAACCTCTCCTGTTGGCAGAACAACAAGCAGCAGGAGGGTACGATTCAAGGGTTGTCGGCTTCAAAGAGATAAACAAACAGACATTTAAGGTGTGGCTGCACACAAGGCAGCTAGGTCTAGCTTCGAAGAACTAGTGTTTCTTGATGGGGCAGGATTGAACATCCCATTCTCATTCTCCCTTGTCGCATGGCTGAATCAAACACAGTACAGAAACTGATGAGACACCCACAATGCTACCAGTACAATTTGCACCAACAACCATAGTCCAGGCATCAAAAGCATTAACCAGCACTTGTGCACAGAGACACATCTCTAAGTCTTATGTTCCAGCCATGAAAAGATTGCAGTGCGCTCTAATCTACAGGCATGGTTAGCTGCTGTGTAAAGACACATGAACGTAGCGGGCAGCACACCACAAGGGTCCTGACTCTTGTTCCACCTAACTGTTTTATTGAGCATTCTATGATCAGAGTATATCAAGCATGCGACAGCTGAACGCGCGAGGCCCATGACACTTTCCATCATATGGAATGGGGGTCTTACATGAAGTGCTGCTAGAACATCACTCACCAGTGTTAATGAGCAGGTGTCTTGTCAGTTGCCTCACCTCGCTGTTTACTTCAAAACTTCATTCCACACTTACTATCTAAATACATCAAGCAAGTAACAGCTGACAGTGCGAGGACCCATGATGCTTTACCTATTGTATGTTGAAAGGTGCTGGTATCACTATTACACTTCATGATATGCCATAGCAATAAGTGCCATAGGCCCAACCAAAGAATCGCTCACCAGGGTCAATGAGCAGCACAGATGCTCTGCAATGTTGTCAACCTTACTCAGCAACCCCACCAACCCACTCCTCACACTCTTAGCAACACCACCAGAGGCTCCCTTCTTCCCCCCTGCTGGTGCTGCTGCTGCTGCTGCTGTGGGTGTCCCAACTCCAATAGCAATACCTCCATGCACCACTAAGGCACCACCACCACTGCTACCAGCTGTAGTCCCAGACCCAGCTGCTGCAGTAGCACCACCCGGCACCGAAACCAACCCAGTAGAAACCACCCCCGCCGGGCTGACTTGCTGCTGCTGGCCCCTACTGCTACTGCTGGTCAGTAAGTCAAACAGGGAACCCACAGGTGCTGCCTGCTGCCGCTGCTGCTGCTGCTGGTGGTGGTGGGGTAGGATGTTCCCAGCGTTTCCAGTAGCAGCAGCAGCAGAAATGGCGTTTGAAACACCTGATAGGAAATTCAAGTGAGGTGGGAGGGCACTCAGAACAGACGCCCCTCCTCCTGTTGCTGCTGCTGCTGGTGTTGCTGAGGAGGGCCTCCTAGGGGAGGTGGAACCTGCTGGTGCTGCTGCTACTGCTGCTACTACTGCTGCTGGTACTGCAGATGCTGCTGTGGGTGTAGCAGGTTTGGGGACTGGCACAGGCATAGGAACAGGTACAGGGACAGGCATGGGACCAGGCATTGGAGCAGTGGCAGCTCCTTGCATTGCCTGCACTGCAAAGTTGACTGGTGTAGAGGCTCTTGGTGGTGGTGGTGGTGGTGGAGGTGGCACAGCTGCTCCTGCTGCTGCCGCTGCTGCTCCAAAATTGACAGTTGCTGGTGGGGACCTGTTAACACCTGAAGGTGTGGAGCCACCTCCAGAACCAGTGCCACCTCCAGAACTGTTGTCTCTGCGAGCTATGATGGGGTTCAAGACTTGAGGAGTGGATGGCGCACCTAGGGTGGGGAAGTCAAGGTGGCTGCTGGATGACGGGGGTGGTTGCTTGCTACAAGACAGAAAATGGCAAAAGACAAGGCATTATAAAACGCGTCGCAGATAGGGGAACCGGACATAGTGCACCCGAAAACCTGATGGCGCGCTAAGGGAATAGGGTGGGGAGGAGTGTAACCGTATGAGACAGTACATGGGACCCGTTGGAGACAGTAGCCAGTTAGGGAGGTGCAACACCAGAGAAAAGCTCAACATGGTGACCCAACCTAGAAAGCATCTGGTGCACCATCGCTGCTTTGTAACAACAGCTTGAGGTGCGGGGCGGATAGCAGTTATGCTCTGGCATATCATGAAATGCAATAACAACACAATCCCTGTGCTAGAATGCATGCAAGCTGTAGTGAGTGTATAAGAAGAAAGGCAAGCTGCAAGCAGCTTGCTCTTGCGGCACAAGGGGACTTTAAGAGGGTTATAACCCCTAAACTAAACCCTAAACCCTATGTCCTGCAGGACAGTGCTACGCCAACAAACCAGGACCAGAATTGTGGAAGACATAGATAGAAAAAGGGCTTGCTGTAACGGAGAATATGGACACCCACAGGTAGCACACAGGTTAACAAAATATGAGATAGACCAGTGCACAGATTTGAGGACGCATAGCGCCTATCAGACGAATCTACTGAAGTTGCTAGTGTGTGGAGTGCAAAGGTCGGAGGGTAGAGCTGCTGATAGGCGATTCTGAGACATGGGGGGTGTAAGCCAACCGCTGGGAACATGTGGATGGTTCTTGCTGGTTGGTTATTGCTACTGACTGTGCTTCCATCCTCACCTTTTCTCAACCTCATTAGCAAGATAAGCCTTGTGATGTGGTTCAACACTGATGCGTGCATTGCACCATCCCAATCCATTGGCTTCCTGACTAGCAACTTCCACACTGTATGCATCCAGGTACTGAACTTGACCATAGTACTGCAGCAGCAGAAGACAAAAATGGATATTTATTAGCACTAGCTGGTGAGCTGTTCCAGATTCAATACCTGCTGTATTGTCAATTGTGTGTTTCAGAGTACTACAAAGAGGGCCAGGATAAAGCCAATCGAGCACAGTCTTGGAGTATGTCATTATAGTAGAATGTATTCTCTGGACACTTGCTATTACATTAATTGCTGCAATCTAGTGTTGGTACCAGTATCTCCTAGTTATTGCTGATGCCGGCGCAAAATCCTTTGTAACTACTCGAAACGCAAGACGTCTCATATTTTTGAGGTGGTGGTCACAGCTTCAACTAAAGGCCCTGTGCTTTGTATGTGCCATGCCAGTCTGTCATGAACCCCATCTTAAGCGCCTAACTTGCACCCTTGCGGTTCTGCCTGTAGGGTACCAATTCCAGGCACAGGCGCGACCAGTGGTCTGGTTGCGGCCTGCCATAATGGCAAGCAGAGCCGAGGCTGACTATTCGTCATGCAGAGACATCTAAAGCCAGCTCCATTCCGCACCTTCTGTGAAATGCACCCGCCACCGGGAAGCCCAACTGTCTAAAGTGTAGCACATGTAGCAAAAAGAAGCTAAATTCGGATACAAAATTTGTGGTGTGACAGTGTCTCCAATGTAGTCCCTTTAAGGCCTCACCTGATTCCAATTGTCATAATCAACCTTGCACTGGTAAATGTCACCATACTCTTCAAACTTGTCACAAAGCATTTGAGCATCAACTTCTTCACTCAAGTTCTGCACATGAGGGAACGAGTTCGGTTAGCACCATAACGTTTTTATTACATTTCATGATACGTCATAGCAAAAAGTGCCATAGGCCTTGCTCCTCAAGCTGTCACAAAGAACAGCAAAGGACGGAAAACACAATATGGGTTGTCTCCGGCATATGCCTAGATATGAGGTCCAGCAGCTAGTTCAATAGCAAATTAGCACCAATAAGACAGGTCGGTAGAAGGAGGGGCAGGAAGAGGCGAACTTGCCCACGTCATAAGTGGTCCAGAAGCTATCTAATTGCGGAGAGGTAATGCAGCATGTGTACCAGAACAGCAGCTGCACCGGATACGAAGATGTACATGAATGCTCCGCTTTTCAGGGCACCCTGGAGCCAGTTTAGAATGGCTGCATACGAAGAGAAGAGTTGCACATCCTAGGCGCACCTTGATTATGACCTGAAACCTGTAACTGAATGGGCCAAAGACAAGGTCTTTGTCATTGGCAGCAAGCATCATCTTAGCTTGATGATCGTTCAGAATGACTTTGAAGCGATACTTCCGCAAACATTCACGTGCTGCGGAAGAAGGCACGAGCGTCAGCAGGCGCATGCAACTTCAACAAAATAGCTCCACCTGCACCTCCAATAGGACAGGAGCAGCACGCGAGCATGGCATGCCCACCTTCGTCTTCACTCCAGAAATTTAGATAGGCCGTTCCTAATACATTATTAGAACTATTGGTAGGTATAACAACAGTCCCTTTGGATGGTGGACATAGTTTCTCCAAGAATCCTTTAAACTGCTCTCTTGTGACGGAACGATCAACATCCCTAATAAATAGGGATGTGGTCTTAATGTAAGGCCTGAGCGAGTCTCCCATCTTCTCTCAATGGACTGCGAATGTGGTTCCCAAATGAGCACGAATGCGTCTGCCAATCCGTGTTCAGTCCGCGATACAGATGTCGCTGTCTGGCAAGACAAGGGCGAAGCAGGAGAAGCAATGCGCGATCACAGCGTGCTGGCTGGGCCTTTATATAATTGTCATTGCAGGTGCCAGCCGTTTTTATGCCATGCGTGCGAGGGGATACAGCCGGGTCACTAGCAGGGGTTATAAGTAGGTATTAGAGTAACTGATACCTATTTAGAACCCCTGGTCACTAGGCGTCGTCACTGCCTCGGTGCGGCTCAGATTTGATTTGATTCAGCGGTTCTGTACTAGACATCAGCTTGCAATTGGATCTCACCCCATCCTTGTCTTTTACAGGGACAGAGAGCCTCGAACGGCAGCCAGCATAATAAGCATGTGAATTCTCTCACACACCCACATCTCGAGGCAAGGCGACCTCAGCAAGTCTGCCATAACTAAGCCAATCAACACAAGGCCGTCCAGAAAGACCCTACGAATCACGCCATCCCATACTCCCCGGAAGACACGAGGTACAACAACCTTGACGCACTCGCCCCAACCGCCTTCACCCAATCTGCCAGCTTCTGCTGCAGCTGCTGCTGCTCCAGAACCCCAAGCAGCCCCGAAGCCTTCAAGACATGCCACGGCACCATCTGCTTGCAGAACAGCATATGCTGATTCTTCACCCGCTCGAAACTCGATTCATAACCCTCATCCTCACTACCACCCTCACCAACCCCGTCAGCACCCTGCTCCCCTCCCTCTTCCCCATCCCAATCCATCTCCTCTCCCTGCTGCTGATGTGCTTGCTCATTACTTGCCCCTGCTGCTGCTGCCCCCTGTCCACCCCTTGTCCCCACCCCACCTACCCCTCCTGCTGCTGCTGCCCCTCCTCCTACACCCCCTACGGGCATCCTCCCCGCCCCTGGGACCAAATTCGGTTTCACCTCCACCCCCGGCAACTTCGAAAACTCCACATAGGGCCTCTCGTCCAGCGCGGTCAAAACCCTATCATCAATCCTCACCCACACATGGTCCTTAGGGCACAAGAGCTCACTGGGTGCATACTCCGCCTTGTACCGCATCTTCGGGCAGCTGTGTATGTAGTAACCCATGTAGTAGAAGGCAAGATCCGTCGCACCCCGTGCCATTGTTGCTCTGATCCATTCAATCTCCATGAGCGCGCCAAACCGGCCTAACGATAGATGCTTGTAGTCAGGGTCCCAGAAGAAGTACTTGCTGGACAAACACCTGCAGGAGGACAGGAAGCATCAGCAGAGTAGAATGTGAGCTTGTTGCACTGTTATATCACATTCCATAACATGCCATAGAAGAAGAACCATGTGCCGGCACTTCAAGCTGTCGCAGAAACTGCAAGGAAGGACAGTACATGGGCTGCCTTTTGCATGCAAGCAGAATCAATGACTAGATCGCTGCACTTGGAACTCCTTTCCTGCTGTGGGGCCGTGACCTTTTTTACCCTGCTGAAGCACACTTTGCAGCAAGACAGTGATGTTCAGGCGCTTGCACATAAACCATTGTTGCTGACAACGCAGTGATTGTCACTTCTCTTGGTTTGCATGGCCTGTGGTACCTATACCTCCGTGGGATCCAGATCATATACCAGCCAAGCAGCATTAGACAATAGCCATAAACAGGCAGTTGCAGGAGCATCTGAAGCAGATAATACTAATGCATCGATGAATTAGAGATATCCAAACTAGAACAACAGTCGGGATGCCAGCCAGATTTAAGTGACTGCCCCAACCCTGTTTCAAATAACCCAGCCCCCTCCATATCTTGCACCAAACCAACCTTGTTTGGCAGCATCTCCCCCACCCCACAGCTTACCACCCAAGCAGTACTGCTGATAAAAGCAGCCGTCCATCCATTTGCCTAGCAATCAACGACAGTGGCAAGCCCCTGCTATTGAGCCCTTCCCCTTTGACCCAGCCCCTCCCTGGTTCTAACACACAAGCTTACCTTGCTAAGAGACACTGCCCACTAAACCCCAGCCCCTCCCTTATTGCAAGACACCACCTTACCTTGGGAGCACGTCCACCACACCCACAGCTATCAGCTTCCCATCAAGCCAGTACTGCTGATGGAAGCTGCCGTCCATCCATCTGCCTGTCAATCAATGCCCTGACAAACCCTTGCTATACAACCTTGCAGCTGGAAACTCCAGCCCCTCTATTACTGCAACAACAAAACCTTACATTGGTAAGAAACCCTGCACCAATTATTGGGGCCCCTCCCTTAGCGCACCGCACCACCTTACCTTGGCAGCACGTCCACCACACCCACAGCAATCAGCTTCCCATCAAGCCAATACTGCTGATGGAAACTGCCATATCCACAGCTAGGGGTAATGCCACCCTCCTGCAAACCACCACCACCACCTCCACCACCACCTCCCGCAGCAGCAGCAGTACTCGTCCCTCCACCAGCAGCAGGACCAGCAGCCGCCCATATAGCTGCGGCTGCAGGCCCTAGGTTCTGCTCCCAAGCTGCTGCTACTGCTGCAACCCCTACACCTGCCCCACCATTACCACTGCTACTGCCGCCTCTGCCACCAACCATGCTGCTACTGCTGCCATTGGTGTGGCCAATACCTCCTCCAGACATGGCTTTCATGCTAACGCTGGCGTAGGTGAGGGAGGGAGAGGGGGCTGAGGATGAGGCGGGGGTATGCTGTGGGTGCTGTGTTGGGCAGATGGGGACCAAAGGTGTGTCTACTAGGAACCGTCTGTAGCCGCCTTCTGATAGCTCTGAGGGATCATCACCATGTTGGGACACCTGCATACATGAGAAGGGGCACTTCAGTTTCAACATAAAGAACAAGCACGGGAAACGAGGGAGTTTGGGTGGTGGCCGGGACAAAGGGCTATAAGCCCAATACAGGGAAAGAGAGCAGAAGTTGCAATGATAGGCATTGCCCTGCATTGTCAGCCCTCATGAACACACACCTGCATTATTATGTGAAGAGGTGCGTTCTTCGTATAACAAACAAGCAACCAAACTAAGGACTAGGGGCTAGTACATACCAAGGCAGTCAAGATGTTGAAGAATGCCAGAAAAGAAGCAGTGGGAGGCACCTGGGGACAACGCATACCAATTAACCAGGGCCTAACTGCATGATATGCCTGGTATAGCACATGTGCAGGCATCACATGTGACTACGAAGACAAGAGAAGACATGCTGGGAGAAGCCAGGAAGAGCATGGCAGGCCACAATATCGGCATGGATACCTCCGCGAGTAACATATACAAAGCCCTATCACTATGCACCACATCCAGTAAACAAAAATTGCATGCCTCAGCTCACCTGGTATTTGCAGTACAGCTTAAACTCCTCCTTAATGAACTGACTGGGCACCACACGGATTTCCAACTTGTGAGGCTGAGGCTGTAAGCCTTGCCCCTGCTGCTGCTGCTGCTCACCATTTCCCAACGCACTCCCCTGCTGTGGCTTCTTCTGCTTCTTTCCACCCTTCTTCACCTGCTGCTGCTGCTGCTGTGGCTGCTGCTCCTGCCCCTCCCCCTGCAACCCCTCCCCCCTGTTGAACCCCAGCCCCGAAACCGCCCCTTGAAGTTGCGCAGCTAGTTCCCTCTCCATGCCAGTAGGGCTGCAGCCAGCTGATTCCCCACTGCTTCCCCCTGCTAGAGCTGCTCTCAGTTTGTCCACCGATGCTGGCTCCAAGTGCATTCCAGATGGCCCTGCTGTTAATGCTGCTCCTGTTGTTGCTGCTGCTGCTGCTCCTGTTGCTGCTCCCTCTGCTGCTGCTGCTCCTGTTGCTGCTCCATCTGCTGCTGCTGCTGCCTCCGCAGGGCCAAGGCTTCCTCCTTCATCACTGCCATGCCAGCGGAAATTCAAGTGACCCTTTGCCACTTCCACCTGCCACCTCCTTTCCCCTGCCTCACTCCCTCCTGCCATCACACCAGAGACTCCCACATTCCCCCCTTCTGCTGCCGCTGTCGGTCCTGTCCTTTCTGCTGCTGTACCTATCCCTTCCCCTGCCGCTGCTGCGCTATCCCCTGCCGCTGCTGCTGTGCCCCTTCCTTCCCCTACTCCTCCCCTCCCTTCCTCCACCAACCCATTCACAGCATCAGCCAGAGCTTTAGCCAGTCCCTCAGCTGTCATTACCCCACTGCTACTGCTGCTGCTGCCTCCCCCCTGCTTCTTCGCAGCTGCCACCAAGCTGTAGCAGCAAGCCGAGGTAAACATAACCCCCTGCGGCAGTAGCTGCTGCTGTTTCTTGTTGGGCTGCACCACCTTGCAGTTGCAGTTTCCCGGGGGCTCCTCAAAAGGCAGCACCCCAGCAGCACCTAGTGCTCTCACACCAAACAGCAGCAGCTGCTGCAGCTCTTCTGCTGCTCCTCCTGCTCCTGGTCTCACTGCTGTAGCTGGCGCCGAAAGCTGAGGCTCTTTGCTGCTGTTAGGGGTAGTTCCAGGCCCACTCCTGCTCCCATAACCACCACCAGGACCACCACCAGCTGCTGCAGCTGCTGCTCCGGATGATACCTGCACCTTCTCCTCCTGCTGCTGCTGCTTCCCGTGCTGCGGCTTATCAGACGGCCTGCTTCCCCTGCGGCTGCGTTTGCAACCCCTAGCATAGCCCTCTTCTTCAGCAGCGGCATCCTCCGAAACCCCAGAAGAGCTGCATGGCTCTGCTGCTGCTGCTGCTGCTGCTGCGGGTAATGCTTGCTTCCTTTGCTGCTCCTGATCCTGTTTCAAACCTTTGGCAGCCTTCTTCTTCTGCTTCTTCTTGGAAAGCTTGGACAGCCTGCCACTGCCATTTGAAGCTGCAGCATGTTCCTTGCTGTCATCTGCTGCTCCTGCTGTCGCTGCCGGGTGGTCTTCGGTCGGAAATTGATACGTCCCTGTTTCAGCAAGCAGACAAGGGTCAAATCACATACATTGCACTTCAATACCAGTATATAAAAAGCACGGCACACCCCAAGATCATGGCCCTAATCTATGCCCTTCGTTATCCCGCTAGGCTACTGATATGCGCAACTAGCCTCCTTCAACTGATCCCCTGCTTGTCCCCCAGCAGCTACTGCACTATGGCCCATGCGGCCAGGAAGCAGGCCGTCTAATACAGAGAGCATCCAGACTCTGGGGAGCTTGACTATGATATCAGGCTTCATCATTGCTTCCTTGCCTATCTGTTGGTCAAGCATCCCTTGCTCAAATGCTACACCACGTCCTAACACTGAAGCCAACCAGGAGCAGGAAGAACAACTTCAGGCGGCCACAGTGCCAATTGCTCGCCATCATACTGCCACACGCATAGATAGCAGCTATGGTATGAAGCCCTTGTTCGTACAATCAAGCTCTGTGCTTAACCGTACCATGGGCTCCATGCAACACCATAGTAAAAGCCCCATAGACGGGCAGTGCAGTGGTCTCTCTTAACAAAAGCCCCATAGACGGTCGAAAACCAAAAACACTGAGGTGGGACGAGCTCCTTGTTCAATCGAGCCTGGCACCTTGGATTGCCCATACCTGCCAAGTAACCATCCCATCTATGCATGAGCCTCTTCTGAGCCCTGGAGGGTTTGAAGTCAGGCACATGGAGGCGAATGGTGTACTGGCGACAACAGGTGGTCTTGTTGTCAGGCTGCAACAGGAGCAGGAACAGGAGCAGTTGGCAGTGAGGGAGATAAAGGGGCCTTTGGAAAAGAAAGTGGTGCAGCAGCAACAAGATCAGCACACCACATAACAGCAAGGCGAGGGCATAGGGCACACGAACAACAGTAGTCACAGCAATAAGCGGGAAGCAGGAGGATGAGGAAGTCATGGATCACTGCCAAGGGAAGAAAAGCAACAAGACCAACACCACATAACAGGAAGGCAGGAAGGGATGTAGAAAAGGGTATGGTGCGTTACAAGCAACAGCTGCAGTCACATCAGTAAGCGGAAAGGCGGGCTGAGGAAGTAAGAGGGAATAACAGGGGGCTCGCAGTGGGATGGAGCACTGAGGGTACTGCAGGTCAGCATTAGCACTTGGCAGGAGAAGCAACAAGGACATGGAGACTCAAAAAGTTGCAGCACAGAGTATGAGCAGAAGGTGCTCAGGAGCAGCAAGGTGCTGAGATGTAGCTGCATGAGCCTGCAGGAGAAGATGGCCAAGTCCAGCTGCAGACCCATGGGGGTCCCACCCAAGTACAATCAGTTTAGAACTAAAGCCTAGACACAGAGATGAAAGGAGTTCACGCATGCAAGGGGTCAGGCTGCAAAGAAGGGCTGGAGCAGCTGGTCAGTAACCTTCCACAACACACATAGGTTATGGATGCCTCTGAGGTGTATGTCCGTTGCTGATTGCTGCCTTCAGACCTCTTGATTGCCATCTGACCGGTGATAAAGTCCTGGATGCAAAATTACGCAGGGCATGCTGCACTGTCTGCCTGCACAGGCACGCTGCATGTACCCACCTTGTACATGAACTTGCCTGAGCGCCTCCAGCCTTGATCTATAAGATCTGCAGCACGTTTTGCCATGGAATAAACATCAGCAGAAGCTATGCGGATGCCTGGCGGAAGAGGTCCAGAAAGAAGCTGAAGGCAGTTGCTCTTTGCCACCTCAGGCTGCAGGTCTGAAGATTGTGCAACATGGTGCAATGTGTTAGTTGCGGGATCTGCAGCTCACCTTGGTAGTGCTCCACAGACATGACAAGGGCATACATGCCTGCGACAAGGCCGCCCCATGATTACTTGGCGAAGATACCGGAGGTACTAGAAGCGGCTTGGATCTAAACCGATAGAACTTACCGTGACTACACTTACCATGGTTGGTACCTGTGTCTTCTTCTTCCTTGCAATAGCCACAGGAAGATGCAAAAGGACCGCAGTCTTGGATGATAGAATACTTGCTGGACTGCTTCATCGCCGTTCGGAAGGATGGTACAAGGCCCACGGGTCTGCCCAGAATCTCATCGGCTTAAGGCCACTCTACTCCTAAGTTAAAACCCATAGATTTACGGCTGTGTAGCAGTACCCATGCTAGATTGGCACTCGGAAGCCTTGGTCCTACTCAACTGCATGGCTGGAGCGAAGAACACTGTTACGGAATACACAACCTCGCATGTGGCTCCCTCCCTTCCACATCCCACTTTCCCCTTCGAGTATGTTCAATATATCGGCATACCCCTGGCACCAGGCTTGGCAGAAGCTGTCCAACTGGGCTGCACCCGGGTGGCAATACAGGCTGTACGATCACGGGTTTGAACCTCAAATAGCTAGCGTGTCTAGCTTGCATTCCATGATATCTACATTGAAACTGGTTGCTAGAAAGGGTCATCTACTCCCAACCCGTGGCAAGTTGCCCTCAGGGCTGCCGTATGGCGAATGATGGCAAGCCTCGCCCGGCACTCCTGCTGCTTCTAGCAGTGCTGGGTAACATTCAACATATAAACTTATATTTCATTTCAGTACATACCGCATAATGACCCCACACTGGGTGAGCAAGCCAAACTAGGCTGACATGGAGGGCAATAAATTCTATATCAAACTCGTAAATGTGACCAATATAAGCGTTTGGTCGTTTCGACTTAGCAGCCCTTTGCGGTTGCCGCACCTTAAATTTTTGTTTGTTTTAAGCAATGAGTCAAGAGCTCCGCATCAATGTATCAACCTTCAGACCACTGACGTCCACGAGCCACAGTGGCAAGCCAACTCACAAGGAACATTCAATTCAGCATTTATGCAACACAGTAAAAATGCTGGTTGCAGTACCGGTATCCATAGACAGCTGAGCATACACAGCCACGCAGTAGCGCCAAAGCCATGCTCACAACCCATAACAATGCCCCACGCAGCCTGAATCATGTCCAGAGACGATGGATGATCAAGTCCAATAGGGTGTCGGTCCCACAACTAATGGCAAACATGTACAGACCTTCCTGGGCCCAGATCGAGCAGCCAACCAGCTTCTTGCCTAACCACCGCTGCTTCAAGGAGAATGGTGCTTCTTATGTTTCTTGCTTTGCTTATGCTTATGCCTATGCTTATGGCCATGCTTCCCCTTTTTCTTATCCTTCTTGTGCTTCCCGTGGTGAGCCCTCTCCTTCTGGCTCCTCTTGGCAGCTTTGCCACTGCTGCTGTCACTCTCACTTTCGCTGCTACTATCACTGTCGCTGCTGCTCTCGCTGCTGCTGCTTGACTCTGAGCTGCTGTTGCCATGGCTTGGAGAACCTGATCGGTGCTGCTTATGCTTCTTGTGGTGCTTATGCTTTTTATGCTCCTTGTGGTGTTTTTTCTCCTTGGCAGCAGCTGCTGTGGCTCCTTGCTGAGCTTCTCGCAGTGCTGCTTCCTCGAGCTGCTTTGCCCAGTCTTGCCTGCACTTATGAACGCAACAAGGAAAAGACCGAGACATGTCAGAAAGGGCTCAGGGAGAATCAAGGTCTGCACAATGCAGAGACTATCAGCATTCATCCACAGGCAGTATCTGCACCATCTTTAAAGCGACCTGGTGCCTGCAAGGTCACATGATCTCTACAAAGGACAATGCATCCTGAAAATGACTGTGTGCTGAGCTCGTACTTCTTGGGGCCAGGAACAAGCATACAGCCATCAGATTTTCAGGCCCCATGCGGGTGGTGAGCTTACCTTGCACGCTTCTTTTCCAACCGGCGTTGTAGCTGCTCAGCTGCTTGCTTGGCAAATTCTGCCCTGGTTTCGGCAGAGACCTGCAGCTGTGGCGGTTCCTCCTGTCTCATCCGCATACTGATTCAGCAATCACACACGGGCCTATACTTCTCTCCTTCACGAGGGGTTCTATCGACCGATTTACGAAGTTTTGATTTTGCAGCAGTGAGAGGCCTCTCACCCAAAGCATGTAAGGTTGTGGTCAAGGAGCTTAGTCGTTAACTCATGCCACAGGATCTACTAGCACGAGAAATAGATCAGACGGTGCAGTATTTCGAAAGGCTAAGCGTGCGGAGAACTTCGAAAGGGGTGGTCACCAGGGGTGACTGGGACTCACCCGATTTGAGTCGCTTTCTTCGTCTGCTGAATATACGTGGCATGCAGTGCAAAACACCAAGGTATTTGTAACAGTATTGTGTGCAGAGTGATGCCCCTATTGTGTTCCCAGCAGTCCTCCGGTAAACTCCCATCAGGATGATCGAGGTTGTGCTGAACGACCGTCTCGGCAAGAAAGTTCGTGTAAAATGCAATGAAGATGACACAATTGGGGACCTAAAGAAGCTAGTAGCAGCGCAGACTGGCACGCGACCTGAGAAGATCAGGATACAGAAGTGGTACACAGTGTACAAGGACCACATCACGTTAGCCGACTATGAGATTCATGATGGCATGGGCCTGGAGCTGTATTACAACTAGCATGGCCCCATGATGTCAGTAGAATGCAAGCTTCACAGCAGCGGAGTGGCTGGGTGCACCACACCCCTTGCATGGATGCTGAACTGGTGGCTCTGGCCGCTACGCCCTGGTGGAGTGCCTGGTGCTTGACGATAACAGCTTCGGAAGGACTGGCGAAATTACAGGCCTCCTAAAGCCGCAGTGCATATGGGAGCGACCAAGGCTTTGAGAAGCTGCTAGCCGCACATTTGCAGCAGCAACACGAAACAGCAGCAGCTGCGGTGCATCCTACCTCTGTGGCAAAATCAAACCCCTGGGTAGAGTTTTAAACTCTCAGCTCTGAACCCTGCTTGGCAGACAGAGTGTTTTGGCTGCTAAGTGTGATGTCTTGGTCCAGCAGCTCTTGAGGCTGATGCGTCAGATGGACGGTCTCAGTTGCAGTGACTGCTTCCTTTGGGGCTGGAGTGCCATGCCAAGCCTCTGGGAGGTATGCACCAGGCAGCAGGGCAGAGTGATTGCTGTGTAGGGGCTTTAGCCCCTGCTATTTTGCCGCCACACCTGGCCATTGTAGTACTGCTTGCCCTTGGGACTGGGATTGGCAAGGGTGCTCTGCCACTGCAGGTTTGGGGTGGGCATGTTTGCATGCAAGTGGACAAACAGTGCAAAATGTCCTGATGAGCCGTTTGGTGACATTCTTTTGCCATGACAGGGTCCTGTGAAAGGGTTGGACTGTAAATGTTGACAGTCACATGCAAGGAGCGATGCAGCAGCAGCAGCAGCAGCAGTGGGAGGTGGCAGTGGGACAAAGCTGCTCTATCTTTTTGGGGAGCCTAAGTTGGCTCCTTGTGGGTGGCGCTGCCCCCACCGGCGCCCCGCTTTGACGGGGCCATTTGGTGAATTGGTAATTGATGATAAAACACCATTGGTGACCCTCCTCGTGGGGGTGACGTAGGGGTTGCCTCCCTGCGCTCGATTATAACCAAAGGCTGCGCATCCTGGTATCCTTGTGACGCCAGGCCTCGTATATCTGGGATGATTCTGCTGGAACTACCCATTCTAGGGCCAGTGGATCTTTCTTCACTCTGAGGAGTGGGACGTTACCGTGCTAGTTTAGTGCTGTAATGCCTGGTCCATCTCTATGATGGCGAGTACAACATGACATGTGGCCAACTGGGTAGCAGACGCAGACTTATTCAGAGGACTGCACGGGATGGGTCATGTCAGGCTGCGGAGTTCAGTGGTGGTCAATAGGGCTGGGGAGGGGGAATCTTAAGCAGGGGGGAAATTGTCCCACGGTGGGCTGGGGGCCGGAATTGGTATATAGAGTTGTATGTTTGGGTGCACTCTCTGCAGCAAGCCCTCTGTTTCTGTGGACATGTGTGGTTCTCAGTGGCAGTTGCAGAGGAGGGGAAGGAGCTTACGAGCATGGACGTCACTGGTTATGTCTGGAAAGGTTCAGGGTCTGCATTGCTATGATCTGTTGGGCTGGCCAAAGCAGCGGGCCAGACAGGGCTGCTCTCGCTTAGCACTGCGGTGAGGCAGTGTAGCTGTGGCTCTTGGCACATATGTGGACACTGTGTTCGCCATGCATTTGTATCAGTTTCTCGCATTGGTGGACGTTCTTGTGGGCCTCCCGTTGCAAGGTGCATATGTAACTTGTGGTGTCACTTGGGTGACTGCTGTACTGGCACTGGCATGGTACACTGGCCCAGGCCCCTCCTGGCATTCGCGTTTTCTTGTAGTTTACCATTCCTTCAGTCGGACGAGGGCCTGGAATGTCTTCCAGCTTGCTTGCTCCTAGTTGTTACTCAGCGTACTCGGCCTTGCATCGCTCGGTCTGCGACGGCCCTTTCTTGACCCTCCCCTAAATTCCCTCCTACCGGCCCATGCTGATATAGGCAGTAGCACATCGTCATTACTGGTGTCAAATGCTACAAAACCGCGCGCTTAGCCACTATCCGAGTTTCTCTTGTGCGAATCGCATCCGGAGACACCATGTCTATGCCCCAAACGGCAGAGTAGCCAGCCGGTGCCTGACAGCAAGAGCCTTAAAGATTCAAGATGTAGTTGGTGACCTCCCGATCAAGTAAGCTACGCAAGCAGTATACCCATCCGCGCAGCATACCTGTCTCCCTGATCCGGTCCTGTCACATACAACCGACGCCGCTCCAGTCGCTAGGTCTGTGATCCATTGATTCGTTTTGACTGTGCAAGTGCTCTTCGAGCAATGTCCATTTCCTACACAGCCCGCTGTCTTTTGTCAACCTCCTCCAGCAGGCGATAACTGCAGACATCAATTCAAGGCATGCCTTGGCAGCACCCAGCACATTCTCAAAGAACTCGCTTGCTCTGCCTCCAGTGCTGATACTGCTTGTACTTGTGTTTTGTGTTTTGTCCACTACGGGGAGGCAGACTACCCCGTTTTATACCGGCAATCCATGCCTTTCAGCAAGATTACTCATCTCCCTGTGGAACACAAATGGGTAACTTTATGTGGAATGTGAATACCCATATTTCTTTACTTGTACTGCAGGGAATGTATCCATGATGTACTGCACAGCCTTCAGCAGCAGCCCAACCTTGTACTGCAGGCACCACCAGGAGCAGGAAAGACAACAGCAGTACCACTAGCACTACTGCTGGACAAGCCAGACTACCTTCAGAATGGAGAGAGCATACTGGTGCGATGTGAAGTATGGGTGGTCATAGTAGAATGCCTAAGTACTTACACGAGCAACAGAGTCCAGGGATGTCTTGATCAGGCATTGCACAGGCTTCACCAGTCTGATCTTTCTCATCTGTGCACCACTTTTAGAGAGACCACTGCACAGCCCTCCGGGCCGTGCAGAACCCAAGCATGACTCCCTGCACCACTCTGTGCACCACTCTTATGCGCTAAACAAACAACCCTTGCAGTAGCTATTTATGCCATGGATGTGCCGGTGGACAGATTCTACTGCACCATATTGCATCACGTTGCCATGCTAGAATCATCAGACATCGACCTAATCTGACTGAATTGCCATGGAGTACGTGTCATGCTGGTGCCGACGTTAAATCCGTTGTGCATAGATGCAAACCTTCCATGCTTGGGCCGATAGCAGAACCACGTGCTTTCTTGAAGGCCCACGTGTGTGTGCAATCTTATGTAGGTCCTACTCATGAGCTTTTCCTGATGGTGGGTATATCTTTTAATCACCCCCTTGATTATACCGCCCAGGAGCAACTTAGCATTCAACATCAACATGACCTTGAACTGAACACTTCAGGCCTATTTCTTGCTCAACAACCTCCTGTAGGTATTGGAACCCAGGCGTGTGGCTGCCAAGGTGGCTGCGAGGCGCATGGCATCTGTGCTAGGGGAAGATGTGGGGCAGACGGTTGGGTACAGAGTGCGGCTTGAAGCCCAGGTATATACATCTCAGAAGCAGTTTCTCTATTGGATGGAACCGCAGCAATGCAATCAAACCATGCATTAGAGCTGCCAGTTAGTTGTCTTGTTCATACTGTTTATACTGGTCACAGCCATTTTGTGTAAGAATGAGCACAGTCGACAGTCAAGCTGCTGTTTTCTCTCTAGTTGCTACTCAGAGAAGTAAGAGAGCATTTTGATGTGGGTGCTGTCTCCTACTAGACTCATTTAGTCCCGTTCAGGAGGCGGGTGCCCCCACAGGTAGTAAAGATGTCTTTCCCACATTGAGGTTGTATCTATGAGATAGATCACTGCACAGCTCTCGCGCCGCGCAGCGGGCGCGACATAACTTCATCCTGTTTGTTGGTATCCGTGGCCCGCCCACCCTCCGGCCCCCACCCTCCCCTCCGTGACCCCTCCGCCCACCCCTCCACACCCACCCAGCCCCCACCATCTGTCCTCCCGCCAACCCCCCTCAACCCCCCCCCCCACCTTCCCCCCCCCCCTCCCATCCACCCCCCCTCCCCATCCATTCCCCCCCCCCAACCTGATAGCTTTGGTTGGAGATAAGTTGCCCCAATGGAGCTACTGGGAATGGATAGGACTGAATAGCCCGGCATGACCAGCACTTTGCAGCAGATCAGATGAGGTGTGATATGACATTCCGGGGTGCCACTGCCAGTTGCTTGAAGCGTAACTTTAGGCTTTTCCCACCATCAAGTACCCGCAGCTGCCCACAAATAGTCTGCTACCAGCAGCTGCAAGTCCCACACTCGGTATCCATGCCATTGCCATTGCCATTGCCATTGCCACTGAGATGCATCCTGACCATAAATTACAGGATAACATCGTGTGGACGTGTGTTTTACTATGTGCAGGTGAGCAGGCAGACTCGTATTGAAGTGGTGACTGAGGGGCTCTTCATCAGGAGGATTTTGGAAGACCCTGAGCTCAAGGTAAAGATGCCCTTAATGGTTTTGATTTGGGGTTTTAGGGTTTTGGGTTTTGGGTTAGGGTTTAGGACCCTGAGCTGAAGGTGAAGCACAGACTATGGCTGGAACAGCCAGCAAGCAGTGCTGGAAAAAGCTACCACAAATTTGATCAGAGCCATTAAGAGCATACAGCCTTGCTCTATAGTCTCCGCTTGCAACAAAAAGATTAACAAAAAACATTTTAAAAGGTGTGGCTGCACACAAGGCACCTAGCTAGAGACGACCAAAGAAACCCTCGTCAAACCCCATTTCCTTACTCAATGGTGCAAGAAGCCACCACATTAATGAATCAAGAACCAGCAGATAACTACCAAACCAAGTATCGATCTGTTTATCTGGGGCAAGTGTTTGTATTGATGCATTTTGCTGCCCACTCTGCTACCATCAGCACATAACTAGTTCTATCTATGCTCCTTTAGTCCTCGCCGGTAGATCCTGACTGGGTTTCTAATATGATCGGTCTGCTCTAAGCAGATATATATGCGCTGTTGCATGTAGTATCTGTTGCAGCTCTCACATGTGTGTACTGCACGGATGCATTCCGTCCTCTGTCCTTCCTCCTCAACAGCATTGCCTGCTGTTGCTAATTGCCCCATTGCTGTCCTTGTGGTTGAGTTCATGAGAAAACCACAGATACTTACCCTGATCTACATCATGCGTCGCTTGCTTTGTCTCTTATTGGCTCCTAATAAGTTAAATTGCCTCTTATTGCTTGTTGCAGGGTGTTGGTGCTGTTCTTTTGGATGAATTTCATGAGAGGAACATGGACAGTGACCTGGCCCTGGCGCTACTGCTGGACACTCAGACATGGGCAAGACCTGATTTAAGGTAATGCAGGGTTTAGGGTTTAGTGTATTTTAGGGTTTAAGGTTTAGGGTTCAGGGTAGCACGCAGGATACATACAGCTTCCATGGTTTAGGGAACAGCCATAGTTGGTGGTTTATAGCAGAAGACAGATGTGTCCAGCTTCTGTTTTTAATGGCGAGAGGGGTGGGAGGAGGGCACAGCTGAGAGGGTTTTGGGAGATGGAGGGAGCAGACCATATGGCATTTGCTGCATGGTCAGTCATGTAGCATGCGTAGGGTATAGGATTAACCCTAACCCCTAATCCTGGCCAGGGCCAACGGAGGTGGGGACATTTGGAGGGGGCGGGCAGGGGAGAAGTGAGAGAAGGGCCACAGCAGGGAGAAAAGGGCATTGGGATGAAGAGGAAGGAGGAGGAGGGACAGGGTGGGGAAAGTGTGCGGGGGAGGGGGGGGGAGAGGGGGGAAAGGGGGAGCAGAATGGAACTGGATGTGAGGCCATGGCGTGAAATGGAGGAGTGGAGGCGGAACAGCAGGAGGGAGGAGTCTGGAGGAGGAGGTGGAACCTGGGGAGCCGGTGACTGAAGCAGTAGGATGAAGTAATACTTTGAAAAGGGGCAGGTTGGGAGAAGACGAGTGAGGGTGAAGTTGGGGGCTGTATAGGGGGAGGAGGTTGGGGGGTCAGGAGGGCAAGTCTTGGGGAGGGGAGGGAGGCGGAAGGATATGGAAAATTTTGATATGGGGGAAAGTTGGGGAGACGATGGGTGGAGGTGACTGAGCTTCAGGGAAAAGATGCGAAGATGAGGACAGCTGCGTGATTAGATGCTTGGATGGGAGCAATGCTCTTCAACATGTCTTTACCATGCCTTGGGCAGCAAGGTCCCAGCACAAGTCTTCTAGCATTGGGATCTGCCCTGCTGCTAGCTCCCCACAAATTACAAGCTGGTTAACAAAGTACTATCTCAATCTTTTACTTCACCTATACATGTCCAAGAGTGACTCAAGGTGTGGCAATTGCACTTTTCTTGTTACAGGGTTGTGGTTGGGGAGGTTGAGGCGGCTGAGTGCTGGTCTGAAGCGTGGTTCCGTGCACCGCGTTCCAACGCATGCATCTATAGAGCAGCCTTGCAGCATACGTTTTCTAAGATTGGGATCAGACCTGTTGCTAGCTCCAACAATATGGGACGAGCTGCTTAACAAGCTGTCATTTCAGAACTTTCAAAAGTGCTTTTATGAGAATGGTGATCTGAGGTGTGGCTATTGCACTGATGTTGTTACAGGGACCTGGCATGTTGCTACCTTCAAACAAAATGAGATGTGCTGCTTAACAAATTGTTGTTTTAGAGCTGCTAGTTCAACTGTATGTGTTGCTACAAAACTTTGAAAGTGATTGAAGGTGTGGCAACTGTCCTGTCCTTGTTGTCATAGGGTTGTGGTGATGTCTGCAACTTTGGGTGGTGGTATGGCTATGGATGTAGCACAACTAATGGCCAGTGGAGAAACAACAGCGGCTGATGCTACCGCCACCACTGCATCACCGTCATCAGCTACAACAGCGCTAACAGTAGAGCCAGCTGCAGCAGCAGGATCGGGAGCGCGGGGCGCAGCAGCAGCAGCAAGAGCAGGAGGAGGGGCAGGAGCAGCAGCAGCAGCAGCAGGGGAAGCAGCAGCAGTAGCTGGTAGCTCGTCTGGTACTCCTGTGATTATCAGTGAAGGGCGGAGTTACCCAGTCAAAACCATCTACCTGGGGGCACCCAGTAAGTGGCATGGGGGGTTCTTGGGGTTTGTATGGCGTAAACGTATTTTATACCTGCTGCAGAATGGCTAATGCACTTGAAGTGGAGAGGAGGATTTGTTACTTGCAAAGAGCTCATGTCTAAGCCCCGAAACCTTAAACCTTAGAAGCTTTGCCACACTTTTCATGCGAGATTTAAATTGCATGCCTTCAAGTACTTGTGTTTGCTTGAGGGCTGATGTTCTATGTTGATGTATGTATTGCAGGTGCTGATTGCGGAGGTACCTTGTTTGCAATAGGTTTTGGTTTGTATACATATAAAAAAAGCCATTATCCGCATGTAATGTTGAAATAAGCCTTCCATGTTATCGTTGCGTATTGTGTGATAGGAGCGCATGGTTCTCCTATGTCTAATCAAGCAGTGTGTTACTGCTTCACCACTGCTATTGAAAACCACCTATGGTATAGAAGAAGCCAGCTCTTCTCTGTTCTTTCTGCAGTGTGCAGGGTTGGTGGTCTAGAGCGAGCTGCATCTGATGTCTGCTTCTTACCCTGGACTCCGTGCCGTACGAGTAATGCAAAGACCTAAGGGTTTGTCTAACCATATGAAATAGCCGTAGGAGCAGGTCCGCAGCCCCTCTCCTATGTCTGTGCCTCACCAAAACAGGAATCAACGGTGCCCTGGTGATTTAGTAATTGCAGAGAGTCTTACGTAGCGCCCTGTTGCTAAAACCTTTTCTCTGCAGTGCGCAGGGTTGGTGGTGGTTTAGAGCGAACAGCAGGTGATGCTATGGTTCAAGCCCTGGGTTCTGGCCGCATAACATGGATTGAAAAGTCCTGGTGATACCTGGACATGCCTTGGCACCAAGGGCACCCATTCCTCTTCTTCCATGTATTCCCACGCCAGACCACTCAAGGTGCCATAAATCCCTCCTTTGCAGTGTTACATATCAAGGGCCCCCTGTTGCTAAACACAGTAGTCTTCTCTCCAATGCGCAGGGTTGGTGCCCTGATATTCTTGTGATAAGACTCTATTGCTGTGCAAGAATGTTGCGTGAGGTAGAAGCTATTCTGAAGAGCCACAACCATTAGTCTTCTTTTAATCGTGTACTTCTACATCATATGTATTGTCTGCAGTGCGCAGGGTTGGTGGTGGTTTAGAGCAAGCAGCAGCTGATGCTGTGGTTCAAGCCCTGGGTTCTGCTGCTGGTGACGTCCTGGTGTTCCTACCTGGAGTGGGAGAGATCTCTAGAGTTGGGGCGCTGCTGGCCCAAGAAGGGGAGAGGGGGCTCAAAGGGGCCCTGATTGTGCCCCTACATGGAAAGCTCAGTCCACAGCAGCAGGACAAAGCAATAAGGTAAGGATTAATATTTTATGAGGTGCAAGAGCTTCTGGTGGGACACTGCATACTTTCTGGTATTGCCTTGGATCCCGAACTAGCTGACTTGTGTGCCCACCTCAAGTTATTTCTTTGTCCGTCTGTGCCAAAGCAATGTCTCAGTATCAATCTATGTTGTCTTCTTCTCTGTAGGCCGGACCCTTCTGGTAGGCGGCGCATCATCTTGTCCACCCCCATAGCAGAGTCATCTTTGACCATTGAGGGGGTGTGCATTGTGGTGGACTCTGGATACTGCCGTGCTCCAAGATATGATGTAGCTACTGGTATTAGCAGGCTACACACCGTGTTCATCAGTCAGTCATCAGCAGATCAGAGGAGGGGGAGGGCAGGGAGGACAGGGCCTGGAGTGTGCTTTAGGTAAGCAGAGGAGAGGAATGGGATGGCTCTGCTGACGCTTTTGGCTGCTTTTTAGATATATGCTGTCAACCCCATGCTGCTCCCTTCAATCATGGGCTGTTATGACATCAGACCTAGCTGCTTTGGGGAAGGGGAGGGGTATGCTTTCAGAAGCAGACCACCAAATATGTCTAAATTAGGGTGGCGGTGTGAGTGAGGAAAGCCGGCCAGTGTGACTTTAGAGCCTTACTTCTCACTAAGATGTGAAACAGGGTCTGGCATTGCCTCCATGCATCCAGCCTAGAGCAAAAGCAGGTTACTCTTAAACCCTAAAACCTAAAACCTTAAACCCTATTGCCCCTGCCTCAGCACCCAATGATTTGACCCCTTGCAAAACTTCTTGGGCTCCTTGGGCTGCTAGAAAGGAGAGCATCGGAAAGTATGGCAGGATGCTCTCCGTTTTTTACCCGGTAATATAATGTAATATCTTGACGATGCAGCGCCAAGGCGCCAATCCAGACCCACAACAACCCGGACCCCAGATACACCCCCAGATACACCTGACACCATCATCCCCCGATGAAGCCTGGTTTGGCTCCATCATGGGCGCACCTTTTGTGGGACCAATTTGTTATAATCTTCTGTAATCTGTATACCGCTGAAAGTTGTTTATCACTGACTAGCGATTCCTTTGCATGGTCCTCCGCAGGTTGTGGGATGAAGATGATGTTCTAGAAGAGCAAGTTACCCCTGAGTTACTAGATGCTGACTTGGCACCCTTGGCACTCAACCTGGCTGCCTGGGGGTCACCAGGAGGCACCGGGTTACCCTGGTTAGACACTCCTGACCCTGACAGAATGAAGACAGCGGATGAGCTGCTGATGGATTTGGGAGCAATAACACAAACAGGAGCTGTCACAAGAGAAGGTGAAAAGGGGTTTGGCAGAAGGGGTGGGGTGTATGGTGTCAGGCAGTACGGTAGGAGGGTTTAGGGTTTATGCTTAAGCTTTTATGGCTTACTTTTTTAGAGCTTACTTCTGACACTGACAGAATGAAGACAGTAGAAAAGCTGTTGATGGATTTGGGAGCAATAACACAGACAGGAGCTGTCACAAGAGAGGGTGGGTAGGGGTTCAGCAGAGAGGGGCAGGCGGTGTAGGGTGCCAGCCAATAGGGAGGGTTTAAGGGTTAGGGCTCAGGTTATAGGGTTTGAGACCTTACGCCTGACCCTGACAGAATGGAAACAAGGGTTAAGGGTGGTGGTATTGCAGGGCTCTTTGTGGCAGGGCCAAGTGGAGAGATCAGGAGGGCCAATGCAGGCTATTACATATTCGCGGTGGCTTGAAACACAAGCATTGCTAGCAGGGATGTTACCTGGTTTAGAGCACTAGCACAGACAAAAGCCATCACGAGAGAATGGGTGTTTTGGATGGGCATCTTTCTGCAGTTTTGCTCCAAGCAATGGCAAATGGCACATGGAGTTATAGGAGACTATGTAAGGATGACCAAGGGTGGCCAATAACAGGGTGAATTGTCTAGATTTGCGCAATAGTGAGTGGTGGAAAACTTAACTGTCCGTACCATCCTGCTGCTGCTGCTGCTTCACAGGCAAGAGGATGTCTGCGCTAGGTGTCCACCCTCGCTTTGCACACATGGTACTCCGTGCTGGTGACTTGTCCTTCCCTGAGCTAGGCTGCCTGCTGGCTTCTCTCTTATCTGAGAGGGACTTGTGGAGAGGGGGGAGCAGCAGGGGGCAGGCAGCTAAGGGGGGAGCGGACCTGGCTACACGGCTGGCGGTGCTGGCTGGAGAAGGTGAGACAGGAGGGTTAGGGTTTAGGGTTCGGGATCTAGGTTTTGCCTTTAGGGTTTAGGGCATGTGATTATTCTGTGGGCGGGTGGAGTGATGGCTGGAGAAGGTGAGACAAAAGGGTTAGGGTTTAGGGCTCGGGATCTAGGATTTTGCCTTTAGGGTTTAGGGCATGGGAGGCGAGGGGGCTACAAGTATGGCACGCTGGCAGGCATATCAGCAAATGACGATGATGATATATTAATGTTACTATAAATGATGATGATAAGCGAGGTGACAGCCACATCATTGTGTATGTGTTCTTATCATTGTTGCAGTTTCTCAACCCTCCACTTGGGATGCTGCTGGTGCCAGCCGTGTACTGCAAGGGACACAGCAGATGTACAGGCAGTACAACAGATTCAGCCAAGACCGCAGCAAACCTAGTGTACTGCTCCCTCAACCCCCATCAAGCAGCTTCAGCAGCAGCAGTCAAAGCAGTAGCAGCATGGATGACCCCAGCAGTAGCAGCAGCAGCAGTAGCAGTAGAAGTAGCAGTTTTGGTGCCACGAGTGCTTTACTGGAGTCAAACATGGAGGACTTGGAAGAGGAGGCGGCAGAAGAGCAGTCAAACATGGTGTTGACCACCAGTCAAACACGGTCAACGGCTGCAGCACCGGTCAAAGGCAGCTTTGACCAGAGGTGGCAGCAGCAGGCAAAGAAGGGCGGGCTTATCGGGGCTCTTGTAGCTATGGCGTATCCAGACCGCATTGCACAGAAGAAGGTAGGTGGGTTTAGGCTTGAAGGGTTCTAAGGTGTAGGTTTTAGGCATTAGGGTTCCTAATGCTCGCTCTCCAGTTGCGTGTGGTATGGGTAACTGGTTTTGGGGTGAAAACCAGTAACAAACAAAAAAAGCTTACGGGGTGCAACCTGTAGTAGTTCTGACAGCATATTGCATCGGGGGAATATGCAACATGCATGACAACGGAAAAATTGGCCATTATAATGGTTTCTGCATGAATTTCTTCATTGCAAACGCTGGGGGACAAGAATGTCTCCTCCTTTCCATGTCAGCTGGGGCCGACTACAGGTCTTTATGGTTCCCTATGCTCTCAGTACATCCCGACTGAGCAGTGCGCATGCCTTTGGGGCATCCATTATCTCTTTAATGTGCTAAATGGTATATTGCTTCTTGCTGCCTTGCTATGAGCAGTTGCCGTGTTGCTATGAAGCCTTGCTGTGGTATATTCCATTTCATGAAATGGTATAGCAAAGCAGTGCCATAGGCCCCGCACCTCCAGCCGTTTTCAAAAAACAGGGAGGTGAAACAAACATTGCTGTGGTATTCGCAATTCCAGGCTGCTGCTCGGCTACTACATGCTACAGCCTTTGTGTAGCTGCAGATATGGGAGATCCCATAGAGGCATATCGTGAAGTCACATTATACGTTTTACTTGGGGTTTAGGGCCCACAATGCACAGTAAAAGTAATCAAGCACTGATGTATTGTTTTCTAATGTTGCCCTCCCAATCCCAGGTGTCTGGAGGAGGTCCTTCTGGGGTGTATGCTCTAAGCAGTGGTCGTGTAGCTAAGTTATTTGCTGGTGGTGATGACCCTCTGTCAGAGTCTCAGTACCTGGCTGTGGCTGAACTGCAAGCTGGGAAGGCAGGGGCTAATGACATCATTCAACTAGGAGCAGCACTGAGCTCAAAAGCTATTAAAAACTACTTGTCAGAAGAGATACAGGTGTGTATGGGAGGAGCAAGTGAAAGAGGGGGGTAGATGTGGGATTGGGGGGTGGGGGAAATTGGGGTTGGAGGGGAGGAGCGCAGGTTTGCAAACAGGGGGGGGCGCTGGCAGGTAATTGAGAGGAGGCGGCAACTGGGGTTGGGAAGGAAGGGCTAATGACATCGTTCTGAACTAGGAGCAGCACTGAGCTCAAAAGCTATTAAGAACTACTTGTCAGAAGAGATACAGGTAGGGGAGGTGAAATGCAGGGGGGGGGGGAGAGTAAGGGGGGGAGGAAGCGGTGGTGATAGAAGGGGTGGGGGTAGAGAAGGAGGGTTGAAAGAAGGGGGGGTTGGGGGACAGGGTTGGTTTGGACGGGGGCTTGGAAGGGGGGAGCTGAGGCGGGGAGGGGGAGGATTGAAGGGGGAGAAGGGAGGGAAGGGCAGAAGGGGGAAGGGGCAGTGTAGCAGAAGGGAGGGGAAAGGGGGGGGGGGGCTGTGGAAGAAGGGGGGGAAGCAGAGTTGGCGAGAAGGGGAGGCATAGAAGCAAGGTGGAAGCAAGGAGGGGTGGGGGAATGGGGCAGAAGGAGGGGGGATGGTTGGTAGAAGGGGGGCGGAAAAGCGGAGTAAGAAGGAGAGTGGGAAGAGGGGTGGGAGGAGGGAGGGCAGGGAAGCGGGGTGGGAGGGGTTGTATGAAGAAGGGAAGGGGGGAAAGCACGGCTGGAAGGAGGGGGGGTAGAGGTTTGAAAGAGGGAGGGGGAGAGGAGGGTTGGAAGAGGGGTTGGGTTGGAGTGGTTGTTGGCACACGGGGAAACAGTCAGTACCTAGAGCACTTTTTGCTATGGCATAGCATGAAATGGAATGCTGGCCGCCGCTGTCAACATGCCTGCCGCTGCTCCTGTTGCTTCTCTTTCCGCTTTATCACTGGTTAGCTCTGCTTCAATGACTGTTCTCTTGTCCAAGAGCGAGAGGTTGTGTTCTGGGCTCCCAGTACCAGTACTCGGGTCGTGCTGGCTCGGAAACAGCAGCGCCTTGTGTCCTGCTGCTGCTGCTCTTTGTTGTTGCCACCTTTACCACTTGTTGCCCCCGTGCAGCCACCTTCACCCCGCCGTCAGGGTTTGTTTGCGGTGTCATTCAGCATGCCTAGACGACACTGCCTCCTGGTGTGCTCTCATCCCACCATGGTAGACGCACGGGAGAAAATGCATGCAGCTATCCCAGTGGCTTTTAGGCACAACATGGCAACATATGCCCAGTTCTGGGGTGTGTTGGGAAGGTTGTTAAGCCCGGACATGGTATATGCAACTGTGAAGTTTGTTGCTGTGTGTACCAGGGTGGCATGGTTTTCGCACAAGTCTGGAGGTTCCAATGCACATCTCTTACCAGAGGTTCTGGTTAACACAGATACACATCTGGATCTGTTTGATTCAGAATCTGAGGATGCATCAGACTTTGAAGAGCTTATAGAAGTGCAAGCTAATGGTTGATCCCCAATGGCTTGAACTCCTGATAGAGTGTGTAGCTACTGATTTTGTGTTGGTCCTTTTGCCATTTCTGTGGTGTTTCCTTTTCCGATGAGTAGGGAAATGGGGCTTGACCCCGGTGTGTTTGGTCGTTTAGACCTAGCTGCCTTGGTGCAGCCACACCTTAAATTTTTGTTTGTTTGTTTGTTTGCCACAACTAAAATGTGAATGTGCCCACTGCTGCTGCTGCTGCTGCTCCTCTCTTCTCTTGTGACTGATTGAGTGGTTTACTGTGCTTTGTTTACTGTCCTCTTGTCCAGGAGAGGGAGGTTGTGTTCTGGGCTCCCAGCAGTCAGGTGGTACTGGCAAGGAAACAGCAGCGCCTAGGGTCACTGGTATTATCTGAGGAACCCATCAAGAAGATATCTGATGATCAGGCCCTCCCTGTGCTAATGAAGGTAAGTAGGGACTGTCCTAGGGTTTAGTATCTCTGGTTTTGTGTTTGTTCCTCTGGCACTCCCTAACGTGCTAATGTAGGTGGTTGGGTCTATGGTTAAGGTTATGTGAGTCGGTATGGTAGGGTTCAGGGTTTGAGTTTGATAGGTTGAGGAAAGGGAGTGTTTTGAGCTGACAGTGATAGGGTGCTGCCAATGGTTTGTGTTGGAGATGTGCTGTCTTGTATGTTGGGAAGAATGGATGAGAAGAAGAAAGTGACGGCGTGGTTGGCTCTGTGGCATTTGAGTTGTGTAGGGTGATGCACAGCCACAATTCAGTTCCTTTGAGTTGGTTGATCTAGGTGGCAACAGTTGGACTAGATCTGAGTTATTCTGGAAGATGTTCAGGAAAAGCACATGCATGAATGGCAGAGGTAGCTATATTGTTATGTGGATTTTACATTGTAGCATGCTGTGCAAGAAGAAGAAAGGCAATTGCAGTTGGACAAAGGACGAGGTAATATTACTGCCATTCCGCGGGGAGGCAACATGTGGCCTGACTACTAGTTGCAATAGGAGCGACGCATTAAGGTTTTTCAGCACTGCATTCGAAATTGGGCATCTTAATGTGCACTTGTGCAGCCTACCACACACATTGGCTTTCCCTTCTTACCTATCCCTACGGCCGTAAAGGCCTCGAGGCAACATATGACCTGGCCAATTGCAGGAGCAATGGTTGTTTCATTGTTACATTTACGCTCGCTCCACCATGAGCGGCGTACAATTAAGGAGCAATGGCAATCATCAAGAAATACCTTCTCATATGATGTGCAGGTCATTACACCACCCTGGGTCCTATTGTTCATACCATGAGGGCCTGGAGGACTTAATTGGGTTACTTGCAACAGGAGCAACACATAAAGCCTGATCAGCACTGCATATACATTTAAGTCTTTAATTGTTGCATGTGCAGGCTAGCTGCTTTTACTTCCTTACCCATCCCTCCGGCCGTAGACCCCTGGAAACAGCAGGTGGCCTGCCTACGTGCAACAGTAACCACACATTAGAACTTATCGAACCTGCCATTCCGTGTTGTATTTCAATGCAGGCTATTACACAAGCTGGGTTTTCCTTCTTACCCATCCCTCCAGCCGTAGACGCCTGGAGGCAACGTGTGTCCTGGTTGCACACAGCTGAACTGGCAAAGACTGGCAGTAGCACCCTTCCAGACCTCTCTGCTAAAGCCTTGATCACTACATTGACTCAATGGCTACAGCCTCACCTAGGAGGGGTCAGGGGCAAAGCACAGCTGCAGAAGCTGGACTGGAATGGCATCTTCAAAGGAATGGTAAGCAAAAGACCCTCATCTCAACCCAGCTTTAAACAGGCATAGGTGTCAGACCGTCCTTTGTGATCTGGCACCGTTGTGTGAAAGCCGTAGTGCTGGTACCTCAGGGTGGGCGTCAAGCTGAAGCAGACAGACATGCAGGCTACATTTCATCATCTAGACTCCTCAGCGGCGCATTCAACCTCTTTTGCGCCCCCGCAGCTCCCAGATATCAGTGCATGGTTAAACAGCTCTACTCCTGTAATCGGGGGGAGGGTCGTCCAGGAGGGTAGGGCCAGAAAGGGGCCTCCAAGTGTTACCGGGGGGAGGGGGGGGGAGGCGGGGAGGGACGGGCAGGGGGGGATTGCCTACATGTCTATGAACGCATAAGCCACCTTGCAATGGTATGTTGGCCCTCCCTGCAGCCCGAATCACACACTTCTCATACTGCACTACATGCCTGGCCTGCCCCACAATCATCAAGTGCAGGGTGCAACCCTAAACCCTAAACCATAAAACATAAACCCTAAACACTGGAAGACATGGTTTTGGTGGAAAGCTCTCCTGCAGCTGTTGGAACACCCTGCTCGCCGGCGGCCCGAATCCCCCTCACCTGCAGCCCCTGAACCTCTATGCCCCGTGGAACTGCAAGGCTTAGTCTCTCGCTTGCAAGCTTAAACCACCTTGCGTCTATTAGACCTCACTTACGTCAAAGGTACAGGACATGATCTCTAACCTGCCAATGACCCGGCTCTTAGTCTATTCATTAGCCCGAGGCAATTCTAATAAACAATAAAATTAATTGATAACAGAAGTTTAAGATTGATTTGAATAATATAGAGAAACCCTGAGGCTTTCTTTGTGTTGTTGCAGGTACCTTGGTCTCAGCAGCAGCATATAGATGAAGCCGCTCCCTCCCAGCTGGTCCTCCCCACAGGCAGTAAAGTGTCCATTGACTACAGCAGAGCACAGCCTACAGCCAGAGCTAGAATGCAGGAGGTCTTTGGATTAGCAGGGACACCACTCTTGGGAGGACGGGGGCAAGTGCCACTGTTGCTGGAGTTGTTGTCACCTGCTGGGAGACCATTGCAGGTACGTGAGGGGGGGGGGGGAGGGGAGGTGGAGGGGGGGGAGGATTGAGTACACTTAGGGAAGGGGAGAATGCTTGAGGAGAGGAATGCTGCTGCTGTTGCTGCTGGAGTTGTCATCAGCTGCTGGTACGAGCCATAGCCGGTAACCCAGTGGGGCGGGAAGGGGGAGGGGGAGAGAGACGGGAGGAAGGAGAGCAGGGGCAGGAAGGAGAGTGGGGAGGGGGGGCAAGACGGGAAGGGAAGAGGAGGGGGAGGGGGGGACGGGAGGGGGGCAGGGGAAGCTGTTGGAGTTCCTGTTGGAGTTGCTGTTGGAGTTGTTGTCGCCTGGTGGCAGACCATTAAAAACAAAGTGTGGGGGGAGGGGGAGGGAGCGGGGGAGCATGCTTAGGGAGAGAAATGCTGCTGCTGGAGCTGTTGTCACCTGCTGGGAGACCATTGCAGGTAATCACTTGGTACCATTGCCACACCAGCACATGCGTGAGAGGATGTTTCTTGACTCCTTACAAGATGGTTGACGCGCCAGGGAGAGGGGGAGGTGCAGGTCGGGCGCAGGGGGGAGAAGGAGAAGGGGAACGGCATAGGAGGGCATGCTCGAATTACGCTGCTGGAAGAATTATGGTCACTTTATGGCAGACCATTGCAGGTAATATAGTGTCTGGGGCAGGGGAGACGCGGGATGCGGAAAGCGGGAGACCGGATCATACCTAGGGAAGGGGAGCATGCTTGGGGAGAGAACTGCTGCTGCTGCTGCTGCTGCTGGAGCTGTTGTCACCTGCTGGGAGACCATTGCAGGTATGACCGAGGGAGGCGGTAGGGGGGGAGGGAGGGAAGGCTGGGTGAGGAGGGGGAGAGAGGGAGGGGGCCGGAGGACGGAGGGGGAAGGTCAAGCAACTGCCGCTGCTGCTTGAGGTGTTCTCACCTGCTGAAAGACCATTGCAGGTAAGATAACAGAAGGAGCATACTCAGTAAGCAGTGGCTAACCACATGCTTATAGCCCGCCGCCTGTGAAAGGGTGACATTATGTGGAGCCTGGCTTCTAAATCTGGGGTGCCTGAGTCACGTGGCTACGCATTGCAATGCAGGTTACGTCTGATCTTGCCAACTTCTGGAAGGAGCAGTACACATCAGTCAAGAAGGAGATGAAAGGGAGGTACCCAAAGCACTACTGGCCAGATGACCCTTTCCAAGCAGAAGCCACTAGGCTGACCAAGAAGCAGATGGCACTCCAAGAGCAGAAGCATGAAGGGGAGAAGAGCAGCAGTAGTTCAGCAGCCAGTGGTGGGAAGAAGGGGGGAGCTCCAGCAACACCTGCTAAGAAGAAGAGGATATGATGGTCATACTGAAGTATGGGGGAGACGTAGCTGGGTATCTTCAGCATGTGTGACAATATGTGTATGTATATGCACAACAGTCCACATTAGAGAGACCCTAGCACTGTTTACGCCCATCCCGCCTTGGCCTGAATTCCACTGCCTCTCTCTGCTCTTAGGGTTTAGGGTTTGTCAATGTTTAGGGCTGTCAATCCGTAAACGAAAAGAAGTGCCTTGTCGTTTGCCTGAGGGCGAAGTTGCTTCTAACACATATATCAAACGGAGAACATAATGTTACAGGTTTACACTACGCGTTTCGGCCTTTTCGGCCTTCATCAGGTGCGATAAACATGCACACAAATGCTCCCCATTAAGTATGCAATAGAAGCAATTGAGAGCCACCAAACTGCAGGTTGAGGACACGTAACTCGGCTTCTCAGCACAAGTCGCAACATCATACATGCGTGGCTGAAATGACCGCACGATGCTTATGACATCACCCAAGTGCAACCATACACCATACACTGCATTGTACTGCCAACCGAAAGGTGGTTATGACGCCATACCTCAGGGCTGAAAACAAGAATGATGTCATTCCCAAACCTTTTTTGAATGAACATGGCTGGCTGGGAACATGGCTAGCCATGTTCCCAGCCAGCCATGTTCATTCAAAAAAGGTTTGGGAATGACATCATTCTTGTTTTCAGCCCTGAGGTATGGCGTCATAACCACCTTTCGGTTGGCAGTACAATGCAGTGTGTGGTGTATGGTTGCACTTGGGTGATGTCATAAGCATCGTGCGGTCATTTCAGCCACGCATGTATGATGTTGCGACTTGTGCTGAGAAGCCGAGTTACGTGTCCTCACCCTGCAGTTTGGTGGCTCTCAATTGCTTCTATTGCATACTTAATGGGGAGCATTTGTGTGCATGTTTATCGCACCTGATGAAGGCCGAAAAGGCCGAAACGCGTAGTGTAAACCTGTAACATTATGTTCTCCGTTTGATATATGTGTTAGAAGCAACTTCGCCCTCAGGCAAACGACAAGGCACTTCTTTTCGTTTACAGCTTTTAATCCCTTAGGGCTGGGTTGGCCACTGTAAACTGAAAGTAACACTTGTGCTTAATTCAGCTTTTCCTTTTCCTCATTGCTTGCAGCCTGGTGATTGGGTTGTACTGAATGCTCCAAACTCCACCGTGGGTCGAGTGCTTCTCCAGCTATGCAGCCTCTTGAAGCTAAGGGCTGTAGCTCTCCTGCGCTTTTCTGCAAAGGGGGTGGCAGTAGCAGATGATAGGTGGGAGGCAACAGCAGCTAAACTTGGAAAGGATTCAAAGGGCTCAAGGTATGGGGGTTGTGTTTACGCTCTATCAATCAGCAGGGGAGCTTAGTAGGGGCTCAAATGTACCAGCCTGTGTTTTATAAACCCCTGGCAAGGGGGTCAGGTGGTGTATGGCTGCCTGTCAGGGAAAGGGGGTCAGGTGGTGTATGGCTGCCTGTCAGGGAAAGGGGGTCAGGTGGTGTATGGCTGCCTGTCAGGGAAAGGGGGTCAGGTGGTGTATGGCTGCCTGTCAGGGAAAGGGGGTCAGGTGGTGTATGGCTGCCTGTCAGGGAAAGGGGGTCAGGTGGTGTATGGCTGCCTGTCAGGGAAAGGGGGTCAGGTGGTGTATGGCTGCCTGTCAGGGAAGGCACCCGCATGGCCGTGGCAAGCTTGGGGGCTTAGTAAGGGTTCAAAGCAGGGGCCCATGTGTAAATGTTAAACAATGAACCCCGGGAAAGGAGGTGCAGTGGTTTGTTTATGGCTGCATGTCAGGAAAGGCCCCAGCATGGCCGTGGAAAGCATGGTTCTTCAAAGGGCTCAAGGTATGGGGTGCCTCAGTGCACGGGGTTTAGTAAGGATTTAGAGCAGGAGTCTGCAGGGGGTCTAGTAAGGGTTTAGAGCAGGAGCCTGCAGGGGGTTTAGTAAGGATTACACAAGAGGTCTTGTTGAGAGTTTGATCAGGAGCCTGTGTGCCGGGGGCTTAGCCCGTGTAAGGGTTTGAGTTAGGAGCTTGTGAAAGGAAATTCTCTTGAGGCGAGGTGGCTAGAAGTCGGTTACTAGTCAATCCTATGGTCCCGTACTGTCAAAATCTTGCTGGACACTCCTTCCATGTAGCCCTGACACTAGACCTTGCAGTCAATCAATCAAAACGCAAGACCAGCAATGCCAATGGCCAAACAAACCTAGGCCACAAACACAAGGCTCCTGATCACAAATCACGAAGCCACACAACCGATGGTGGATTTGCCACACACAAGCTGAGGCTAGATGCAACGGCGTGCACACCAAGGGGAAACAAACACCACCACTAAAACCCAAAACCTGCTCCTCTTCCATCACACATGGGTGGCGGGGAGGCAGCAGGATCAAGCACCACCCTAGTAGGGGCTGGAGGTGGCTCCCACCACCTAGGTACTGGTGAACCACCATCCTCCCAGCCACTGAAAGGCACCACATAGCGCTCCACATGCTTATCAATAGCTTGCTTAGTGCGCCTTCTACACCTCACTAACCGTTGGCTAGACCTTGCAGTATACAATTGAAACACAGGCCAAGCTTGTGCAGTGCAGGACGCTTAGGAAGAAAGCAGCGGAGCACAAGGAAGCTATGCAAGTTCTGGCAGTGTGAATGGAAATGTGTGGCAGCATTTACACGCCCTTAAGCTTCTTTAGCGCCCTGACAATATATATTTCTGTATCCCTTTCTTTCTGTAATGCAAATCCCTCTGGAACTATGGTAAGAGTTTGCAAAAGCTGAAAATATCATGTGTTCTGTCGTTCTTGTCGGGTTTAGGTCTCAGGGTTCCATTTCCCAAGCCAACTGACCACCAAGCCATCGGAAGCAGCCAAGGTGAAGTCTATGCTCAGCTCAATTGGCAAGCTGGTCAAAGCTGGACTGGTTACCCTTGACTTCACAGAGTATGACTTCAAAGCAGGGGCAGCTGATCAAGGTGGTCCGGAGCCTGAATGGACGGAGCCAGTGCAACATGTGGTAGGAGGGCCAAGTGGAGGAAGTAAAGTCTTGCTGAAACTGCAGTAGATGTGGGCAGTGTCCGTAAGCCCACTACTCTATTGGAAAGATGGACACCAATGTTGATCTTTGACCGCTATGTTGTCAATAAGTGGTATGGGCCCATGGTATGGGCGGTTAGAACCTCCTAGCTGAAAACCTGCTTAGGTGTTAACCTTGGTCGGTGGTCTGGAATGTGTTTGATTTGAAGTTTGGTTGCTGTTTCGTCATTCATTGGACGGCTTGGGTATTCATGTTGGACAATACTGCTGCACAATACTGCTGCACAAGGTGTCACAAGGCAGCAGGGGCAGCACTAGGGGAAACACAGTTGGGCAGTCATGCAGGCCAGGAACTGGAAGTCCGTATGTGTGGTGGACTCTGAATGTCGTCAGGATTGGGGAATCCCAGCTGTATGTGACTGTTGTTCTTGCTGCTGCTAGCTGCTGTCTTCACGTGCTGGCTGGAGACGTCGAGAAGGGTAAAGTAGCCTGTCCTTGACATGTGGCAATGCCAATTGCTTGCTTTCAATTTCTTATAACACGTTTGGTGCAGTATGATCCATATCTATTCGCGATTGCCTTCCTCCGGCCGCCGATGCCCCGCTGCATGGAGTAGGACCTTGGCTTGAGTTAGTTTTGTCCGCCACCAGTACTTGACGCATCACTGTAAGCTTGAAAGGCCCGTCAGTACATCCAGGCAAGGCGGACTGCCCATCAATCCCCCACATGTTCGTAGTTTGTTCATAAGTCACGATGCCACATAAGCGGTTGCAAGTCAATGTGAGGGTCCGCGACCTAGAATGGTCATGGTCCCCATTACGTGAAACGTCTTACACTACGCTGCTGATGGATGATAGAATGTCTCCGAAGGTGCGGTCGCTGCTGTTCGCTGTCCCTTCGCCATCTTGGTATGAAATCCCCAAGTGCAAGTTTTTTCCGAATCGGAAAAAAATGTGATAGATTTCCCTGCCTAGATTCCCCTGACCCCTCCTTATTCCTTTAATATTTTTCTCAGGGTTATAAGGAATAATAAAAATAATAAGAAGGGGTCACGGCAATCTAGCGGGGAAATCTAGCAGAAAAATTACCGAATCGGTAAGAAACTTGCAGGGACAGGGACCGTCAGAGGCAGAGGGGGCAGAATGGCAAAGGGGCAGCGAGCACTTTAGCGGAACGCTCCTATCATCCTTCAACTACGGAGTGAAACAATTCCACTCTAAGCTTTGACGATTAAAGCCTTACTGTCTGTGGGCGTTTGCTCATGACATGTCAGAAGAAAACGAACTACATGGGGACAAAAACAGATGCCTGGCCTTGACAGAGCGCATTAACGCGGGTCCCCTGACAGTGCAAAACGTCCTGATGAGCCGTTTGGGGACATTCTTTTGCCATGACAGGGTCCTGTGAAAGGGTTGGACGGTAAATGTTGGCAGTCACATGTAAGGAGCGATGCAGCAGCAGCAGCTGCAGCAGCGCTGAAGGTGGCAGTGGGACAAAGCTGCTCTATATTTTTGGGGAGCCTAAGTTGGCTCCTTGTGGGTGGCCCTGCCCCCACCGGCGCCCCGCTTTGACGGGGCCATTTGGTAATTGGTAATTGATGAAAAAAACACCGTTGACATGTGGCCAACTGGGTAAACGCAGACTTATTTAGAGGACTGCACGGGATGGGTCATGTCAGGCTGCGGAGTTCAGTGGTGGTCAATAGGGCTGGGGAGGGGGCATATTAAACAAGGGCAATTTTGTTCGGGGGCATTGGTATTTAGAGTGATGTGTTTGCCGGGGTGCACTCTCTGCAGCAAGCCCTCTGTCTCTGTGGACATGTGTGGTTCTGAGTGCCAGTTGTAGAGGAGAGGAAGGAGCTTACGAGCATTGGCATCACTGGTTATGTCTAGAAATGTCAGGGTCTGTATTGCTATGATCTGTTGGGCTGGCCAAAGCAGCGGGCCTGACAGGGCTGCTCTCGCTTAGCATTGCGGTGAGGCAGCGTAGCTGTGGCTCTCGGCACATATTAAAAAACAGTCTTCGCCATGCATTTGGACCAGCTTCTCGCATTCATGGACGTTCTTGTGGGCATGTGTAACTTGTGGTGTCACTTGGGTGACTGCTGTACTGGGCACTGGCATGGTACACTGCTCCAGGCCCCGCCTGGCATTGGCGTTTTCTTGTAGCTTACCATTCCTTCAGTTGGAAGAGGGCTTAGCAATTTCGTCATACATAATGCTTGCTCCTAGTTGTACTCAGCGTCGGCCTTGCATCGCTCGTCTGCGACGGCCCTTTCTTGACCCTCCCCTAGATCCCATCCTACCGGCCCATGCTGATATAGACAGTAGTACATCGTCATTACTGGTGTCAAATGCTACAAGACCGCGCGCTCAGCCACTATTCGAGCTTCTCTTGTGCGAATCGCATCCGTAGCCACCCTGGCTATGCCCCAACACACGGCAGAGTGGCCAGCCGGAGCCTGACCACAAGAGCCTTACGGATTGAAGATGTAGTTGGTGACCTCCCGATCAAGTAAGCTACGCAAGCAATGTACCCATCCACGCAGCATATCTGTCTCCCTGGTCTGGCTATACACAACCGGCGCGGCTCCAGTGGCTAGGTCTGTCATCCATTGATGCGCTTTTAAGTACTCGCTTGCTCTGCCTCTAGTGCGGATACTCTGCTTTTACTTGTACTGCAGGGAATGCATCCATGATGTACTGCACAGCCTTCAGCAGCAGCCCAACCTTGTACTGCAGGCACCACCAGGAGCAGGAAAGACAACAGCAGTACCACTAGCACTGCTGCTGGACAAGCCAGACTACCTTCAGAATGGAGAGAGCATACTGGTGCGTTGTGAATCATGGGGGATCATAGTAGCATGCCTAAGTTCTTATACGAGCTAAAGAGTCCAAGGGTGTCTTGATCAGCCATTGCACAGTGCTTCACCAGTCTCATCTGTCTCATCTTTGCACCACTGTTATTAAGAGAGACCAAGAGGAGGGCTGTGCAGGATCCAAGCATGACTCCGTGCACCACTCTGTGCCCACTCTTATGCGTTAAAAACCTTGCAGTAGCTATCTATGGCATGGATATGCCGGTGGACAGATTCTACTGCACCATATTGCATCACGGTGCTGTGCTAGAATCATTAGACATCGACCTAATCTGGGGAAGTTGTCGTGGAGTATGTGTTATACTGGTGTCAACATGTGAATTTGTTGTGCACAGAAGGCATCCATGCTTGGGCCGATAGCAGAACCACATTCCTGCTCAAACGCCCCCCTGCACAACCTGGTGTGGGTCCCATTTAAACTATGCTGATGGTGGCTGAAACCTTGATTGTTTACTTTTTGTTTGTTTATATATATATATACTTTGTTTTTGCTCCCTTCATCTTACGGCTCAGCAGCGGCAACATTAAGACATCGATGTAACCTTGAACTGACAATTTCAGGCCTTCTTTTTGCTGCACATTCTTTAGGTATTGGAACCCAGGCGTGTGGCTGCCAAGGTTGCTGCAAGGCGCATGGCCTCTGTACTGGGGGAAGACGTCGGGCAGACGGTTGGGTACAGAGTCCGACTTGAAGCCCAGGTATCTATATCTCAGAAGTAGTTTGCCTATTGGATGGAACAGCAATGCAATCAAACCATTCATAGAAGCTGCCAGTTAGTTGTCTTGTTCATATTGGTTATACTGGTCACAGCCTTTTTGTGTAATATCGAACACGGTCGACAGTGAAGCTGCTGTTTTGCCTCTGGTCCTACTCAGAGAGGTAAGAGAGCAACTCAATGTGGGTGCTGTCTTCTACTAGACTCATTTAGTTCCAGGTAATGGCAGGATCTTTGCATAGGTGGGATTACACAATAGTTATTGCAGCAGTTGATTCTACCTGTTTATTTGTGACCTGCAGCAAGATCCTTCAAGTCCAATATTGCTGCCAGCAGAGGATAGCATGTCGAAGTTGAAGCAAAGTTGCCACAATGACCGAATGGAACTGTTGGGAATGGATAGGATTGAACAGCCCAGCATGAACTGCATTTTGCAGCCGTTCAAAGTACTGCAGCCTGCAGCTGCCCACAGATAGCCTGCTTGACCAGGAGCTGCAGTTCCCAAAGTTTGCAAGTGTGGTGTCCACTACGGGGAGGTAGATTATCTGGGCACATGCGCCGGCAATCTGTGGCTTTTGGCAGCACTACTCATCAGTCCCTGTGATACACACTGGGTGAAGCGGGTATATGTGAAACGTGAACACTGAGGTCTGTATACCCATACACATCCCCAGCTGCCATCAGGGAAACATGTGTTTTGCCCGCATTGAGACTGTATCCGTGTCGCTGGTGCAGGTCAGCAGGCAGACTCGGGTTGAAGTGGTGACTGAGGGGCTGTTCATCAGGAGGATCCTGGAAGACCCTGAGCTCAAGGTAAAGATGCTCATATAACTTCTGGTTTAGGGTCTTAGAGTTTTGGGGTTAAAGATGTAGGGTTTTAGGGTTTAGGAGCCTGAGCTCAAGGTAATGCACAGACTCCTGTGAGAACATCCAGAGGTGGATTGCTTTCAGCCAGCAACTGCTGCCAAGAAAGCTACCCTAAAACACAACCCCTATGAAAGCATGCATTCTTGCCATACTGACACCTTGTGCTCGTTGCAATAAACATTCAAACCAGAAAAAAATTTAAAGGTGTGGCTGCACACAGGGCAGCTAGGTAAGGACAACCAAACGCACCGGGGTCAAACCCCACTTTTTTACTCAGCAGTACAAGAAGCTACCACATAGATGAAATAAGAACCAACACACAACTACCAAAGCAAGTATCCATCTGTATACCTGGGGCAAGTGTTTGCATTGATGCACTTTGCTGCCCACTCTGCTACGATCAGCATATAACTAGATTGTATCTATGCTCCTTTGAGTCCTCGCCAGTGGCTGGTAGATCCTGAATAGGTTTCTCACTCAGTGAAACAATGTTTGCCTGTGGTATTCGATCCAGCTCTCACATGTCTGTAGTGTGTAGGGACACACTCTATCCTCTGTCCTTTATCCTCATCAGCAAAGGATTTCTGCTGCTGCTGATTTGCCCATTGCTGGGTGTTGCTGCTGTCCTTGCGGTTGAGTTCATGAGAAAGCACGGATACTTACCCTGATTTACATCATGAGTCGCTTGCTTTGTCTCTTATTGGCTCCTAATTATCTTAATCGCCTCTTATTGCCTGTTGCAGGGTGTTGGGGCCGTTCTTTTGGATGAATTTCATGAGAGGAATATGGACAGTGACCTTGCCCTGGCACTACTGCTGGACACTCAAACATGGGCAAGACCTGACCTAAGGTAATGTAGGGTTTAGGGTTTAGTGTATTTTAGGGTTTAAGGTTGATGGTTTAGGGTTTAGCACGCAGGGTACAGCTTCCATGGTTGAGGGAACGGCCAGAGTTGGTGGTTTATAGCAGAAGGCAGATGTGTCTAGATGCTTCTCTTTTTTTTGTTGAGAGGCTTGGGAGGAGGGCAGAGCTGAGAGGGTTGTGGGACTATGGAGGGAGCAGAGCATATGGACTTGCTGCACAATCAGTCATGCTTAGGTTTCACCCAAATTATAAAGCAAGACAAGCCTGCAGGTACCATGAAGGTGCCTTCATGATAAGTCCATGGGGGCTGAAGGGGGGGGGGGGCTGCTGTGACCTGGTCCTAAGCTTGGCAAGGGACAATGGACGGTGGAGGCGTCCCGTTGGGGGGGGGGAGCTTGGGAGAAGATGGAGGAGGCCAAAATTTGGACATTGGATGGTGAAATGGAGAGGAAGGAGGAGGAGGGGAAAATGAAGGCCCAACAGGAGAAGTAGGATGCAGATTCAGGAGGAGGGTGGGGGGCCTCGGGGGGGAGGGGGGAAAAGGGAGGCGGAAGAAGAGTGATCCGGAAATAAGGGAGGTTGGGGAAAATGCGGGTAAACCCTAAACCCTAAGCACCTAGCCCTGGGTGGGCTGAAGGACCTTTAGGGGAAATATGGAGACGGTTGAGTGCTAAAAAGCGTTGGATGGGTGCATTGCTTTTCAATATATCTTCACCACAGCGTTATGAAACAAGATTTGAGCACAAGTCTTTCAACATCGAGATCAGACCTTTTGCTAGCTCCAACAAAATGAGACAAGCTGCTTAACAAGCTGTCATTTCAGAACTTTCTGTTCGAAAGTGCTTTTATGGAAAAGGTGGTTTGAAGTGTACACAACTGTCCTGTTCTTGTTATATAGGGTTGTGGTGATGTCAGCTACCTTGGGTGGTGGTATGGCAATGGATGTAGCACAACTAATGGCCAATGGTGAATCAACAGCAGATCATGCTGCTTCTGCTGCTGCACCACCATCAGCTTCCCAAGCACACACAGAAGGGACAGCAGCAGCAGCAGGATCTAAAGGACCAGCAGGGGAAGGAATGGGAGGGGGCGCCGTGGCAGCAACAGAAGCAGTAAGAGGAGGAGCAGCAGCAGCAGTAGCTGGTAGCTCATCTGGTACCCCTGTGATTATCAGTGAAGGGCGGAGTTACCCAGTGAAACCATCTATCTGGGGGCACCTAGTAAGTTGCATAGGGGGTTCTTGGGGGGGACCTTGGGGGGATCTTGGGGGGTTCTTTTTGGGGGGGGGGTTCTTGGGGGGTTTATATGGGGTTCTTGGGGTTTGTATGGCGTAAAGGTGTTTTGTACCTGATACCAATGCTGCTGCAGAATGGTTAATGCACTTGAATTGGAGAGGAGGATTTGTTACTTGCAAAGAGCTCATGTCTAAGCCCCGAAACCTTAAACCTTAGAAGCTTTGCCACACTTTTCATGCGAGATTTGAATTGCATGCCTTCAAGTACTTGTGCTTGCTTGAGGGCTGATGTTCTATGTTGATGTATTGTATTGCAGGTGCTGATTGCAGAGGTACCTTATTTGCGATAGGTTTTGGTTTGTATACATATAAAAAAAAGCCATTATCCGCATGTAATGTTGAAATAAGCTTTCCATACTACCATTGCGTTTTGTGTGATAGGAGCGCATGGTTCTCCTATGTCTAACCAAGCAGTGTGTTACTGCTGCACCACTGCTATTCAAAACCACCTATGGTATAGAAGAAGCCAGCTCTTTTCTCTTCTTTCTGCACTGTGCAGGGTTGGTGGTCTAGAGCGAGCTGCATCTAATGTCTGCTTCTTACCCTGGACTCCGTGCGTACGAGTAATGCAAAGACCCAAGGGTTCGTCTAACCATATGAAATAGCCGTAGGAGCAGGTCCGCAGCCCCTCTCTCATGTCTGTGCCTCACCAAAACAGGAATCAACGGTGCCCTGGTGATTAAGTAAGTGCAGAGAGTCTTACGTAACGCCCTTTTGCTAAAACCTTTTCTCCGCAGTGGTTGGTGGTGGTGGTTTAGAGCAAGCAGCAGCTGATGCTGTGGTCTTAGCCCTGGGTTCTGTGCCTCATCAAAACAGGGATTGAAAAGTCCTGGTGATACCTGGACATGCCTTGGCACCAAGGGCACCCGTGTTCCTCTTCTTGCATGTATTCCCACGCCAAACCACTCAAGGTGCCGTACATCCCTCCTTTGCAGTGTTACATATCAAGGGGCCCCTGGTGCTAACACAGTCTTCTCTCCAGTGCGCAGGGTTGGTGCCCTGATATTCTTGTGATCAGACTCTGTTGCTGTGCAAGATTATTGCGTGAGGTAGAAGCTATCCTGAAGCGCCACAACCATTAGTCTCCTTTTAATCGTGTAATTCTACATCATATGTATTGTCTGCAGTGCGCAGGGTTGGTGGTGGTTTAGAGCAAGCAGCAGCTGATGCTGTGGTTCAGGCCCTGGGTTCTGCTGCTGGTGACGTCCTGGTGTTCCTACCTGGAGTGGGGGAGATCTCTAGAGTGGGGGCACTGCTGGCCCAAGAAGGGGAGAGGGGGCCCAAAGGGGCCCTGATTGTGCCCCTACATGGAAACCTCAGTCCACAGCAGCAGGACAAAGCAATAAGGTAAGGAGTAACAATGTATGAGGTGCGTAAGAGCTTATGGTGGGATACTGAATACTGTCTTGTATTGCCTTGGACTCTGAACTAGCTGACTTGTGTGCAGCCCAACCTCAAGGTATCTGTTTATTTGACGGTTTGTCCTGCAGCAATGTCTCAGTATTACTCTCTGCTATCTTCTTCTCTGTAGGCCTGATCCCTCTGGTAGGCGGCGCATCATGTTGTCCACCCCTATTGCAGAGTTGTCTTTGACCAGTGAGGGTCTTTGGAACTGCGGTTTGCCCAGACCACTGCCATTGAGATATATGCAGAAAGCTGCTGGCCTTGTATAACCTTCAGTCCAGACCTATCGGCTTTGTGAGCAGCCACACCTTTTGTTTGTTTACTTGTCCAGCAGCAATTTCTCAGCATTGCTCTGTTCTTTCTCTTCTCTGTAGGCCTGATCCTTCTGGTAGGCGGCGCATCATCTTGTCTACCCCCATAGCAGAGTCCTCCTTGACAATTGAGGGAGTGCGCATTGTGGTGGACTCTGGATACTGCCGTGCTCCAAGATATGATGTAGCTACTGGTATTAGCAGGTTACACACCGTGTTTATCAGTCAGTCATCAGCAGATCAAAGGAGGGGGAGGGCAGGGAGGACGGGGCCTGGAGTGTGCTATAGGTAAGCAGAGGAGCAGGCGGGGCTACTCTGCTGAACGCATTGGGGCTTGTTTCTGAAAGATAGGCTTCAAGCATGTTTAGGTATTTAGGGGCCCATTGCTTCCCCTTAGTGTGCACGCCGTTGTATCTATCCTCAGCTTGTCTGTGGGCAAGTCCACCATCTCTTGCAGTTCTTTATTGTGATCAGGAGCATTGTGTTTATGGCCTGGGTTGTTTGTTTCAGCTAAAGGGGTCAATCAATAGATAAAGTGTGCTTGATTCCCATGGAGCCTCATTGTCATGGACGGCGCTTATATAGGGCCAAATGAAGTCTATAGTATGTATTTCTGCGACTTATATCTGTTTGCTTTACACCCATGCAGGTTATGGGATGAGGATGATGTTCTAGAAGAGCAAGTTACCCCTGAGTTACTAGATGCTGACCTGGCACCTTTGGCACTCACCCTGGCTGCCTGGGGGTCACCAGGAGGCACCGGGTTACCCTGGTTAGACAATCCTGACCCTGATAGAATGAAGACAGCAGATGAGCTGTTGATGGATTTGGGAGCAATATCACAAACAGGGGCTGTCACAAGAGAAGGTTAGTAAGGGGTTTGTAGCAAAGATGAGGGGTTACGTTTTTGAGGTTTATGGGTTATTTTTAGGGGTTAGGGTGGTTTTAGGGTTCAGGAGATTCGGAAACAGTAGAAGAACTTGCGGCATTATGCATTACTGAATACAGATGTAAAGCTTTTGTGGGATTTGGCAGCCGGAGCACAGGCAGTTGCAGTCGCAAGAGAACGTGCGGGAGGCGTCAGCAGGAGGGCGGAGGGTGGGGGTGTTGCGGCAGGGGCAATTGTGGGAGGGCCGAGGGTGAATTTGAATCTTGGCACAGGTCAGCCCTGCTTGACTTGCATGGCGCCAACCAAGGCACCTCGGTCTGTGGCCCTAAAATTCATACACTCAAGCAGGCATAAAGCCTTTAACTGGCACAGGTCAGCCCTGCTTGAGGCATAAAGCTCTTAACTGAAAACTGACTCTTTGGCATAAATTCTAAACCACGTTGAGAGGGGGGACAATGATGTGGATAATCATCAAGCTTTCATAACTGAGGTCCATTGCAGGCGTGGGAACACAAGCATCGTTTGCAGGGATGCAATTGGGTCTACAGCATTAAAGAGAGAGATTTACGCCAGAAGGGCGTGGATTGCTTTTCCGCGTGGGATTTGAGGAACGGAGGGAGCCGGTTTGTACAAGCACATTCAAAACACTACCACTGAGATGAATGAGTGGGTAAGCATCCGTTGATTAGAGCACTAGCAGAGACAGAAGCAACCACTAGGATAGTTTTTCCAGTCTTTGGCCTACAAGGAGTTACAGGAGACTATGGTCGTGTGATCAAGTGTGGTCAGTATTGAGGTGGATAATGTGCTTAGTACTGTTGGCTCGAAAGTTGAGTGCCTGTACCATCCTGCGCTGCTGCTGCTGTTGCTGTTTTACAGGCAAGAGCAACGTCTGCTTGTGGAAGGGGGTACATGATCTGGCGTGTTGCCAGGTGTGCTGGACAGTTTGAGTTAACCAAAACCTTCTGCTGCTGCTACTGCTGCTCCTTTGCAGGCAAGAGGATGTCTGCCCTGGGCGTTCACCCTCGCTTTGCACACATGGTACTTCGTGCTGGTGACTTGTCCTTCCCTGAGCTAGGCTGCCTGCTGGCATCTCTATTATCTGAGAGGGACTTGTGGAGAGGGGGGGGCAGCAGAGGGCAGGCAGCTAAGGGAGGAGCGGATCTGGCTACACGGGTGGGAGTGCTGGCTGGAGAAGGTGAGGCAGGAGTGTTAGGGTTTGGGGTTTGGGCTTTAGGGTTTAGGGTTTTGCCTTTAGTGTTTAGGCTATGTGATCAACCTGTGTGCAGGTGGCAGTGCTGGCTGCAGGAAGTGAGACCTGAGGGTTCGGGGTCAGGGTTTAGGGCATGCGATCAATCTATACGTCCACTTTAGCCTCGAGGACAACCTCTGCCTGGCTGGTGAGTTGCACAAGGCGAGTGCTGCCTGGGGAAAGTGAGGCAGGAGGTTTATGGTTTAGGGCACATGATCGATCCATATGCCTTTCACACCCACTAGGATAATCTCTGTGGGAGTGCTGGCTGGAGAAGCTGAGGTGCAGAGGTTGGGTAGACAGCAGCAACAAGCCATCTAATAGAGAGGAAGGCAAAATATACTGGGTGCCATGAGCCATGAGATCCTCTGCTGGGCTGCTCTAGTGTGGTTTTAGGATTTAGGGTGTACAGTAAATCCTAAACCCCGAAACCCTCAACCCCAGGATGTTCTCCCCACCTTGAGCAGCGTTGGCCCCGGCAGCGCAAGCAGCCAGCTCTTAAATTCTGACAGTACATAAGGTCCAGAACTCTTGCCCTTCTTACCATTGATGCTTCGTCTGCAGTCTGTCACTATCTACAAGGTACAGGTACAGGTACAGATTAGAAGTAGAACTTGAGAAACTTGGAAATGCAATCCAGAAGTACTGCCTTGGAAGTTCAACTTGGAAGTATCTTGGCCAATCGAACTCTTGGAGTCGTGGTGCATATCATATCCTGGAAAACCTGCTTGCTGTCTGCGGTAATCACTGAGGCATTTCATGTTTAGTAGCCAGAACCTGATCACTCACAACCTGTCCTGTCCTCCCACTTGCCTAGTGCTACACCCATTCATTTTCATTGTTATTCTCAGTATCATTATTTTGTGTTGAGTAATGCACGATGCCCCAAAGACCCTCCCTCCGGTAGCTGTTATTGTTTTTGTTATCTATTTCCGTCATCATTGCAGTGTCTGCTCCCTCCACCTGGGAGGGTGTTGGTGCCACCCGTGTACTTCAAGGAACATTCCTCTTACACCCTCTTGCGTCTATCCTGAATGCTAGCAGATTATGACAAGCATTTCCATAATGAAGTATTCTTGAGGTGAGGGGGCTATGGCACGTCTGCTATATATAACGATTTATTTATGAATGATATTGTTAAATATGTATCATGGTGTCTGTGTCCTTAACATCATTGCAGTTTCTCCTCCCGCTACTTGGGATGCTGCTGGTGCCAGCCGTGTACTGCAAGGGACACAACAGATGTACAGGCAGTACAACAGGTTCAGCAAAGACCGCAGCAAACCTAGTGTACTGCTCCCTCAACCCCCATCAAGCAGCTTTAGCAGTAGCAGTCAAAGCAGTAACAGCATCAATGAACCCGGCAGTAGCAGCTGCAGTGATAGCAGTAGCAGTGGTAGCACTTTTGGTGCTACAAGTGCGTTACTGGAGTCAAATATGGAGGATTTGGAAGAGGAGGAGGCAGAAGAGCAGTCAAACATGGGGTTGACCGCCAGTCAAACACAGTCAACGGCTGCAGCAGCAGTCAAAGGTAGCTTTGACCAGAGGTGGCAGCAGCAGGCAAAGAAGGGCGGGCTCATTGGCGCTCTGGTAGCTATGGCGTATCCAGACCGCATTGCACAGAAGAAGGTACGTGGGTTTAGGCTTAATGGGTTGTAATGGGTGAGTTTTAGGCTTTAGGGTTCCTAGTGCTCGCTGTTCAGTTGCGTGTGGTACGGGTGGCTTGTTTTGGGGTAAAAACCAGTAACAAACAAACAAAGCTTACGGGGTGCAACCTGTAGTAGTTTTGACAGCTCAAAAGGATGACACTAAGCATCAGGTTCGTTCTCTTGCTGTTGGTTAGGCCAGCCAGCAAGAGAATAAACCTGCAGGCAGAATAAACATCTGCCTGGGCAGTCCATACCGGTTTCGGCACACGCCACTGTGCCTCATCAGTGGACAAACTATAATATAAATGCACACAATATGGACTCCTACTGGGCTCTGCTGGCTTATATACATCTCAGAAACAGCGTGAAGTCATAGCCTCGTACTGCCGTCTGACAGGTTACGCACACATCACGCTGATCTCACACTCTCATAACGCACTGTTTTGACAGCATATTATATCTGGTGACTGACAACGGACATTTTGGCCCTTATAATGGTTTCTGCATGAAGTTCTTCATTGTCAACGCTGGGGGACAAGAATGTATCTTTTTTTCAATGTCAGCCGGGGTTGACTACATGTCCTTCTGGTTCCCCATACTCTCAGTACATCCCGACTGAGCAGTGCGCATGCCTTTGGGGCATCCATTATCTCTTTAACATGCTAAATGGTATGTTGCTTCTTGCTGTATGAGCAGTTGCCGCGTTGCTCTGGTACTTGCTGGTGGTCATGTATCCTTGCCGTGGGTATCAAGCCTGGCTGTGGTATGATGACATTCCATGAAATGCCATAGCAAATAAGTGCCCTAGGCCCCGCACCTCCAGCCGTCCTAGAAAGACAGCGAGGTGGAACAGACGCTGCTGTGGTAATCACATTTCCAGGCTGCTGCTTGGCTACAACATGCTACAGCCCTTTGTGTAGCTGCAAATATGACAGATCCCATAGAGGCATGGGGTGTCGCCGGGTTATACCTTTCAGTTGGGGTTTAGGGCCCACAATGCACAACAAAAGGAATCAATGACTGACAGCTGCTATTTGAACCCCAGGTGTCTGGAGGAGGTCCTTCTGGGGTGTATGCTCTAAGCAGTGGTCGTGTTGCTAAGTTATTTGCTGGTGGTGATGACCCTCTGTCAGAGTCTCAGTACCTAGCAGTGGCTGAACAGACTTAAAAATTCTAACAGGCCAGTCACGGCAGGGTGCAGGTGCCAGGGGGGGTTCCATTGGCTTCTAAATCTAAAGCAGGAGTTGCCCATAGAATACTGTTTTGTTGCTTTCTCTGTTGCCTTCCCTAATCTCAGGTATCTGGAGGAGGTCCTTCTGGGGTTTACGCTCTAAGCAGTGGTCATGTTGCTAAGTTATTTGCTGGTGGGGATGACTCTCTCTCAGACTCTCATACCTGTTGTTCCTGGTCAGATTCACAAATGCTAAGAGGCCAGTCACAGCAGGTGCCAGGGGGATTTGTAATGATCTTATTTTGTATGGCAGGAGTTGCCCATAAAACATTGTTTTGTCGTTTTCTCTGTTGCCTTCCTCAACCCAGGTATCTGGAGGAGGTCCTTCTGGGGTGTATGCTCTAAGCAGTGGCCGTGTAGCTAAGTTGTTTGCTGGTGGTGACGACCCTCTATCAGAGTCTCCATACCTAGCAGTGGCTGAACAGACTCAAAAATGTTAAAAGGCCAGTCACGGCAGGGTGCGGGTGCCACGGCGGGTTCATTGGCTTCTTTTCTAAGGCAGGAGTTGCCCATAAAATACTGTTTTGTTGCTTTCCCTGTCGCCCTTTTCTAATCCCAGGTGTCTGGAGGAGGTCCTTCCGGGGTCTATGCTCTAAGCAGTGGTCGTGTTGCCAAGTTATTTGCTGGTGGTGACGACCCCATGTCAGAGTCTCAGTACCTAGCAGTGGCTGAACTACAAGCTGGCAAAGCAGGGGCTGATGACATCATCCAATTGGGGGCAGCATTGAGCTCAAAAGCTATTAAGAGTTACTTGTCAGAAGAGATACAGGTAGGGGAGGGTGAGCTGTTGGGGAGGGGGGGGGGGGCGGAGGCACAAAAGAAGGGGAAGAAAAGTGGGAAGTGGGGAGGAAGTGGGGTTGGAAAAAGCGGGGGGAGGGGCAGAGGGGACCGACGGCGGGAAAAAAGGAGGGGCCTTAAAGATGGGTGGGGCCACAGGGGGGGGGGGAAGGGTGGAGAGAAGGGGGAGCAGGTTTGAAGAAGGGACGGAGGGGGGGGCGAAAGAAAGAGGAAAGCGGGGTTGAATCAAGGGCCGGGGGGGGGGGGGGGAGAAGGAGGGGGAAGCAGGGCTGGAAGGAGGGGGGGAGCAGGGTTGTACAAAGAAGGGGAGGTGGGAGGAGAGGGGGGAGAGAGGATTCACAGAGGGAGGGGGAGAGGGGGGTTGGAGGAGGGAGCGAGAGTGGGATTAAGAGGGGTTGGAGGAGGAGGGGGTGACAGTCAGGACCTGTTTGCTGGCCGTCACTGTCAATATGCCTGCTGCTGCCCCTGCTGCTCCTCTCTCTTCTTGTTACTTGATCACTGTATGTTTGTATGACTATTTCCTTTGCCACGAGCGAAAGGGTTGTGTTCTGGCTTCCCAGCATCGGTAGTCAGGTTGTGCTGGCTCAGAAACAGCAGCGCCTTGTGTCCTGGTGCTGCTGCTGCTCTTTGCCGCCACAACTGCATGTGAATGTATCCACTGCTGGTGCTGCTCCTCTCTTCTCTTGTGGCTGATTGAGTGGTTTACTGTGCTTTGTTGGATGATATCTTGTCCAGGAGCGTGAGGTTGTGTTCTGGGCTCCTAGTAGGTGGTGTTGGCTTCAAAACCAGTCCGTCAAGTCCTGGTTCTGCCTGGTGCCTTTTGCTTGCCAGCACTTTGCCTGCTGCTGCTGCTGGTGCCTTTGCTGGCTCCCACTGTCAATGACTCTGCTGCTGCGAAGGAGGGGCGGCTCCTTTTTCCTTTTGTTACTTATCGACTGTGATTATGTTGACGCTGCTTTTGTCCCAGGAGCGTGAGGTTGTGTTCTGGGCTCCTAGCAGTCAGGTGGTACTGGCACGGAAACAGCAGCGCCTAGGGTCACTGGTATTATCTGAGCAACCCATCAAGAAGATATCTGATGATCAGGCCCTCCCTGTGCTCATGAAGGTAAGAAGGGACTGTCCTATGGTTTAGTAACTCTGGTTTCGTGTTTGTCCCTCTGGAACTCCCTAGCGTGCTAATGTAGGTGGTGGGGTTGGGTCTTAGCTGGTGGTTATGTGACTGGCCTCTGGGGTTAGGGACTGAGTCCACGTTGTTGAGCAACGGGGTGAGTTGGGCGTGATAGGGTGCTGGTCATGGTTGGTTTTGCTCTTTTGTATGCTGGGAAAGGGAGGCCGGAAAACAAAGCAGACACTGTAGTGGTCTCTGGTTAATTGTTGCTCGAGGTAGCAGCTATAGTGACATAGCCAGAGCCATTCTTCCTTCAAGCACGAAACCTTACATGAAGTGCATGGGACTACCGGTATTAGTTTTGGCCTATTGGTCATCATCAGACCCGCTGACCACAGCATAAGGAACATAAATACACAAGAAGAGTGCACACGAACAGAACAAACAAGATAAATGTCATGTCACCACAGTCACCAGATGCCTGTGGTTTTGTATTCAATTTTTCATAAGGGATCGGATTTGTGTAGAAAGATGCACAGCCACCGCTCACTTCCCTTGATGTTATTGTTACATTTCATGATATGCCATAGCAAAACGTGCCATATGCCCCGCACCTCAACCTGTCACAAAGAACAGCGACGTGGAACAGAGCACGAGTTATCATCGGCATGATATTCCCTTCAATCAATCAATCAAAACGCAAGACCAGCAATGCCAATGGCCAAACAAACCTAGGCCACAAACACAAGGCTCCTGATCACAATCACGAAGCCACACAACCGATGGTGGATTTGCCACACACAAGCTGAGGCTAGATGCAACGGCGTGCACACCAAGGGGGAAGCAAACACCACCACTAAAACCCAAAACCTGCTCCACTTCCATCACACATGGGTGGCGGGGAGGCAGCAGGATCAAGCACCACCCTAGTAGGGGCTGGAGGTGGCTCCCACCACCAAGGTACTGGTGAACCACCATCCTCCCAGCCACTGAAAGGCACCACATAGCGCTCCACATGCTTATCAATAGCTTGCTTAGTGCGCCTTCTACACCTCACTAACCGTTGGCTTTCCCAAGGGTGCGTAAGATCCCACAACCTCTTCCTCCAAGCACTCTTAATCTGACATGAAGCCTCCCAGCTCCCCTCATCTTGACCAAGCACCTTCAGATCTGCACACACGCATTTCTCCCAGGTATGGCGAGGCCTACCCACTGGCCTCGTCATGTCACCATGTAATGAAGAGAACAACGCAATATGCGGCAACCTGCCCTCCTCCATGCGGCCCACATGCCCCAGCCACCTCAGCCTATTTGCTGTGATGTATGCTGACAAGGTGGCTACCCCACATGATTTCCTGATATGCTCATTGGTGTGCCGATCTGACAGCCTGACCCCCAGGATGCTCCTAAGGCAGCTAGAGTGCACCCGCTCAAGCTTTTGCGATTGCACTTTGGTCAGGGACCAACACTCACTCCCGAACAGCAGAATTGGCAACACATATGCCTTGTAACACTTCACCTTCGTAGCCAATGACAGATGCTTGGTACCCCACATCTTTTCAAACTGCTTAAACCTCCCCACAGCCTTACCCCTCCTGATATTCAACTCCACATCCAACCTGCCATCAGTCACAAGCACACTTCCCAAGTACTTGAACTGTGACACCTCTTTTACCACACCCTCACTGATAACCACCTCTGGTCCTTGCTGCACTGGCACATCCCCCTCCTTCCAATCCTTGTCAATGGACAGGATCTCAGTCTTGCTTGCATTGATGCGCAACCCAAGACTAGCAGCAACCTTGTCCATCACCTGCAGCATGACCACCAACTCCTCCCTGCTGGGACTTAGCAACACCATATCATCTGCATACAGCAGAACAGACAACAGCTCCACACACCCACCACTACCACACCCATCACGCTCAAGTTTCCCATCTGCATGATAGGCTAGCTTCACCCCACATCCCTCCGGCATCTGAGCCATTGCCTGCCGAACCACAAAGTCCATGTAGATGTTGAACAGCAAGGGAGCAATGACACATCCCTGCCGCACCCCGCCATGCACATCAAACCACTCAGACACCACACCACCCATCCTAACAGCAGCCTGTGTGCCAGTATGCAAGTCCATCAGCAACTCTATCAGCTTTGTGTGTACCCCGTACACATGCAGGATGCGCCATAGCGTGTCTCGCGGTACAGAATCATATGCCTTACGCAAATCCACAAAAGCCATGAATAGAGGCTGATCGAATGCTACAGACTTAGAGATGACCTGGCGTGTGGTGAACAGAGCATCAGTGAGGCCCCTCCCCTTCCTAAAAGCAGACTGGTTATCAAGCAGTTGTGCATCGATATGAGAACTGATCTTAGCCAAAATGACCAAGACATACACCTTCCCCGGTATACTTAGCAAGCTTATCCCCCTATAGCTATCTCTCACTTTGCGCTCTCCTTTGCCTTTATACAGTGCCACCAACAGTGCACGTTTCCACTCCACTGGCGCTTTCCCTGACTCCCACACCGCCACAATGACCCTGTGCAACCATTTCAGCATGGTCCCACTGAGCTTTAGCATAGGCGCTGCGATACCATCAACCCCAGGAGCTGCCCCATTACGACAGGCAAAGACAGCTTCTTCAACCTCCTGCACAGTAGGTGGCTGAGCTGCTGCTTCACTCTGCTGGTTTGCACCTTGCCCTGCCTCCATCTTCTGCACTAACTCCTCAATGGTCTGCTGCATTTGCTGGTCGAGCTTGGCAGGGCAGTTGAGGACATCAGCAAAGTGCTCAGCAAAGCACTTCACCACCTCCTCCCTGCTTTGGAACAGCTGCTTGCCATCAGCACCCCCTAGCACAGCTGTAGGAGCAGCAGAGCTACTGCCCTGCTGCTCCTTGAAGATCCGCTGGACATGCTTGTGGAACACGGCTAGATTACCAGCTTTTAGAGCATGTTCCGCAAACAGCGCTTGCTGCTTGAAGTACCGCTCCTGATCCTTCTTAACCGCTCGCCTAGCAGCATTATTGGCCTCCCTGTAATCTGCCCTGGTAGCATCATTAGGAGAGGACAGCACCGCTGCATGTGCTGCATGTTTCCGCTCAATCTTCTGCAAGGTCGCATCGGATATAGCGAAATCTCGGCGCCGCTGCTGAGGCTTGAGGTTTAGACCAGCCTTATGGGCTGCTTGGCTGGCTGCCGCTGTTAGCTGTGTCCATTCGTCTTGTGCGCTCTGCAACTGAGCCCCTACCAGACGGCTGAACTGGTTAGACATTGCCAGCTCAAAGCACTGCTGAGTTGCTGCAGATTCTTGCAGCCGGCTGCAGTCATAGGGCCGTGCTGGCTGTCCCTTCGCACTGTGCTGCTTGGCCACTGACAAGCGGAGGCGCATCGTAAGCACCAGCATTCTATGATCAGAGCCACCTGTATCAAAGCTGCGAAAGACCCTGCAGTCTGTCACACTTGACATGAACCGCTTGGAGACAGCTATGTAATCGATGACCCTGAGCACATCCTGCTTGTTTCTATTAACCATCTTGTGAGTAGTGCATGGAAGGAAAACAAGGCACATGCGTGGGAGCATCCAGAAGGCAAGGGGCATGCATGGGGAAGGGATGAGAGCTGCTAAAGGAGGTGTGGTCTCTGGCAGATGGTGTAAAAATGAAGGTAAGGGGTTGGGAACGAGGCTGTGAAGATTTCAGGGAGGGAGAGACGGCATTAGGGTGGAAAGGTCTGAGGTGCGAGGCCCATGGCACTTTTTGGTATGGCATATCACAGAATGTAATGATACAGGGTGGAAAGGGCAGGGGCGCAGTTGGACAGCAGACTGAAGGGGAACTGCAGAAAGGAGTAGAAGGGAGCTGGGGAAGGAGGGATAGCCGGGTATAGAGGGAGAGGGAGAAGGATGGAGCGGGCTGAGGACGACTGGAGGAAGGGATAATGGTGCTGGAGCAGGAAGGAACATGTTGGGGCTTAAGCAGGCGACTGGGGGTCAGGAGTTGAGTGAGCAATGTAAAATAGACAGACACAGTAAGGTGGGGCAGCAGGCATTTGTCTACAACGAGGATGGGGACGTGAGGTGCAAGCCTCCTGCTCTAGCCCATTAATGTCAATCTGCAGCATATGCCCGCTGCTAACCTCCATCTTGGTTGCACATCCTGTTGCTGTGGTATGGCTGTTGCTGTTGCATAACTTCTTGCTTGCACTTTGAACATGTTCCAAGCTATAAGACCACCAACTGCTGCCTCTGCTGCGTGCAGGCTCTCCTTTCGTCTTGGTTGTTACCGATCTCGGCAGACGCTGCATGACGATGGTGACAGGTCCTTTCCAGTGCGCGCGACTACATTCAGGCCAGCGTATAGATGCATCTAGTCAAGACGTGGAAATCCTCTGCGACTTGGTCTTGGCATGCACGGCATGTTAGCAAGTCTGACAAGATGTCTTGGGTGTTGAACGCAGTAATACATGCGAGCATCTTTGTATTTACGTGCTTAGGGAATGTAAGCATGTGACCTCCTGGCTGGCCTGTGGGTTGGTCGCCAGGAGCAAGTCCACATGTCAGTCCGACAACGCGCGTACAGCATGAAAGAATGCATGATAGGGATGATGGCTTAATACCCGGACAAGAGAACGAAGTGATCGAGGGAGGGATACGTCTGGCCTGGGGCTTAAACCCATATATAAGGCCCTTTGTTATGCCTGAATCTGTGCCCTGATAGACCCCGAACCCCTGGAAAGAGAAGATCCTCGCAATTCACTGCTTTACCTCGCCTTGCGCCAGACTCTTTTAACTCAGCCCTGCTTCAGAAGGCATTCTGGTGGGCCTGAGTTGTCGGGAAAGACGTGGGCCCTCCTTTTGCATGTCCATCGTCGCATGGCAGCCTACCGCTAGACTGCGTGCCGCGCTTTTCCTTGACATGTGCAGCCTTCTGCGGCGTGACTGCGGCGAGCAAAATCCCTGTGAATACATGCCAAGGATTGCCGCATCTTGTTTCAGGCTGTCCCTTCTTTGCAGTGAAGCGGTAACGTGCATGTGGTGTTTCACGTCCTACACTTCGACAACCCTTCCAAGGGTCCTACATCCTCTTCTCGCATCATGGCGCAGGAATTATTTTGAGTGAGGCCCATTTACGGCTTCTGAGTTATGAGCAAAGCCAACTTACTTGCTCTAGCAGTCCAACCCTCACTTGCTTACTAGAGTGTTTCTGCTGCCCTAACTTATTACGTAACTTATTACGTTAAGTCAAGGGCATGTAGAGGCGTGCTTCAGATGTCACGATGCTTTCATTCAAGAGGGCTTTTATTTGGTCAGCCAGGCAGTGGCCTGCTGGCTACCAGGCAGTGCCCTGCAGGCCTCCGTCCATCCCCTTCTCCATAAACCTAATTCCAGTCCATATCTTGACCTTGCATTCATGTAGCATCCCAATTGATACAAGGCCTGCATTAGCAACCGTAGGAAGGGAGAAAGATATGCAGCTCAGCACCTCAAGCAACTACCTTCAGCCCTGGCACAGCATACAAGCCAACGTCAAAAGGGGGGGTGCAGGGGGGCACAGCCCCCTAGCCTCCAGCCCTGGAGCAGCATGTACAAGCGAACGTTAAGAGGGGGGGTGCAGGGGGGCACAGCCCCCTAGCCTCCAGCCCTGGAGCAGCATGTATAAGGCAACCTTAGAGGGGGGGTGCAGGGGGGCACAGCCCCCTAGCCTCCAGCCCTGGTACAGCATGTGTCACAAGCTAACATCGCGGCATGTCACCTTGCGATGCAGCAACTCAGCTGACGATTTATGCATCTTGTCCGGGACGGCCGAAGGCCCCTTGATTTGTTAATATGTGTTCTCCCGTGAAATATTCTGGCTTTATGGCCTATCGTACCGAGTGAAAATCACCCCAGTGCCAAACGCTCTGCGAAACCAAGTGCCTCTTCCTATTTCGGTGGCCCACTGGCCCCTCCGGCAGTGAGGCCCGTCAACCAAGCTGCCCAGCACCTTGGCCCTGTGCGATCATTGCGCATCCATCTTGTATGCTAAGAACATGTTCCTTTAGCGGGCCAGTGCTGCGATGAGAGCTTAGCTTACCCCTGCCCGGGCCCCATGGGGCCACCCTTGAACGGCAGATTTTGCAGGCCAGTACAGATGCATGACATATGCGCCCGATGCATCAATATACGCCTAATGGTATAATAAAGGGCTTTT